>PVHT020000141.1:646380-840021 GCA_004024745.2 Catagonus wagneri
ACATGAAAAGACATTCAACATCACTCGCTATTAGAGAAATGCAAATCAAAACAACTATGAGGTACCACCTTACACCAGACACAACGGCCATCATCAA
The DNA here is from genome assembly GCA_004024745.2 of Catagonus wagneri. Taxonomy (NCBI): domain Eukaryota; kingdom Metazoa; phylum Chordata; class Mammalia; order Artiodactyla; family Tayassuidae; genus Catagonus; species Catagonus wagneri. The sequence continues at coordinate 646,478 of PVHT020000141.1, forward strand.
AAAGCCTACAAACAATAAGTGTTGGAGAGGATATGGAGAAAAGAGAACTCTATTACACTGTTGGTGGGAATGTAAATTGGTGCAGCCACTGTGGAAAACAGTATGCAGATTCCTCAGAAAACTAAAAATACCATTTGATCCAGCAATCCCATTGCTGGGTATCTATCCAGAGAAAACCATGACTCAAAAGGACACATGTACTCCAGTGTTCATTGCAGCACTCCACACAATAGCCAAGTCATGGAAACAACCTAAATGTCCATCGACAGAGGGGTGGATAGGGAAGATGTGGTACATATACACAATGCAATATTACTCAGCCATTAAAAGGAATGAAATAACAGCATTTATAGCAACATGGATGGACCTAGAAATTATCATGCTAAGTGAAGTCGGTCAGACAATGAGACCCCAACATCAAATACTACCACTTACATATGGAATCTAAAAAAAGGACACAATGAATTTCTTTGCAGACCAGATACTGACTCACAGACTTTGGAAAACTTACGGTTTCCAAATGAGACACGTTGTGGGGTGGGAGGGTGCACTGAAAGTTTGGGATGGAAATGCATAAAATTTAGTTGTGATGACTTTTGTACACCGATCAATGTAATAAAATTCATTAAAAAAAACCCTTTAAAAAAAGAATGCATATATATGTATAACTGTGCTACATAGCAGAAATTCACAACACTGTAAAGCAGCTATACTTTATTAAAAATGAAATTTTTTTAAAGTACAAAACAGACTGGATGAGAGAAAATCAAACAAGAGAACAGGTATATTTTAGGGCTGAAAGAAATCCTACCTTTAGATGTAAAATTTCCCTTGGGTACAGAAGACTAATAAATGTGACCTTCACTTACACATATTCTGATGAAATTTCAGAACTCCAAGAATAATGAGCAAATTTTTAAATATTTCAGAGAGAAAAAAAAAAACAGGTACATGACTTACAAATGAATGGGAATCAGATTAGTATTGATATCCCATCTCTAAGGCTAAAACAAATGTAGCAATGTCATTCCAGTTTCAGAGAAAAATGTTTTAAATTTTTAGATTCTAAACATACCCAAGCTATCATTCAAATGTATGGGCAAAGATATTTGGGGATACCTAACTGCTCAGAAATTTAATATCCTCAGACCTGTCCTGAAAAAACTACTCATTGAACAAAACAAAAAATAAGCCAAGAAAAAGGGAGACAGTAGTCACATGAAACAGCAGGACTTGATGCAAACAACTTATGTTCACACCTAAAAAATACCTGATGCAAAATTTAGAAACAAAATGATCTAATATCTGTTTACTTAAAAGAAGATAATGCAGAAAAGCAAAGTATCCTAAGGATGAAGACTCATCCAAGAGGTGTTGGTGCTAAATTCAGTCCAGACACTAACATAAAATATTTACGTATACTTCTCAAAACCTTAAGGGTAACCACTAGAAAAATAACAGGAAGCACATTTTGAAAGTCATTAGAAGAAAAGAGATGAAACAAGAACAACAGAAAGAACCTCCATCAATTTTTTAAAAATTGTAGTGTGGAAGACATGAGGGAAATGGCAGTAGTAAAAAAAGTATAAAAATAAAAAGCTAAGAGGAAAGGTACAGATATATACTTCATGAATTTCAACAAATGTGAAAGGGCCAAATCTCTTAACTCTGCTATGTCTTAAAAGTTAGTCTCTTTAGAATTCTAAGTTCAAGTAGTAGGAAGGATGCAATATATCATTTGCCAGACAAACCAACTGAAACCGAAGACCAAAAAACTAGGAAAATATTTCCAAACATGAGCTTACACCAAGAAATAAGTGTGCCATTATTATTATCAGAAAAAAATCTATAAACACAAGTATTTATCTCAATGTATATTCTGATAACAATGATATTACAACTTTAGGTTAATCACAAAAAGGATAGTAAAATAAACCAGAATATTGGAAATAAAAGAATTTTGTAAGTAATGCTTGTATGAAAGAGAAAATAGCGTTGAAATTTTCGACTAGTAAAATTGCGTTCCTATTTTGGCTCAACAGATTAAGAACCCAACAGCGTCCATGAGAAAGCAGGTTAAATCCCTGGCCTCATTCAGTGGGTTAAGGATGAAGCATAGGTTGCAGATGCAGCTCGGATCAGGTGTTGCTGTGGCTGTGGCAGTAGGCCTCAGTGGCAGCTCAGATTCGACCCATAGGCCATGAACTTCCATACAGTGCAAGTGTGGCCATAAAAGGAAACAAAATTAGAGACTACTATAGAAATAAAAATGCTATTTTTATCAGAGTCTGAACTTTGTCCAAAGAAGTATTTGAAAAAATATAAATAACCTTAAAGACAGGCATAATAAATTAAGTGAAAATAAGTCAACTAAGTAGGCACCTGAAAAATTAAACAAAGGAGTTCCCACTGTGGTGCAACAGGATTGGCAGCATCTTGGGAGCACTGGGACGCAGGTTCAATCCCCAGACAGGCACAGTGAGTTAAAATCCAGCATTTCCTCAGCTGCAGCTTGGGTCATGACTGCAGCTCAGATCTGATCTGGGCCAGGGACATATGCCATGAGGCAGCCAAAAATGAAAAAACAAATTAAAGAATAATGATAAAAAGTTATTTTAAAAAGAGAAAGGAAAAAACTTAGGGGGAAAAAGTTGGTTCTTTGGAAATATGACTAAAATAAACTTCTGAAAAATCTAGAGAACAAAAAAAAGGCCAAAAAGTAATAAAAGAAAAATTATTTCTAATAAGAGGTGATAATTATGGTCATGGTTTCACCTTCAATGAGGTTCAGGTTTGAAAGAATCCTAGACGTTAACTGTGAGAGACAACTAAATCAATTAATGACTTAATAAGCATATAATTGACTAAGTAAATACATTTAAATAGATGATCTTAAGGAAATAAGTTAATAAAATAAATTAATAAATGTTAAGACTAAGTAAATTAATATGCCTGAAGGGTTTAATGAGTACCTGGTACACAGCAACGCTACATGTGTTTGCCATCGTTATTTCATTTCACTCAGGCAGCTTTATGGAGGCGAGATTAAGAGGTAAGAATGGAAATGAAGAGACTAGTTGGGATGGTATTGCAATAATGCAAGGAGAAATGATGATGGCTTGGACTAGAGAGATGGGAATGGAGGTGATGAGAAGTGGTTAGCATCTACATACAGTTTGAAGATAAGGCCAAAGAGATTCACTTAGAAACTCTATGTGCAATGTGGGGGGGAGGGGGAAGAGAGGATGAATGAATCAAGGATGAGTATGAATTTTCAGGCTTAAACAAGTGAGTGAATGAAACTGCTCTTCAGTGAGATCAGGAAAACCTAGAAAAGAGCAGTTCAGGAGGAAATGTAGAGTTGGATCTTTTGTAACTTATAAAAGTTACAACTTACCAAAAACAACTCAGTATATATTAAGTTCACAAAGTTATTCAATTGAATAAAGGCATATTTGCATGAACTCTAATGGGTTGGTATTATCAGAAAGCAAAATCACATAGTTTTAGCCTCCATTTACTACTTAATTTACTGAATTAAATGAAAATAAAAGTCCCTTACTAATGTATCTCTGATAATCAAAAATAGATGAGTTGTAATGCTTTATAATTTGATTAACTATCAATGCACATTTTGGTTAAAATTAAAGAGATTTCTTTTTCCTCATGAATTAGCAGATGAGAGAACTTTAGGTTAGGCGATTTTTTTGGTCATTTTTCAATCAATGCAATTGTAGGCATCTAAATAAATTATATTAAATTACTAGAAGTAATCTATATTCTCTGAAGCAGAAGTAATAGTTTTACAGTTTTTTACTTTACATTATAATTGACTGAATTCCATATTGATGGAAATGTGAACTGTAGAACATTCATGTATTTATAACAATTAATTTGTAAATGGTGCTAGAGGTAAGACTGTTAACTTGTAAATGGACACTATATGCCAATAATTTATTTTGCTTAGTAGCAGTTTTCATTTATAACTAAATTACTCAACATTCATGTAAATCATTACCATTTGCTGTAAAAATTATATTTATAATTAAGCAACAAGTACATTTAAGACATTAAGCAATTCACAATCTTCCAGTTGATAGCATATATGGCTTACCTCTAGATCATTATCATTACCTCTCCTTTTTGACTGTTATAACCAAAATTTGGCAATTTACTGAATCTAAATTACTTCACATTAATAATAACCATATATGATTTCTTCCAGCTAAACTTTCTAATGTTACCATTTATCCTTAAATATTTTTTAAAAATTAACTCTGGTTATATGTCTTCTAAGAAGGCATGTTGGCAATGATTGGCAGACATTAGCATGTAAAGTGAGTGTGTGTATTTCATTTAAATGTTTCCAGCCCAATTATTTAGCAGTATTGTACAGAAATGCTAAGTAAAGCCAGAATTGTCTATGATACACTAGGAGTAGAAATGGCATTCACTTCTTAAAGAAAACCAATTAAGGAAGTTTTCTGCTTATGAAAAAGACAAATTTATCTTGAAAATACAATGAATTATGCTATTGTTATCTGCAATAACTATCTATAGAAATCTCATGAGAAGTCTAATACCAAAAAGCAAACTTTCCAATGCCATGAATTTAGTCTTTAGGTTCTTTTCTATTCTTAAATGACTACTATATAATATTCTAGGATGTTATAAGTAATTTAAAGCACAATTAAGAAAATATTCAATTTTATACACTTTGGTTAAACCTTATTTTCAGTATAAATAGATAGGTTCTGAAAGCCTTTTGGTAAGAATAAAAACACTTTACATAAAAAACTCAGATTCAAAAGTATTGCAGTCAGTCCTTCCTGACCATTTATTTAAGTGTGAATTCTGCTACAAAACAAACCAAAAACTCTTTTTCAGTGTGCCCAAGTAATCACAGTCCCAGTGATAATCATGGGTCTCAGAGGTCATTTCCCCTTTCCAATCCCAAATGCATGATGTGATGGGTAGGTTTCTGTGTCAACTTGGCTAGTGACAGGGACCAGTTATTTAATCAAACAATCTCGTGATTTTGTGAAGGTATTTTGTAGATGTGGTTAACATCTACCATCAGTAGACCTTAAGTAAAGGAAACACTTGATAGTGTGGGTAGACCTTGACCAGTCAGGTGGAAGGCAAAAAGAGGTTTCCCAAAGAAGAAGATGACAACTCTGCTTCAAAACAGCAGTCTCAACTCCTACCTGAGTTTCCAGCTTCCCGGCTTGCCATACTGATTGCTGACTTGATAGTTCCAACATCACATGAGCCAATTCCTTAAAGTTTCTTTTACACAGAGAAAACATGGTAAGTTCTAACATATTTATGAGGCTTTCTGTTCCTGTGGCTCCCTATTTCCTGCAGGGAGAGAGATTCTAAACAGAACAGTGAGTGTGAGAGGGGAGTTTGACCCAGTCTGAGGAAGGGTTTTGTAAAGGACAGGAAACATACCTGTCCCTTTTAACTATTTGAATATTGACATCACTGACAGTGACAGCTACAAAAGATGCAAATTAAAAGTGATCTCAGATGGCCAAGAGAGCAAAGGTTAAAGTAGGCAAATGGACATGCTTGGAAGTATGCTTTTTATATCTATCTATTCAAAACCCTACAAGTAATCCAACATTATTGAGATTTAGAGGTTTAAGTTGACTCATTCATTCAACAAATGCTCATGATTTATTTAATATGTCTAGATCCTCCAGTGGCTGCTAGAGATACTACTTTGAACAGAACATCAAGACCTCTCTGTCCTCATGGAGTTGGCTTGGAAAAGAAAACTAATAGGTAAAGATCAAATTAAACAGTAGTTATTGCCATGAAGAAAATAAAACAGCATAACAGAAGGGTTGAAGGAACAAGGCAAGGCTGGGGAAACTCCCTGGATAAGGGCCATGAAGGATGAAAGATGTGAACACCTTAGACCTCCAGGCAGCAAGAATAGCAAACATCAAGGCTCTGAGATGGAAATGTGCCTCCTGTTTGGGGGGTAAAGGAGATTAAGTGGCTGCAGCATAGTGCATAAGGAGTAGAGGTAGCAGGTGAAATTCCAGAGGAAGACGAGACAGATCACATAGATCCTTTTAGGTCATAGAAATTTAAGACTAATTCTAGGTGAAATGGAAGTCAGCCTAGGATTTTAAGTAGAGTATAACAAGGACCCAGTTAATACTTTTTCAGAGATCTTTTTGCCTCATCTATTGCTTGTGGAATAAGAGGGAAGCAAAGAGATCAATTAGGAGACTATCTCAATGTTCAAAGCACAAGATTTTAGTGGGTAGCCATGTGGCAGCTGAGACATGAATAGACAGTAAAAGGATTCATGTTAGAAGCAGAGTCGCAGAACCTGCTAATGAATTTGGCAAATCAAAAAGTTATCCAAGTGAAAGGAGAGGGCTGATAAATAGAAGATTTCAGCTCTGTATCCCTTGTACCATCTCTGTGGCTTTGGGCAATTATTATACATTCTGATCCTCAGTTTTCTCATCCATAAAATTAAAGAGTTGGCCAAGTTAATCCCAAAGTCTTGCCCAGCCTGGCATCTTATAAATCTGTGCAAAGGTTCCAACTGCAGACCCACTGAACAAAGACCTTTGAAATATCTCAACATCTGGAGAATATGTTCATCTACTCTGATTACTGCTTTATTTTAAGACTACTTTTCTCACTAGCAGATCGGACTAAATTCAATAAAGAGAAAAAATCTGTACACCATCTATCACCCTGAATCATTTGTGACACCCGTGAACACTCCCAATTATCACATAGGTGATGTGTGAGCAATGCCAGAATGCTAGGATAGGGAAATTCTTCTGTACACAGTTCCCACAAAGAGAACAAAAACAGTCATGGGTGACTTCTCACAACTGACTCCAAATATAGGAAGGACCATTTATCCTTGATTTCCTTTTATGTAAAAATCTGAATATGAAAAGCAGAACATCTTTGACATTCTACTGAGTCCAACATTCACTCAAGCATCACAGATCCATATTGTACCCTGCATTTGAAAGTGATCCCAGAAATAGCCTGTTTTTATTCAATCACTCAGATGCTATTTTTTCCAAGAGCCATATGTTCTTGTTCCTAGGTGTACAGGTTGCCAACTTCTCTTAAGGTCCAAAAGGGTGCAATTGTAAGCACTGAAAACGTAAGCCACTGTAGAGTTCTACCCAGTAGAATGTGGTTTAATAGTTAACAGTGTCATAAACATAGTGACTTTTTTAAGGAGCAAGAACTAAGAAGCATCATAAATAGCAGCATATGAATAACTTCAAGTAGAAACCAACTTTTTTCCTCTGCTTCATTATGTGTGCGGTGGGGTGGGAGGAGGAGGAGACCTCTGATCTCTACTCTAAAAAATACTTAAATCTGTGGCTCTTAATCTCTTTAACTCTAGAAACAAATCTAACTTCCAGAACATGCTTGTATGTACAAAGGGCTAGAAGACGGAGTAGAAGATATATATTTTTCAATGGCCTATTTCCTCCACTGAGGATATTCTTTGAGTATAAATACTTATTTCTACTCATAAAGAAACTGCAGCATGAAGTAAAGTCAGAAGAAGAAAAATGGAAAATGGAGGTAATTGACTGAATTATTATCTGTGAAGACATGCTTAAAAATATTAACTGAAAAGAATGTTAGGCACAACTTATGAATAAAAACAAAAGCATTATACACATTTGGAAAATATTAGCTAAGGATTCTAATATGCTCCAAATTTGGAGAATAAATTCCTGTTGGCACTTAAGCTCTCAACAAGGTAATAAAAATAATGGAGACTGATTAGTAAAAGTGATCTATTTTGATGCAGGATGTTTCCTGGAAGTTAGTTTTACAGAGAATGGGTCATGAATTATGGAGAGCCCAAGACCATGTTATTTCCAATGAAAGCAGCATCTGCAGATTTCTTCACCCTCTGCCCCAGCAAATCAAATCTAGGATAGAGGTTGAGTCTCAGGGTGGAGGGGGTTGAAAGTTTTAGTGCAATGATGGTAGCATTATTAAATATGCAAATAACCAATAAAACAATTGATATGATTCTTTCACTGAGATTGAAGCAATTTAGAAAGAATTTCACCAATTCCTATAATTTCATGGTAGGTGGATGATAATGATTCCCTGTCGCTCTAAAAGAACACCCAAAGGGTATTTTTTGAGACTTTATAAAAGAGAATCAAAACCTCAAAGTTCAGAGCTTACCAGATGATTAGGAATGGGAACTAAGTGCCATAGGAATAACTAAACTTGGCTCATGACCAAAGGTAGAGTAAATACCTTACGAAAGAAGCTTATTGTTCAATACTTTTCCATCTCCAATTGTGATTTCTCACTGAGATGCCAAGGAAAAAATAATGACATTTCCGAGTGAACCGTGATAGAGTTTGGCACTTACCAAGTTTCTAAGTCCACATGTTGATAAAAGAAAAAGCATATCACAGAAACAGGTGTGGGTAGTAGCAAATTACTATGTTAGGACATAGAACCCGATTCAATTTCAGCCAGACACTTTATATTCTGCTCAAACTCAGTTTTGGATATTTACTGAGAATAACATTCCATTAATATCAAGATAGAGGGTTTACCCTTACTGACCCACACGATAACTGGTCTTGAGAACACTAGGAACAGTTAATTCTGTACCTTTTATACTTATGTAAAGAAACAAGTATGTCCAGGGACGTCAAGACCAATTTGTCTTGACAAATGCTTAAAACTAGGAATCACAAAAGGACAGTTTTGAATATACTCCATCCTCCTGGGTCTTGTGTTGCTGTCACCTAATAAAAAAAAATTGTTTTTCCTTTTCTAGAGGAGAAGGGGTGAATAAGTGGTGGTTAGCTTACCTAAATACAAAATAGACTAGAAAGAGTAAAACAGAATGAAAAGATGACTGAGAAAATATATACATATAAAAGCTTGAACTGCAAGTTTCTGGTCCCTTTCTTTCTAGTTTTCTGGTCAATCTGTAACTTGAGTTTAATGTACATGACAATATTCCAAAATGCTTAGTCTATATTGCTTAAAGTTATGTGCATACTCTAACTATAGAATACCTAGAGCAAAAATTTTTACACTCGAGAATTTTTTCTGAAAAGAAATTTACCTGCAGGTTGAAGAGAAATATGTCCCTGTAGAATGGCACATAAAAAATATTCCACAAAATAAATCTGATCATTAATGGACTACAATTATTACATGCCAGGGACCATACTTACTGTAAACAAAGGTAAGTAAAACACAATCTTTGGACCAGAAATGAGGTTCTTCAAACAACACTTGCAAATAGAAAATCCTTTAATTGTCCTAGAAATTTTATTCCTTTAACTCAAATTTCAAAAAAGGCAAAAATAATAAATCTAAGCACTTTAACCACTAGAAAAGTGCCAAACACACAGAAAATTACACCTGAAAATCTGTTCAGTGAATAAATGATACAAAACAAGAAATGAGCTGCTAGAGCTGGCCAAGACTAGATCAAGAAAACTTATACAGCTTAAAGAATTTCTTTAGTCAGGGTGGGTGAGGAGGAAGCTAGATCTTAAAATATTTGAAAGTTTGTTTCTCTGGGTTAGAAGGCACTACAGGGAGCAGTGGTTCAGTACCTCGGATAGCTCCAGGGAGGCGGGCTTTCTAAAGCTCCAGGTTTACCTAGTTGCTGGTGTCTTCCAGCTGAAATTTCCTTGTTAAAGGGTTCTGTCACTTCTATGCCAGACTTATCCCCCATGAAAACAGAACAGACTCCTCAATCCTATCCTCACCCCCGAAATACATGGAACAAATAATGCACACACAGAAGTCTAGCTTGTTTGTTAAATCAGAGCACCCTCTATCCAGATGAGGGAATAAACCAGTCACTTAGAAACCTCATCCAGGAAGTCTTATCTCTTGCTCTGTGACAGCTCATCCTGAGAGGGCTCTCCTCTCAGATCTGGAGCAAGGGATTTACCCAGAGAATCTGATAAAGGAGCTATCTGCAATTTGGAATAAAGCATATTACCAAACCACAATTCAGTGTTATAAATTCAAATAAATAAATCTCTGAGGAAGTGTTATAAATTCAAATAAATAAATATCTGAGGAAGACTCTATCAGAAGCACGTTACCTCCCCATAACATTCTCATAAGTGAAACAACTTACACATGAGCTATGACTACAAAGTAATAATAATGATTATCAAGTAACGAGAATTGTCAAGTAAAATGATGCAATCTCATGTCTCACAACTATACAGAGCCAAAGTAAAGCACTGACAAATAAAAGATCCTCACCTTTTCTATTATACTTATTTTGCTTACCTACCTACTGAATTCCTAAATCTTTGCTTGCTTTTATACTGTAGCAGTCATCTTAGGGTTGGATGTTTATCTGTACAGCCTCTCCCATGTTAGACAGCAAATTTCCTGACAAGAGGGATCATGTAGCATTTACAGTGGCCAACAGTATCCTGGATATGGTAAATACTCAATAACTGTTTACCAAATTAAACTGAGTTAAAATAACTCACCACTGGTTTATGAAACTTCTGTTCTCACAGTGATATGAATTAGAATCTTCCCAGTACATAATCATGTTGCTAGAGAAAAAAGAAGAGCTGTTGTTTCTGACATAACAAAGAGATCTGAGGCATCTGGAAGTATTTACTCCATAAAGAACCCTATGACAGAAAGTAATACAAACCATACCTTCTTTCTGCTGAAAAATCAGACAATTCTATTTATATTTTTAAATCCCCAAAGACTGTATTATGAGGACAAGAAATATAAAAACAATTGACCTCTTGGGGAAAACACAGGTCCAAAGAAGAGATTCCTTTTAAAGAAAAAAAGAGGCAGGGAAGAATAATAAATTGGATGTGAGGAGGAGGGAGAAAGAAGAGGAAAAAGAAAGATACTATTAAAAGGTGATACTAGAGAGTAATGAAAGTTTTATCTTGACAGAAGGTAAGAAGGTTAGAAAAAGCAGCATCACCCCCAAAAGCTTACAAGTGGAAAATGAGCTTATTCTTGTTGGCCATTGGATTATATTACACAGAAAAGAGGAATGGTGGCTATGCCTGTTTGTTTTAAGAGTACTTCTTGAGTAAATGCTTCCATAAAATGTTTTGGGAGAATTCACTTATATTGCTTGCAATAGATTCTCAACTTACAATCTCAAAAATTGCTCAAGTTTTCCAAGACAAACTCACATTACATGTCCAGTCTCACCAAATTCAGATATGCTTTCAAATTTTGCTTTCAGATTTTACATAAAATCTATCTTACACGAAATTATCCAGTGTTTTAAAATGGTAAGAGTTTGGGGCACTTATGTTAGAAAAATTAAGTGTTAGTAAGTGAGGCCCCTTTTTAATTTAGGAGGTTTTCCATTTCACTGGGAATCAATTCTGTCTGGTGTTGCTAATCCAGCATTTACAGAAATTATCCCACAAGGCCTCTGATCTTGTTTAAACACTAAAATTGTGCAGTACACATCCAAATTTCCATGAAAGTGACTGCCAGTGAATCCATTTCATTGTCCCCTCCATTTGCAAAGAATAGTTTTGTTTTTCTTTTCTACCTAGAGAACATCTAATCCTTACCTTTTAAGAAACAGAACTTTAGTGGTTTTGTTGCCAAAAGCCTCATTATAATACAGCTAGAATATTTCCAAATGAGTACTAGTTAGTGATACTGCTTAACATTTTTAAAATTTCAAATATGATTAGTTATACACAAGTCTCAGAATATTCAAAGTTAACACAGATAGGTTTTCAAACTACCTGTGAACAGGAACTTGCTTGTAAATTAAAGAGAGTGTGTCTGAAACCTGAGAAGAACTATTTAAAATCTGGGTTTTGTATATTATACTCCCTTTTTTACTCATGACACCTGCTTTCTGCAGAATCAGTCATCTCTGTGAGCTTGTCTCTCATGTCTTAGGTTTTACACTGGGGTGGGAATCATAACAGCCTCATCATGAATGTTTGGCATGTTCCAAACACCCCTATGGCTGAGAATAATGCACAGGTTGAGATGGAGCTGGGAACAGTAGAATCTTTGAACCCAAGAGATAAGTCCAGAGACCACGGAGAGACTTCAATGCCCATTAGAGGCTCAAAGGAAATAAAAGTAAAAATCTAGAATAGTACTGACTTGCTAAAACCCCAGATGAACATTAGTATTAAATTTTTACTCAACTGTGAATCAAATATTGTTTTTTAAAAAAGACCTAAGTAATCAGCTTAAAAACAAACAAAACTTTTCTAATTCTAAAACCAGAGGTGGTAGTGAGGTGTGAGATAAAATGCATTAGACCAAAAATTGTGAAGTTCTGGATTGTTTTTCATGTTCTGTTTCCTCTGAATGTTCCATAAAGCATATCACTTAACCCTCCTAGACCCTGGACTTTATTTACTTTTCATCTGTAAAACAAAATTTCAGACTAGAAAATAACTAAACTTGTTTTTAGGAACAGGCATTCCATTCCATTTGAACTCAAATCTGTCTTGTATTTGAACAGTTCTAAGAGATAATATTTTGTATATTTTATAAATGTGTCACAAGTTTCAAAATATAAACTCTAGTTCCAAGTGAGAATAATGTGCATTTTTTCTTTCAAAATAATTCCAGATGATGGGAATGAGCACAAGTACCCTAATAAGTGAAATATATGTGTGTGTGTGTGTGTGTGTGTGTGTGTGTGTGTGTGTGTGTGTATTATATGTGTACATGTGTTTGTATTTCCAGTTCCAGAGTACACACTCATTTTCTTCCAAAATCCTGCAAAGCTATAGGAAGTAGATGGTAAGGACAAACACAGTTGATAGTGGTTTGAACTATGCCTCCTTACAACTCCTCTGAGTAAACCAAGGAGCCAGAACATGCCAGCAGTTTGGAGAAAGCTTCCTGCAACATCATTCATGAACAAACACATATGAGAATATAAAGCTAGGCGGCCAGGGATTGGACTTAAGTTGTCCGAACCACAAGGACAAGCTATCTGCCTTTCCTCTCTTACTGTATGCAATGATCTTATAATGAGAGACAAAGCTAGAGCCAGCCTGTACTCGGAGCTGTGGTCCCGCCCTGGCAACTTGAAACCCTGGTCAGGCCACATGATGCTAGTGCAATTCTAAACATTTAGCACCTTAAAAATGAAAAGCATCTCAAGAAAGCCCCAAGAGGATCCAAGCATCGAGAATGATGCCTTTCTTAATGATCAAGTCTAAGTTTGGTCCACTGAGACATTACTTCTGTTAAAGAGAAATGCCTTTCACAACATTAATTAAAAAAATGAATGATGGTAGTTAAAAAGCAAAGCAGAAGAAATATTGACAAGTTTAGCCTCAAGTAACATGTATAGAGGACAGTTTTGAGAAGAGGTAGCAAACATACATGCTACTTCCCTAGGCTGTTTATATAGCTAACAGATTAATCAATAACAGTAGTCTTTTCTACAGTACATGGCTCTCAGTTCCAGTCTTTTTCCATGCCCTCCTAACTAATCTGAACTGCATGAGAAAGAAAACCTATTTACCATCTTTGCTATAGGAAAAAAGATCTCTCTGGGCTGATAACTATGAAGAATTGCTAGTGCTTTGGGCTCCACCTTTAACCGGGTAGGCAAGTCACTTTGTGACTCTAGACTAAAAGATAGAGCCTAGAGAATCAAATTTGAAAAAGAGGTGGAACTATCTCTAAGTTTGTATGTCCCAGCCCTAGATATTTATAATCTTAAGTAATGGGGAGTATCTATGAATGACTGAAGAAAGCATGACTATCTCATAACTCTAAGAAATAAAGTTACTCACTGAAGTTATAAATCGTTATTTTTTTTCCTCCTGAAGAGCTTCAGATATTAAGATTCTTTGTCCAACGGTGCTTTTAAGCCAATAAATATATTCTAGTCAACGCCTTCACAGATGAGTAATTAGATATTCAGAAAGGTTAACTGATTTGCATAATATCATGCAGGTAAATCTGGATACACAGATTGTGATGATCAACACCAAGATTATTAACACAATTAGTTTTTTGTGGAGTTTGAGTGATTTCCAAACCACAAACCCAAATTTACTGACAAGCCAGTACCTTTCTTCCCATCACTATTAGTCTTTACGCTCTCCTTTGTGATCATTTCTTTTTACTTGAATACATTCTTTGAATTTCTTAAGATTCTTTTCGATTCCTTATTCAATGAGCATTTTTTTAACTCATGCATTCATATTTGCATTGCGAGTTTCCCAATTTAGGATCTTGAAATGTTGACTGGTGGGTAGTGTAATTCCTTTACCACATCATAGCTATGCTAAATAAAACCTCTCCTAACAAAAGTCCTGCGGAATTTAAAAAGCAGCCATTGACTGCTACTACTTTGTTTATTTTTTACCTTCTTTTCTGTGGTTGCCCTAGATGCTTCTTTGAGTGGTATTTAACTCCCTAAACATCATCATGATATGCCATAAAAGGATCTTAATAGGCCACTGTCTGTGTCAGCTGTCTAGCCTTGAGTCCAATTTTCAAGTACTTTATGTTGATTTGATAGTTTAAAAAAAAGCAGAGGCACTTCAGGTTGTGTATGAAACATAATGAACATAAATTCACTAAATGAACATACTCCTATGGGATTACAATCCAGAATGATCACAGCAACAGAAACAAAAGTAGGTACAGCATTTAACACAAATATATAGAGGTTTAAATAGGAGACCTGAATCCCATCCCTCAACTGTCACATTAAATGTATAATACAAATAGGCACACCTTCCCTCTCGTCCTTGGAGCCCATCCATAAAGTGAGGTAGTTCAACTTGCTTTCTAAAATAACATTCACATTTATCATTTTATGACTACCATCTGAAGCCCCTAAAGCCCCTCCCCATATATGGTAGCTCTTTTGGGCAGTTACATGATATTTCGTGGGGCAGTGTATACCAGCCACTGGCACTGTCCTTAAGCCAGGATGGCCCACTGCCAGCCTAGCGGGCACAGCCTCCTGCCCTATGACTAACTCCAAACATCCTTCAGTAGCAGCCCACATCAACAAAACTTCTGGTCCCCACCATCAGCCTTTACCTCACTCAACACAACACGTTTAAGAACTTAATGATGACTTTTTCCTCCAATGTAAAATGTCAGGCCAGTGGACACTAACACACTTTGTAAAGCATCAGAAAAGCACCATAGCTCACTAAGGTATGTGTCATTGAACTAAGAAAGGACCTTAGAGATTTTACATTTTCCTTTTTTTTTTTTGTCTTTGTCTTTTTAGGGCTGGACCTGTGGCATATGGAAGGTCCCAGGCTAGGGGTTAAATCAGAGCTGCAGCTGCCAGTGTACACCACAGCCACAGCAATGAGGGATCTGAGCCATGTCTGCGACCTACACCACAGCTCATGGCAATGCTGGATCCTTAACCCACTGAGTGGGGCCAGGGATCAAACCCACATCCTCATGGATTCTAGTCAGGTTCATTAGCACTGAGCCACAACTAGAACTCCTGAGATTTTCACATTTTCTAACCCAGCCCTTTCATGTTAAAGAACCTATGACCCAGACAATGGAAGTAGTAGGACTGGAAATAAGCATTCTTGATTCCAAACTAGTGCGTACCCAAGGGGAATATATGAAAGCATAGAGAAAATTAATGATTTCTAATTTCAATGGTGTTTGGTGGGTGTCTCTACAAAATATCACAGAATACAGTGTTTGCTTAACATTCACCTGAAATTTTTAGAAATCTCCACATACTGATTGTTAGAGACAGTGTAGTAACAAGAGATGATGTGTTCTGGAGCTAAAATCACTTCCCCTTTACTTACGTTGGCCAAGTTTGCTTCTTTGCATTTCTTTGTCATCTGAAAAATGGCATTAAAAGTACTTTCAAATTATTTTTGAAAGCTAAAGAAAGATAACCAAATATTATTTCAGAATGATTAAAAGTTCAAATATAGGACTGATATGAAATAAATGCAAATTTATGTTTCCAAATAGTTAATTAATTTACTGACATTAATTTCCCCACTAATTTAAACTCCCACTTTTATCACATTGTAAATTAGAATTTTGATCTCCTTTGTTGGCCAGGATTTATTTGAGGAGGATGCTTTTGAATTTCTAACCTTTAATAAAAAGAGTGTTGCATCCAGAAAAAAAGAAAAAAAAAGACATAACTAATGTAGCATTACTAGCTCTGTGCCTTCACACATTCCTCAGCGGAGTCAAAAGGTGTATGTTGTCTGAGACTCACAACAAATCTTACCAATTAAAGTAGCTCTTCAACACACAGATGGCCAATAGGCACAAGGAAAGATGTTCAACTTCCCTAATAGAAAAATGCAAATCAAAACTACAATGAGGTACCACCTCAAACCATTCAGAATGGCCATGATTTAAAAAATCTACAAATAACAAATGCTGGAGAGAGTGTGGAAAAAGGATAAGCCCCCACACACACACACACTATTGATGGGAATGTAAATTAGTGCAGCCCCTGTGGAAAACAGTATGGAGGTTCCTCAAAAAACTAAAAAGAGAATCATCATATGATCCAGTAATTCCATTCCTGGGCATTTACCTAGATAAAAGTAATGGAAATAACATTTGTATTTTTTTAAACTCAAGATGGTACAGGAGAGGTATCAAACGTATGACTTCCTGGTGTTAACAGAGAAATAATTTCTGAGAACATTAATCTCAACATAGCAATCTAAACCGACACACATGCAGACATTCACTATGAAAACAAGTATCATCTGCAAGAAGTATTCTTCAACATAAAATAAGACTATTTTTCAAATAGGTCTCAAAGCCCCACCTCTACAGAAACTTTTCACCATTTAAATGTATTTTAATGCTCTCCAGTTTTTAATCCATAACAGGGAGCAAGTTGCATAGCTCACACGTGCAAAGGTATTTCCATTGGCAAGTTACAACGCTATGGAGCTGAAAGGAGCCTTTAAGACCATCCATTCCAAATTTCTCATTTTAGAAATGAGAAACTGGAGGCTGAGAGGTTATTTGGTTTTGTTTGTTTTTGCTACAAGTGAAAAAAACAAAACAAAACAAGAAGCCACTGAGATTGAGCTAGAAATGAATGCACACCACTGGCTCAGTACTCTTCCCAGAGCAATAGGATCCAACTTTACATTGCAACAGGCAGTGTTAGGAAGACTCAGGCTTGGGACAAATCACCCTGCCTCCTGAACAAATTCCTCATATCTGTCCATGTTTTATCTTACTTTTGTTAAATTAAAGTCTCTTTTTAAATGTTTTTTCACTATTTGTAAAAACACTGTTTAATAGCACTGTGTCCTGAGGGTAATGCCAAAAAGCGATAGTTGCACAAACATTATACACTATTCTTCTCTTCTCCATTGTCAAAATCATCCATAACCCTCTGCATGTTTTTTCCAATATTTTGGGCTTGAGTCTCCCCAAGTAGTCTATCTAACCAAGATCCACAGAAAGAGAGATGTGTGATAGTTCTATTTCACTACAGCAAGATGTTGACAGTTTTGTCTTCACCTATGGATCACTGAAAATGTTCCCCTAGGAACTAACCCAATTATTAAAAAGGCACCATAGAAAAAATCAGTTTGGGGATATTGGGGTCAAGCCAGGGAACAGGGCCAATATTTCTGTAGCTATATCGAACCAGAGAAGTAAAATTCTCATTTCAGATCCATGTGGAACAATTCTGGAATTAATTCATGATGCCAGCATTGGAGAAACTGTTTCCATAGTGGAATCTCTTAAAAGATCCTAGAAATATGCTTTTGATGCATTTCAAGCTTTATAATTATTATCAAAATGAATAAAGTTAAGTAACTGTCGGGGGTAGGTTCTACGTGCATTAATCACACATAAAAAATGTAAACTTTTTTTTAAAAATTCCAGGCAGGCTAAACACTTATAAAATAAACATTTATAGTACATCAAAGAAACTTAAAGAAACTACATTACCTTGCCATTGTTGTTTTTAAAGTTATAACTCATGATTTATCATTCTTTAGTGCTGCATATAGTAGGTTTTGTGTCATCAACCCCAAGTCAATGAATCTTTTATTTTGGTCAATAAGCAACTATTTTAAGAGTGTTAACTTAGATTCTTCACAGGCAAAAAAAAAAAAAAAAGAAGAATTCCGTATTTACTGGAGTAGTGTGAAATATATTTAATAATGATGATACAAACTAGTACTTACAGAAGACTAACAATTAGATGTAGGTATGACTTATTTTGTGTAATCCTTAACCCCATTTTACAGAAACTAAACCTGTAGAAGAGGTTAAAAGAGGTTAAATAACTTGCTCAAAATTAAACTTAAAATTTTCTGTACAGCAAAGGAAACCCTAAACAAAATGAAAAGACAACCCACAGAATGGGAGAAAATATTTGCAAATGAAGTGATTGACAAGGGATTAATTTCCAAATTTATAAACACCTCTTACAGTTCAATACTAAAAAAAAAAAATGAACAACCCCATCAAAAAATGGGCAGAAGATCTAAACTGACAATGCTCCAAAGAAGACATAAGATGGCCAAAAAACACATGAAAAGATATTCAACATCACTTGCTATTAGAGAAATGCAAATCAAAACAACTATGAGGTACCACCTTACACCAGCCAGAATGGCCATCATCAAAAAGTCTACAAACAATAAATGTTGGAGAGGGTATGGAGTAAAAGGATCCCTATTACACTGTTGGTGGGAATGTAAACTGGAGCAACCACTGTGGAAAACAGTATGGAGATTCTTCAGAAAACTAAAAATGGAATTACCATTTGATCCAGCAAACCCACTCTTGGGCATCTGTCCAGAGAAAACCATGACTCTAAAAGACATATGTACTCCAGTGTGTTCATTGCAACACTCTATACAATAGCCAAGTCATGGAAACAACCTAAATGTCCATCAACAGAGGAGGGAATAAAGAAGATGTGGTATATATACACAATGGAATATTACTCAGCCATTAAAAGAAAATAATTAACAGCATTTGCCGCAACGTGGATGGACCTAGAAATTATTATGCTAAATGAAGTCAATGATAATGCCAACATCAAATGCTATCACTTACATGTGGAATCTAGAAAAAGGACACAATGAACTTCTGACAGATACTGACTCACAGACTTTGAAAAACTTATGGTTTCCAAGTGAGAGATGTTGGGGGGGGGTGCACTGAGGGTTTGGGATGGAAATGCTATAAAATTCTGTTGTGATGATTGTTGTACAAAATGTAATAAAATTCATTGACCAATTTAAAAAAATTATACAACTGGAAAGTAGCAGATCCAAGATGGCACTTCAGGTCCATGTGACTCCAAAATGCATGTTCCTAAAGCACTACTGTATTATTTCCCCCAATTTCATCTTCCACTAATGACTTTCACGAAAATATTACTATAATTCATCATCAAGGGCTCAGCATCATTATGGAAATAGTCAGCATCACTGAAGAGGGGGAGCAGTACTGGCAGACTAATAAATAAACCCAGGCCTGTGGTATCACGGTTTCACAAAGATAACATATCTGTAATAAAAATATGGAGAAAAGTCAGCTCAAGAGTAACACTTCATAGTGAAAACACTGTAGATTCAAAATCTTCATACAACACAAAATAATATGCCTGACATCTTCCTAGATGACTAGATATATATTAAATGAAGAGGCTTTTCAGCATCAGCTGAGCCATCTGAGCAATTTTTCAAAGTAGAATTACCCATTGAATCTGATTCGGAATAATAAACACAGCCTCAAACCGAAAGATTCCCTTTTTTGTTACCTTACCAAATCTAAGTTATAGTTTTGAGGAGCATGTGAGCAGATAAGTAAAACAAATCGAAAAGAAAAAACAAATTAATTGCAGTTGGAGTTACAAATTTTCATTTTTGATAAACTGTCCATGTTTGATATTATGGCCTTTCAGTGTTACGTTTCTATTGAAAATCTTACTAAGAGCAAGCAATGGGATGTGCATAAAAAAAATACAGAACATGCATGTCTTAATGTAGCCATCAACAATCATACTAAAACACAACTGAAAATTTTTCAAATAATACTAACTGAACAAAATCATTTAAAAGAATATTACAACATGAACCAAATTTTGCATATGTGCCAAAAGGAAAAAAAAAGTCTAAGTAGATTAAAGTGTTATTTATTTATTTATTTAGCCTTTTTAGGGCCACATCTGTGGCATAGGGAAGTTTCCTGGCTAGGAGTCGAATCGGAACTGAGCTGCAGCCATCGGCCTACACCACAGCCACAGCAACTCGGGATCTGAGTCATGTCTGAGACCTACACCACAGCTCACAGCAATGCCAGATCCTTAACCTACTGAGAGAGGCCAGGGATTGAACCTGCATCCATCTTGGATACTAGCTGGGTTCGTTAACCACTAAGCCACGATGGCAACTCCCTAAAATGTTAATAACAGAGGTCTCATCTACCGATAGGATAATATTTACCCCTCCCTCTCCTCCCCCCTCCTCTCTCCTCCCCCCCAACCCCTTGCTTCTTTACTTTGTTTCTTCCTTTTACTAATTTCCATAATTTAAAAATATGCTCTAATAAATCTGACTTGGTTAGTAGCTATATTATTAATGCCGGATAGAGAAGAGCACAAGTTTTTTGCAATGTATCTGAATTCAGAACCTGTTACTAACCAGCTGTTTAAATAACTTAAAATCTCCAATCTCACTCACCTCATATGTAAAATAGGAGTGTAATATGTCTCTATGAAGTTGATCCTTTGTGAGAACTACATGACTTAACTTATATAAAGTGATTAAAAGAAGGTCTAGCACACGGTTAGGACTCAAAAAATGGTAGCTATTGTAGTTGCTGCTGCTGCTGTTTATTTTATTACTAAAGAATATTCAATTAACCAATGGCTCAGCTGCAAAAACACAAAACATTCATATTTTCATCAAAATAAGATGTCATTGGAGTTTCCATCATGGTTCAGTGGTTAACGAATCCGACTAGGAATCGTGAGGCTGCGGTTCGATCCCTGACCTTGGTCAGTGGGTTAAGGATCTGACATTGCCGTGAGCTGTGGTATAGGTCGCAGATGTGGCTTGGATCCTGCATTGCTGTGGCTGTGGTACAGGCCGACAGCTATAGCTCCTAATAGACCCCTAGCCTGGGAACCTCCACATGCCACGGGTGTGCCCCTAAAAAATGACAAAAAGACAAAAAAAAAAATAAGATGTCATTAAAAACACATAACTGCTCCAACGAAAGCAGTACATGTATCACACTGATATATCTGCCAAACATGCATTAAGTCTAAATTGACCGTTCTGTGTTTATGAAAATAAACTTGACAATTCTTAATAATAGTAGAATTTTTACAAGAAGCATTGCTATTTTTCTGTTTTTCCCTTTCCATCATATATCTATGGATGACCCTTTGTGGACTTCTCCAGGTTTGTCACACTCATTCTTTTCATAGACAAAAACAAAATGATTGGGGAATTAAGTAAGCAGTTAATTAAAGGACAACAGAAATCTGACACTAGTTGCGTGGCACAGGCAAAGTCCATACAACTCAATAATGTCTACAAGCAAAGGGAGAAGAACTTCACCAGGACAAAGAAAACCAGCATTTGAAGGTCCACCATCGCCTCGATAGAAAGTCAAAGCCGTGGGCACTTATTTGGTATTATTAACGGTTATCAAACCCACCCCTGAAAGGCCTGCTTTCCTGGCATGAGAAGAAAACATTCACATCCTAATTTTTTTTCATTACTATTGAAATAGAAGCCTCTGTGACACCAAACTTCCCTTCATCAAGCCAGGTTCTAACCAAACATACGTCATTATAGAGCATATACTCTTCCTTCTTACATCTCTTCAGCATAAATAAAATGCAATTCCTTTTGGAACGTAAGGAACAAACCTTACTCATTTTGTCTCCCTTCTTCTAATTCAACCCCAAACTCCAACACATCATGGATTCCTTAACATACAGTAGTCTCTTTTAGGTTAAAATTTTCTGAATGAAGACTCCTAATTTCTCAAAATATACAGAAGTGTAAGAATCTACAAACATATGCTTCATGGTAATAATTGTGAAGTGGTATTTCTTCAGGTCTGAAACATTTGCCCCCCTATCTGATCCTAAAGGATGATTTGAGTGAGAGGTGAAGTGACCTGACCAGGAGTCACAATTTGCAGCCAAGCAGGTAACCACACAGACTAAACTACACAGAGTTCAGCTATCCATGCCTGAACCCTGTGTGCCACACAATCCTACTTCCGAAAATAGATGTCTGAAGGGTTTTTTCTTCAAATATATGATTAGTTACATGCAAACTGGATTTTATCTTATGCCTAAGTCAGATTAAAATGTGGTAAAAATAACTCAAAAAATTTAACCACACAAAGTAATGTTCAAATTAATGATTTCAATGAATTTAAATCATATGAAATGATAGGGATTTGGAAACAAATTTGGAAAGAGTAAGGCACACTTCAAATATTACTGATCTCCTTCAAACCCTGTTTTATTTTTGGAAAACTATCTTAATGAATAGTCAATAGAGGCCATCAGTTCTAAAATACAGTTGACTCTTGACCGACACAAGGGTTAGCCCATGTATCTTTAAGGTTTTTATTTTTTCTATTATAGTTGATTTACAATGTTCTGTCAATTTCTGCTATACAGCAAAGTGACACAGTCACACATACATATTTTTTTTCTCACATTATCCTCCATCATGTTCCATCACAAGTGACTGGATACAGTTTCCTGTGGTATGCAGCAGGATCTCACTGCTTATCTACTCAAATGCAATAGATTCTGTCTACTAACCCCAAACTCCCAGTCCATCCCACTCCCTCCCCCTCGGCAACAAGTCTGATCTCCAAGTCAGGATGGCCAAGTGCTTTAAGGCTCCAGACTTAAGCTTCTGCTTCCCACTACATATCTTTTACAACCCTCTGCATACACAGTTACTCCACATCCAAGGATTCAACTAACCACAGACCATATAGTACTGTAGTATTTAACTACTGAAAAATATTTATAAGTGAATCTGCCATAGTACAAACCCACGTTGTTCAAGGGTCAACTGCAGTACTTCCTTTAATCATTGTGACATTAAAAAACATATACAGCTGTCTCCTGAACTCTCTGCTCCTTCTCCATCTCCTTCACAGGCTGGCCTTTCATTTTTGAACCAGGGCTTGGACATGGAATAGGGGGCCTCCATAGTCCCATGTTCAGTCTTCTGTCCTATATGTTGACATCTCTTATTCAGCAAACCTCTGTTCTCTGGCCAATACTGCAACTGTCAATCCTTGAAAGGCAACTCCCACATCCCCCCTGGAGCCCTCTGTGGACCCCAGAGCTACAATCTCTTCTTTCCATGTGCCCACCAGATGCTCACTTGAATGTCCTCCCATCACTCTCAAATTAAAAATGCTTAGCACTGAATTCACCACATTTCCTCCATCATCTTCTTAATACAGGTTTCATCATTTTCATCAGACTCCAACAGTCCATAATAAGCTTTCTTGAGAACTTAGCACAGTGTGATTCTGGAAACTCAATGAACTGAATTCTTATTCTCAAGAAGGAAAAAACAGTCAAAGGAGGTAAGAGGGAGGGGAAAACGCAATAAAGACAAAGATAGTTCACATTTATCTGACTTGCACAGTCTTTGGGGCTTCCTTGTGGTGACTGCCCAACATCTCTGAACATCTGCCTACATTTTGGAATTTTCACACATTGTGAATTTCACACAGTAGTTGAAGCCAGAATCTTTAGACACTACCTTACATCCGGGCATCAAACCAGGGAGAACCAGCTCGTTGGCTGGAGCATTTGGGGAAGCATTTTGTTCCTCAGCTTTGAGGCAGATCCCTAGCAATGACAGGTGCTGGGAAGCCATGTGATCAGAGACAAATCCCGGGTGTGGCTGTGTAACCCCGGAATCAGACTCTTTGGCACTGTCCCAGAGATTCTGGGTGCTAGTATCTGTTGACACACTTTTTTTTTTTTCTGGTTAAACTAGCCTGTACATATTCTGTAATTTGTGATTAAAAGCCCTGTCCAAGACACACATTCAAGTACTGAAATTCCACTAATTCTCAGAAGCATAAATTGAGTATTAGGGAAAAGTGGTTGATTTCAAAAGCAATTGCATTTATATCCATCTCTGCACACCATACTATTTTTGCCATGCTGCAAAGTCAGACAAAATATACACCTCCATGAAATGGTCATACAGAAGCTCTGTGCTCATGGCAGAACTTTTACCATGATTTCCTTCACAAAGACTATTACTGTTTCTTCTGAAAAATAATTCAGAATAGGTAATTTACTGACAGTAGATTTATAAAAATCTATATTTTCTTTACATCCAAGAGTTAATTAAACCAATAAACCTAAAATGTAGTCTCTCCCAAATCGATGTCCCAAAGTCACCAGTAATCAGTTACTGTCATGAGTACAGTATAATAGTTTACAGCATGAGTTCTGAAATCTGAACATCCAAATTTGAATCCCAATTCTACTATTCAGTAGTTCAGTCACTTTGAACAGGATAAATCATGTATCTGCACATCAGTCTCTAGTAGCCACAAAACACAAATAATTATAGCACCTACTTCA
This sequence comes from Catagonus wagneri, assembly GCA_004024745.2. Taxonomy (NCBI): domain Eukaryota; kingdom Metazoa; phylum Chordata; class Mammalia; order Artiodactyla; family Tayassuidae; genus Catagonus; species Catagonus wagneri. The sequence goes on from PVHT020000141.1 coordinate 671,097, forward strand.
AGTAAGCTTTGCAATTATTCCCTATACAGAAAATACATGCAAAGTGCTTAGCACACTGACTAACCCATATTAAACACTCAGGGTTGTCCACTATGATTATGAGTGGCATTTTTAGCAATTATGCCATCCCAATGCAAAGGAGTCTAGAATTGAAAACATTTGACCAAGCACTGCATTCAATGTTGGTTTTGTAGAGCTATTTAATATCTTAGTTCTTCCAAATGACTTTTCCTATTCTTTCAGGGGATTATTACTATTGAAAGTAAATTGTCCACACTCTTTGGTTGAGAAAAGTGCACCTGGGGGTAAGTTTCTTGACTGAAAAGCTATGTAGCTCTTGATGGGCTGTTGTTTGCTTTGTGCCTCAAAACAGCTTTTCTACACCAGTTCCCCTTCGAGGATCTTTTTGGCCTCAGATTAGAGGGACAGTGAGTTACTGCAATGGCATTTATAGAGTGTCTCAGAGTTTCCAAACACTCACTTCTAGCCAGTGTTTCCAGCTGAGGTCCATTTCCAGTGGCTAGGGGAAAGCAGATATTTGTCTTGGATTGTTGGGTTCCAAACATTTTGCAAATGATTTCACCTAATACTTCCCTGGGAAAATTATCATCTCTGGTAAACTTAAAAAGTTAGTCGTTTGCTCAGTTAAAAAAAAAGTTGTGGTAAAAACAATCTTTGCAAAGTATTTGCAAACGTGTACTGATTTTGTTATCATCGTAACAAAATGGTTATAAGGTGTTCAAGACTAATAGGTAAAGTTTCTTTTGTTTAACATTATCAGCCATAAATAAAGGTCATTACCCTGGTTTGGTGTTATCATTCCCCTGAGAATCTGCCAAATGTGTTCTACCTTTTCCTCAGGAAAAGAAATCCCCACGTACCTATATGTATGTCTGCATATAGATCAACTGTGCATGGTTAACTTTTTAAAGTTCTATAAATAAATGCCCAATAAACTATCTCTTTTTGGCAGTCTATTAATCAGAAATCTCTAGAAACTTGCACTTCAGTTCTTTGCTAGAACAATACTCAGTGTCCATAATAATGACCCTGGCTTTATGAACCCTGTAAATCTCACATATAGAGACATTAAAGCCTTGCTATTCAAAGCACAATCCTTGGACCAGTATCATACGGGAGCCTCTTATGACATGCCCCAGACCCCAAGCCAGACTGGCGATATCAGAACTTCCATGTTAGTAAGATACTCAGTTGATTCATAAACACATCAGAGTTTGTGATGTACTGCTTTGAGTTCACGAACCGTTGTTTACCAGTCTCTATGTCCAAGGTGCTTTCAATGTTTGAGGCACATGTAAAGGGTAATTCCAATGCTGTCTTCTAGAAGCCCCCAATGCCATGTATATGAACAAATGCAAACTGAATGCCAACCATTTATTCACTCATTTTTTTTCAACATTTATTGGGTAACTGTTGTATGCCAGGCATTCTTCTAGTCACAAAGCCTCTGTCCTCCTCCTAGTATCATACTAGATGATCCATCCTCATTCTAGGAGAGTACAGATCATTAACGAACATGCAAATAAACAGGTAATCTGGCAGATGGTAATTAGTGCAACGGGGTCAAATAGAGCAGGATGAAGGTCATAGGAAATGCTGGTGGGATGCTTTTTTAAAAAGAGGTGGCCAGGGAAACTTCATGGATAAGACAGCACCTGAGAAAAGGTCTAAAAGAAGTGAGGGAATGAGATCTACACTATTGCAAGAGCTTCCCAGTAGGAAGATATGTGGTGCATCAGAAGGTCAAGAATGAGACCAGCTTCCCCAGAGTAGAAAAGCAAGAAGGGGAAGGTGAGATCAGGGAGGGAGGATGAGAGTGGTCATGCAAGTTCTAATAATCACTGAGCACATGTACCAATTGCTGTAAAAACATTAGGAAGGCAACCGCCATACAACGAATCCGGTTGGTTTCAGTGGAAGAGAAGACTGCCCCCTCTCTTCCACTCAGCTGGGCAGAGTCTCTCCTAGAGAAGGTGGGATTTCAAAGGCTGCTTGAAATATGACTCACTCCCATCAGAAAGCGATTTATTCTTCTTCCCTTTTTTTGGAATTTAGGCTTAAAATATAGTTACTAAGTACCTCTGGCAAAAACCAGATTTTGTTTCAGAGGGTCTGGCACATACTTGGCAGGAAACACATTCAACTGGAATTAAATAATAATCCCATGACTGGGCTATAATTCAGACCCATATCTTGGCTACCTTTTTAGGCTTATGTTCATAATTATTCTAGACCACATTTCAACAGTACTCTAGCCATCTTGTCTGAACATCTGTTTCAGGAACTCTTCTGCCTTTAGCCAATGTGTACTCTCACTGCAGACAGCACGCCAGATGACCAGTGCTATCTCTTTAATATTATACACACATCTTGTGTTTTTGAGTCTCTGCAAAGTTCCCGTTGGGAGACACAAGGTTTTGGTAACAAGGGATGTGTGCTCCTCTTATTGCCATGTATAAACCACATGAAAGAAATCATGACTCTATTGCAAAAGAAGTCATGCCAGCAACTGTAAAGATCAGTCCAGACTACAAATAATGGCTATCAACCTGTACAACTTTTGTACATGGGATAATCTAAGCCATGCTAATCTCTCTCTGTTGTGGCAATGAAGATGCTAAATTCACTCCTCTCACAGAAAAGCTTCAATCAAATTAATGCTCCATGTCAGCTCTATCTGAAAGTATTTCCTCTTCTTCATCCAGAATTAAGAGTGAATAAATCTGCCTAGGCTGAATAAGCCTTCCAAGGATTCTCCATCTAATCCAGCCAAAATAAAATTTATCAGTCAAAAAAAAAGCTAAATAAAAACAAGGATAATAAATGGAAGCCATTATTCACTTACAGATAGGTATAATCCACTTTAAGAAAATTTATAAGAAGAAAAGCTACAGGATTATTTTCACAGAAAGTTTCCTTTTCCCATTCTATCATCTGTACAATAATAGTTAAGCCAGATAGAACCAATGGAGGTCATCACTTACAGATGAGAAAATAGTAAGTACAGGAGGTGAAAAGACCTTGCCCAAAGATCCACTCATCTGTGGTGGCAGAGAAGGTCCCAGGACTCAGGTCTTTCATCTCCCAGACAGCACCTGGCCACTCCCCCTCCACACATACATCTAACACCAGGACTTTCTACAGGATTATAGTGCAAAGAAGGTCTTCGGATTTTCTCCAGTCTTTGTTTACATATCATTAGCTCTTTGGGAGGGTGAGGGAAGGAACTATGAAACAGAGTTAAAATAGCAGGAACCATTGCTAATTGAAAAATCAATCTGAAATGAAGATCAAGCACCTCTGAAATTCTAATGCAAGTCAATGGGAAAATTGGATTTGATTTTTTTTAATTTAATGTTTACAATTCTCAGGAATATGTCTACTGTATCACAAGAGGTGCCCTTATAATGTTAGTGAATAATTTCAAGGAATCACTGAATCCATTGGTTCCATATTTGACTTACCTTAATTTTGTAGGTGGTGGAGAATCTTACCACTCAAAATCCAACTTTGTAAAAACTTAAAACTTTTATACAGACAATGGACACAAAACCTGGCTTCACACCCACAAGTGACGTAGTAATGAAGGAACCAAGTATGTCAGGTAGTAAATATGCTGGCTAACGGAAGTTTGTTTTCATGCCTGACAACTTGGGCTTTAAGACTGGTCAACCAGTAAATTATTTCTCAAGATGCATTGGTGCACAAAGTACATGACAGGGCCTCCCTAACATGATAACCATTTTAAGGTCCCATCGATGGAACCCAGTAAATCCTCTACTTATCATGACTCATCATCAGAAAACGCTTAACCAGTGTGACTATGCTTTCCAAGGACATAACAATGACCCTAGGATATTACAAGATTCTCAGGTGGCTACTTCTGTCTGCATCACTTGGGTGCTGGTGCCTTTTCTTGTGTTCTGGCTGTTCATATTAGTAGTCTCTCCTATGTACGTGTATGTACATTTAACTAATGTAAATATAAATATACACACATATATGTATTTGTATACATTCACACATACATATGCACACACATTACACACTTATTATATGTTACTCATTGTGTACATATATACATATATATATACACACACATAAATATATATATTTATCACTAGCAAGAATACTTTATCCCCTGACGACCACAGATAACACATTCCCTTTTCAGTGATCTACTTGATAGAAGCATATGTGTGTTGAAAGATCTGTTCACAATCACAGCCCTCTCATTTTACAGACTAGAAAACTGAGATGTTTCATGATTTGCACAAAGGCTATTACAGCTTATTCGTGCAAATCCAGGCCAGGCACTCAGGTCTCCTGGCTCCTTATCAGCTGCTGTTTCCACTATGTCAAGCTACCTCTTCTGTGAGTCATCCCCCACTGTAGGATAGAATCTTCCTTTATCCTCCAAATCCAATTCAGAAGGCCTACATTTTAACTCACCCATAATTGCTAAATTTGACCAGAAGTTTAAAACTAACTGCTTTTTCTATTACAGTGGAAATTTTGGCTCAATAACTATAAATGTCTTACTCATAACATTGTACAAAATGCCAGCCTTTCCAGAATATGTGTGTGTGTGTGTGTGTGTGTTGTTTTATTTTTATCCATCTAGGCTGGCTCTGAACAAGCATTTCCACTGCTGTGTGATACAAGGGGAAGCCTGAAATCTAGCAGGAGGATGCTTCCCCAGCCCAAGGCTTCTGACTCTCATTTCAAACCTATAGCTTACTGAGAACTTTAACATAATGCCAATCCCTAATAGCGGTCGATGTTCACTGAGTGGACACCCCAAGCCATCCTCATCACCAAGTCTTTTGCACACATAGCACCTCATTTAACCTTCATCCCAACCCTGAGAGGTAGTCTTAATGAACCCCACTCCACAGATAAGCAAACTCAAATCCAGAGATTTTCATCATCTGCCAAGTTCAAACAGATGATAGCTAGAAAAGTCACCACTGGCTTTCTCTACTACCCAAAAATGGTCCTGAAGAGTATTAGGAAACAGCTCCCATTTTCTAGCAGAGGATGCATTCATTCTTTAGGCCCTGCCCTTTCCCAGAATTGAAAGCAAAGATAATAAGCACAAAATACTGAGAAATCTAATAAGAATACCTCAGTTACATATATCTGCTAAGTCAACCTCCAACCCACAGAGCTATAATCCTGTTTCCTTAGCCCCAGCTATTCCGAAGCAGAGCAAAGCAATTTTGGCACATCCTGGTTTTAGGGTAATAAAACAAGGCCTTTTGCCCACTGGCTATCCCAGAAGCAATCTTAGCCCCATGTATAAAATGATGTTAGTGGGAGTTCCCGTCGTGGCTCAGTGATTAACGAACCCGACTAATATCCATGAGGACACAGATTTGATCCCTGGCCTCATTCAGTGTGTTAAGGATCCAGCGTTGCTGCGAGCTGTGGTGTAGGTCGTAAACGCAGCTTGGATCCTGCATTGCTGTGACTGTGGCATAGGCTGGCAGCTACAGCTCTGATTGGACCCCTAGCCTGGGAACCTCCATATGCTGTGGGCGCGGCCCTAAAGGGGCAAAAGACAAAAAAATTTAAAAATACATAAAATGAAGTTTGTAATAGTAGTGCTCAGGGCTGTTGAGAAGATCAAATGATCTACTATGTGTAAAGCCCTTTAAACATGTCACATAGTAAATTCTCCATAAATATTCATGCTTACTCTCATTATTATCCCTATGTTTATAAAATTAACCAGCCAGACATTAATGCATTTCTACATCTTGGGCTGATCATTCAGCTTAGTAGAAATTATTTAGCAGTAATAATTGTTTAGCAAATATTTTCAGACATGGGGTGTCTACTGAATGTTGTGCCGGTGGTGACCAGAGAGGGCAGTGAACTTCAGAGAGACAGCAGGATTGTCCTGGACCAGAGGAGGGCTGTGACCTTGCAGAGAACAAGGACGTTGGCACTGCAGACCAATAGAGGGACAGGGTAAAGGCTCAGTGGTGGCACTCAATGATATAAGAAGAGGGAGTGCATTTCTGGGAACATGAATAAAATACTGTGTAAACCACAAGTGCTGATGATGGATGGCTCTAATAACGTTCTAATCAGTCTGGCATTCACAATTCTTCATAGGACCAAGACCTGCATGAATCTCTTTCCTGGAGTTTCACCCCTGAGAGGGAGCAACAGAGTCAGGATGTCTGGGGACCAGGCTGGTGTAGCCCCACATCCATCCCCAGGCACATGGGTGCAGGATCCAGATCACCTGACTTCGGGCTCTGTTCTGCCACTGCCTGACTCTGGGACATTTTCCCTCTGGGCCTAAGAGTCTCCTCATCTGCAAGATGGGACTTCTAAGAGCCATTTCCCTAACTTGTCATGAAGACGCAACAGATTAATAGATGAACAGTTCTTGGAAGAGTACTTGGCCCCTCATCAGCATTATATCAGTGTTTACATCATCTTACTGAGCTCAATAATAGGTATGCTATTCTGAGTTGCTCTGACTCTGATGGTTCTGTCTGAAACCAGATATCCAGGAGGCCAACCCTAAGTAGTGCATCCACGTAGCGGGACTCCAGGGATTTACAAGTGGTTTCATAACAGAAACGAAAGGCAACCAGAGTGAGGTATGGAACTTGGCCCTTGAAAAACAGGCCTGATTAGAACATGGGCAGAAAAGAGCGTCTCCATTTCTTCCAATGCCCTAAGGCTCGATCAAGCAGGGGAGCTTGTATTTTTTTCCCATCCTTTCCAGCACAGAGACCCTGGCATTCAAATGCAAGTAGGGCATGCAAGTGCCCTCCCACAACATCCACAGAAACTCACAGGACTCTTCCCAGCCTGCAGACGAGACCCCCAGATGGGAATTAGGAGGCACAAGGACATCTGTTCCATTTATCCAGTTGAAGAGAAATGCTTCATATTCTAGTAACTGGCAAGCAGTAAGGTTTGCGTTTGACATCAGGCACATTTGACCCTCACTCTTAACTTCTTTCTTGGTTCATTCATTCATAAATACTCATCACAAACCTATTCTAGTCCAGATGCCATTATAAGCATGGGAATACAGAAAAAAAAAAAAAAAGACAATGTCCCTGGTCTCAAGGAGTTTACATTCTGGAAGGGAAGACAGCAGTAAACCAAGAAAGATGACATGATCTCATGAAGGAAAAGAAAGCAGGATAGCAGATAGTGACTAGGGAGAGGGGACCAGAAAAATCCTCTCTTGGGGGACAGTAATAGGAAGTGAGAGAGTCAGGTCAAGATATGAAGGGAGCAGCATCCAGCAGAGGCACCGGCAAGTGCAAAGGCCCTGGAGGCATGCCCAAAGAAAGCAAGAAAGCCAGTGTGATTCAAGTGAAAGCAAGCATAGGGGACAGTAGTAGGTAGGACATGATTTTGAAGAGGCTGATTCAGGCCAGATTACAATGAGCACCAGGAGGCCATGGGATGGCATTTTCATTGCCCCTGATTATAGAAGAAAACCAATGGATGGTTTTGCAATGAGAGTTATATTTTCAAAAGAACTGCAGTTTTGGAAGATCACTCTAGCTTCTGAGTGGAGAGCGGACTATAGGGGAGCAAAAGTCAAGGCAGGAGGACTAGTTAGGATGCCAAATTAATTGTCTGCATAAGAGATTCTGACTGCCAGGACTAGGTTTATAGTAGGACATAGTTTGAAGGTGTTCTTCCTGGTATTGAATGGGGTGGCACTTAAGGAATTCCTTCAGGAGAATGCTTTTGCAATGCAGTTTGAGGAATGATGAAAATAAGACTCATGAGACACCTTGAGTCTGTCACAGCCATGACTTAAATAGGATGTTATCACCCATGTGACAGTGTATCAGGCATGTAATCTTCCAGCAGGACAGCAGCAAACTCTGAGCCACGCTGACAATGTCGCTTTAACCTTTTAAAAAGGTGAAAGGCTCACCTGCTTTTTAGTCATCCATCAGCCAGTTTCAGAGCAACTTTATCCCGCTAAACAAATAAGTTCTGAAATTCTAAACTTTTAAAAGATTTATCAGTTCCCCACATTTCTGCATTATAGCAGTCAGCTCATCCTGAACCAGGACACTGATTGCATAATCCATCTATCTATCAAGGTGTCCCTTCTCTGAGACAGAACACTTTTTGAAGTACCCAAGTGCTGTTGTTACTACCTTTTTGCTTATGGCAAGATTCGATTATATAAAACTTAAAAACACGTGGTTGAACAGCATCATCAGACTTACAATTGCGTGCTGCAAACCAAAGTTGGCTTGTTGGTGTATCTGCAGTGGACACTGATGTGACCCTCATTTCCTCTCTAGGATTTTTTTTTTTACATTGTCTCCCTTTATCAATACAAAAATCCAATCAGCTGAATAGGCTTTGGTATACATGATTTTGATGATGAGAAAGCAGAAATCATCCTCATGTTCATGTAGGCAATTAGAGGCAAATAAAGCACCACATCCCAGATCTTCTGGTGAAAAGGACCAAACCACCTACTCTCCAACCTGGTACCTAGTTTCCTGGAAGGTCAGAAAAACCCAAAGCAATTTTATTCTTTAAAAAAGCTACTACAGGAGTTAAGGATCCAACTGTAGAGGCTCGGGTCGCTGTGGAGATGCAGGTTCTATTCCCAGCCTGGCACAGTGGGTTAAGGATCTGGCATTTTCACCACTATGGTACAGATCACAGCTGCAGCTCTGAGCCAATCCCTGCCCCAGGAACTTCCATATGCCATGGATGTGGCCATAAAGGTAATAATTTTTAAAATTACTATAAGAGAACAGATACAATTAGCACAGTGGCAGACAAAAACTCAAGGCAAATAATCCTGAGTTAACGCAAATCCATGTTAAACTTGTCCCTGAAGGGAAACGTAGTCCCTTCCAGGAGTAAAATTCAATACAGATCAAGCCTTTATTATTCAGAGTCCTGAATACGAAGAACTAGAGTAAGTGACCTTGCATTGCAAAGGCAGGATGAACACACACACACATATCAGAAGCACAAATGTATAGTATATAGGTACAGAAATGAACAGAAATCCCCAAGTCTTTAGAGAAAACTTCCTGGTGAAGATCAAAGGTCGGTAGTTTTGAAAGGGGAAGGAGAAGATGGAAAATATCTTTTCCCCACGTTGAAAAGAAAGTAAGCCAAGTAGACTGAATTGTATGTACCCAGACTCACAAAGGGGCCAATAACTCGATGTACTCAAGAAATGTAATTAAGTAGTTCCCTTCATGGCTCAGTGGTTAACGAATCCAACTAAGAACCATGAGGTTGTGGGTTCGATCCCTGGCCTTGCTCAGTGGGTTAAGGATCCGGCGTTGCCGTGAGCTGTGGTGTAGGTTACAGACGCGGCTCAGATCCCGCGTTGCTGTGGCTGTGGCGAAGGCTGGCAGCTACAGCTCCTGTTAGACCCCTAGCCTGGGAACCTCCATATGCTGCGGGTGCAGCTCTACATAAAAGGCAAAAAGACAAAAAAAAAAGAAAAAAAAAAAACAAAAGAAATGTAATTAAATAACAAATCTGGAATTCATTACTTGATTGGAACACGATCTGGAAACCATGTACCATAATCAAGAATGATTGCTTTGGGGTAACTATGCTGGATAGACTTGAGATGGGTACCACCCAACGTCAATATCCTTAAAAAAACACAGTAACAACTGAAACACATTAGCACCTGAATCAACAGCAATGTTCACACCAGTTTTTGCACCATGCTTGCACTTTTCTGTCCCACATGCTGAGAAATGAAGGTTGGCAGAGGAAGGCCAAGTACAGGAGAAAGTCAGTGAGGAGCATGTCTAAGACCTGCCCTCAAGTACAAAAGGCCTTGGTACCACTTATTAAAAGGAGTCAAAAACAGTAGCCAGGGAGCATGTTTTTAAGAATTTTGTGAGTTCTTTAGAATTTGGACATTCCTTCTACATCTACTTTCCTATAATTATTGGCATATTCTTGACAATGCAAAAATGAAGTGATATACATATTTCACTCAGCTAAAAACAAATCCTCCTGGTGCCCTTTGGGAAACTGGTCACCTGCTGTTTATCCTTTTACTAACTCATTCCATATGGAGTTAAGTCCTAAAAGATAGAGATGGACTGTCAGAGTTCATATAATTGGGAAAAATAGTGAAGAAAAAAAGAGGAAGCTCAGCAATTAAAATTGGGGAAAAGCCCAAATTTCCTTCAAGGATAAATGAATTAACAAACTGTGCTGTATGCAGACAATAAAATACTTCCAAACAACTGAAACATACAATTTGCATGGATCTCGGGGTGTTATGCTAAGTGAAAAAGAGCCAGTGTCAAATGGTTGTGAAAGTGTTATTCTTTTTACATAACATTCTTGAAATAACACATTTTTAGTGGTAAAGCTTAGTGGTTGCCAGACATTTGGATTAGCAGGAGAATGTAATTACACAGGAGTAGCAGGAGGCATAGTTGAAGAGTTCCGTATCCTCAACATGGTGATGGTAATATGTGATAAAATTTCATTGAACTATACAACCTCTCCCCGCCACCAAAAAAAAAAAAAAGAATACCTGGAAAATACAAATAAACTCTCTTAGCTAATAGCATTTTATCAATTTTCTGGTTTTGATCTTTGCAGTATAGTTACGTAATTTGTTTTCCTTGAAGAAAGCTGGGTAAAGGTTACATAGGAATGCTCTGAAACATTATTATAACTCCTGAGTCTAAAGTTATTTCGGACACTTCAAGTTTTCAAAAAATATAAACTCATTGATCCTCTTTCCTCTGGCCATTCCAGTAACTACCTAAAAGGTGAAGAAATTTGACTTCTACCCAGATAAGTAACAAAACAGGAAGAATATTTTTGCTACAAAATTATTTGTGAATTCAAGTTTTAATTAATTGTGAATTCAAATTTTTACTAGACTTTTAACTATAAATAATTTCCTATTAAGAGCTGTTTTCACTAACAAATCTAACTCAAGGCACAGAAAGACATCCTGTCAGAGAGGCAACAAAATGTCCCCTTGGAATTTCTAGAACCTTACGTGGTCAACCCCAACCCACCTTACATGCCTCAAGGGCTGTTCTCTATTCTCAAGATGATTTCTCATCTTCCACTTTATTTTTATCCTTAACACTTTAGCATACAGCTTGCCTTCCTCTCCTTTAAATGGATGCCAACATCTATTTCTTGGGGATTCTCTCTCCCATTGCTCCTCAATGTGTCTGAATAAGGCACCTCTCTGGAGCTTTGATGCCCTGGAAATAAACACACCAGAGCTTTTCTCATAGGGGTTTGCTGCCTCTCACTAAAGAACAGTCATAAGGATACCAAGTACTTATACATTTTTCAATAGAGTTGTCCTTGGCCTATTTTCTCATTTCCCTTTCTAAATATCCATAAAACATTGATGCCTCTGAACTTTATTCTTAGTGGTGATCCCCATCCTCAGCTCTCTCAGTCATAGGAAAATCCTATTATAAATGAGTCCCCCACTGGTACCTTTAGTAATTTACAAATGAGGGGATCCCTCCCATCTCTATACACACCCTCTGAGGGGCATTCATCGTCAACTTTGGCACCAGGATTACCTTATCCTGTAATATGCATTTTTGGCATATTCAATAACTTCTGCTTTCTATTTCCTTAGTGCCTACTCCTGACTCTGACTCATCACACCCGCCTTTTTTCGGACCCCAATGAGAAATCCTATCTCAGCGTGTGCACTCACGGTGCTAACAGGTAACAAGCCAAAGAAAGTGGAGAAGGTATGGCAGAGACCTGGAAGTCATGCCCTCTTGAAAAGTGGCCTCTGTCATTCAGAACACATGGCCATAGGGTTGATAAAACAAGTGAACAGCTTTAGCTAGAGCTGTCTGACAATGGGATAGGTGTCCTTGCAAGACTTCAAACTCTTAGCTTATAGAAGAGTTCAAGTTCAAGAAGTTAGATAATAAGAGCTTTCTCCAGCATTGTTACAAACTGAACTCTCAGCCAAGGATGGAGGCTTCCCTGGATGTCCTCTAGGGTTCCTTCCTTTCAGTTATGAGTGTTTCTCTAAATCTATATTTTTCAGATGTTTCTTCTCATTTACTTTCCAATCTGAGTTTGTTTCCTTTCTTTTGAAATTAAAGACCAGATCCTAACAACGACTGAATGCCTAGTATCACACAGCCACCAAAAAACGGTGATGTCATCAAATAATCATCAATTCAAAATTATTTTGATGTTTTCCACATAGCAGACACTCTACAAATATTTTTGGAAAATGTGGAGTGCATGTTCATTTCATACACAAAAACTACTCCTGTGAGAAGGACCTATATAAACAGCATGGCGACCACGTTAGAAAGGAAAACCTTCTGTAAATGACAGGTTTTTTTCTGAACCAAAAACTGGAGCATGTGCTCTAATGATGGAATGAATCATTTGACGTTGAGATCATGCAAAAACTGAGGACTTATGGTTGCTTGTATTATAATAAACTATACATCCTGAAAACTGTATAACTGTATTATAGAATAGCCATAAATGTATAATATATGTACACATATGCACACCTGCATACATATATGTTAACCTAATTGTTAATTTTAGTTAATATTAATTACATATACATATATTATGAATATATACATATATTTAATATATGCATATGTTCACATTTATACACATACACTGCTTAGTTATATAACTTAATAAAATGATACTAATGTAAATGCATAAACTGAATTGTTTCAACATTACTTCTGATTTATATAAATAAACTCTGATATAACTGATTTATATAAAAATAGAGGCAACTGTGACATAATACACATTTTATATATATATATGTATATATATACACACACACACATATCTATATGACACATGTAAAATCTCAAGGTACACATTGAGAGTACACAATTCAGTTTCACAAAATGTGCCCATATTCATAATCTTGGAAAACAAACTGGAAACACTGCTGAACTTTACAGCCTTATCAGAAAATGCTCTCCGTCCTAGGTCAATACTTTCACTCAAGAAATGGTTACTATTGGTTCTCAACCTTGACTGCATAACAGAAATATCTGGGGAGCTTTGGAGTTCCTGTCGTGGAACAGCAGTTAACGAATCTGACTAGGAGCCATAAGGTTGCGGGTTGGATCCACGGCCTTGCTCAGTGGGTTTATGATCTGGTGTTGCCGTGAGCTGCGGTGTAGGACACACACATGACTCGGGATCTGGTGTTGCTGTGGCTCTGGCACAGACTGGCAGCTGTAGCTCCAATTCGACCCCTAGCCTAGGAACTTCTATATGCCATGGGTGCAGCCCTAAAAGAAAGAACAAATATCTGGGAAGCTTAAACAAATCAATCCCTCTGAAATTCTCATTTCATTCGTCTGCGGTTTATTCTTATGTTTCATGCTGTATTTTGAATATACACAGACTATGACTTCATTACACAACTTCAGAGATTATCAATTATCAATGCCGCTGCTTTCGTTTTTTTGGCTGGAGTATTTTAAAGAAAATCCCACATATCACATTACTTCATCCCTAAGGACTTCTGTATGCAATTCTGAATTTTTAGTATAACCACTAGTTTTAAAAAAATTTTAATAAACTTATGTTTAATGTTTAATTATCTTATTAATATGATGTAATATCCATTCCCTTTCAAACTTCCCCAAACTGGGTTTCTAAGATAAATTTTTTAATTTCAGTTGTTTCAATTATCATAAAAAAAGAATAACATGTTGCTTTTGGATATTAAACCACTTGATTTCTTTATTCTACAATAGTCCTTTCCTTTCCACCCACCACTCCATAAGTTACTGGATAATCCAGGGCATGTTTTCTGTACAGGGACCCATATTCTGACAGGTTATTTCATATGATGTCATTTAACATGTTCCTCTATTCTCAGTATTTCTTCAAAACAATGCTCAATGAGATTCAGGTGCAATTTTTTGGGCACGCATGTTTCATGAAACTGGGTACATCCTAATGTCATAGCATGACACCCATAATGCCTGGTAGGTTCACCAGGTGATGCTATTAAGATTAACCAGTTGGTTCAGAGTTTCCAGCCAGAACCCGTTATGAAGTCCCCTATCGACAGTCCATCTAATGGTTTTAGCCAGTGATGGTCATTGCTTAGATTGAGTTACTTTAAAAGTACCAGTCCTCAATACTAGCATCGTTAGAAGGTGATTCTACTGTATAGCCAGTGTTGAAAACCCTTGGTTTTCAACTGAAAAGAGTACAACCTCGGAGAAATAATTTAGCTATCAAGAACAGGAGAAGCTACTTTAGGCACCTGGAGCTGTGAACACTAGTATGTATATAGTCATTTACTTGTTCTTCCATTGTGGGGGGGAGATAACTCTTGCAGAAGAACTAATGTGTGTCAGAAACTCAATGGTATGAATACACACTATTTGAAGTGTAGGCCTCTGCTGGGCCTGTCCTGCCCTTCTACAGTTGATCCACACATAACACTCCTGTTGCCTCCCAAGCCTGGTCTTTGATCATACACTTGCTCCCAAAGAATTACTATATCCCACTATGGGGCTCTCTCAGAAGACCCCTCTAAGGCCAGAGCAATTTAAAAGATAACATGTATTTTGTCCCTACCCCTAACTTGCCCCTCCCCCTCCCCTCTCCCCACTGGTAACCGCTAGTGTCTTCTCTTTATCTTAGGATTGTATGTGTGTCAAGCTTTTGAACACTGTAAAGCATGACAAAATTTTAAATGAAAATCGAGAGAAAAAAAGTATTTTGAAAACCAAAAAAATTGTTTTTAATTTTTAAAAAAAAGAGTTCCTATTGTGGCTCATAGGGTTAAGAATCCAACTAGTATCCATGAGGATGCAGGTTCGATCCCTGGCTTCACTCATTGGGTTAAGGATCCAGCATTGCCACAAGCTGCAGTGCAGGTTGCAGATGCAGCTCAGTTCTGGTGTTGCTGTGGACGTGGCACAGACTGCAGCTGCAGCTCTGATTTGATTCCTAGCCTAAGAACTTCCATATGTAACAGGTGGAGCCCTAAGAAAAAAATGAACCAACAATGTTGGTCACAGAGAAAAATTATAGGCTTACAAATCTGTTTTTCACATATGCTCTCTTTCTGGAACCCAAAGTCACTACAACACAGGTACTTACT
Organism: Catagonus wagneri; assembly: GCA_004024745.2. Taxonomy (NCBI): domain Eukaryota; kingdom Metazoa; phylum Chordata; class Mammalia; order Artiodactyla; family Tayassuidae; genus Catagonus; species Catagonus wagneri. The sequence continues at coordinate 686,242 of PVHT020000141.1, forward strand.
TGCTCCTCCTTCCCCATCCCCAAGGCCAATCTCCCTGGACCCATCATACTCCCTTCTTGAATTAAATTCATATTCTCTATATGTCATTTTTAAATCATCTTTACAGTGTTAATCTGTTTACCTGACCAAAGTTATCAACTTACTAAACCAATCTGCTCATCTACACACCTGTGGGAAAGGTGTCAAGAGTCACTTCAGGGCAGGGTAACAATATGCATTTCAGGACAACATTCCACAAACTGGAGCACTGTGCTCGCCAACAAAGCCCTTAGTGCTATAGGCAGAACAGCAATGTATGAGGGAAAATATTCTGAGATCAAGAACTCTGAGTTTAATTCATTGGCTCTGCCAGTTTTATTTTATTCCACTTCTCTGAGCCTCAGTTTTCTCCCCTATCAAATAGTACATCTGGTTGAGACACAATTTAACTCCAAACTGTTATGGTTTAATGTATGGTCAGTCCTAACCAGAGAGGTGATTGCTATTACAGAAGGCCATGTAAGATGCATTGTCTTTAATGAAAGACCTAGTGCTCATACTAAGAGCTAAGCTGCCACAGGTATTAAAGATGCTTTGAAAAAATGACTAGTAATTTAAAATTTATGTAAATTAAATATTCATGGGTGAAGTGACTTCAAAATATTTCAGCAAAAAATATTACAAATGAGAGCAAATGAAACAAAATTGGCAAAGTATCAAAAACTGTTAAAGCAGGACAGTGAACATATATTCTTTCAATTTTTGCATATTTGAAATATTTATAGTTATGAAGTTTAAAAATCTCATACAACTGTAGCTGCCCCCATCAGTCCAACTATGGAATATCCCATGGTTAGACAATGTACCATAGTTCTCCATTTGGAGTTACTGAAGGTGGCTGGTGTCCAGAGAAGTGTAACAGAGAGTCTATAATTAAGTATGTGGATTCCAGGATATTCCAAAAATGTTGAGTCCTCTCATTCCTTCCCTAAGGTACTGTCTGTGCTCACAAAGGGAGCTAATTCTGAAGAACCCAAGTTCACTATCATCATCAGACAAGAACATTAAGGTTCTATTAAAGAGGAGAAATTGCACTTAGATGCCCCCAAATGCAGTATCTTGAAGAGTAAGACTAGCCTTAAATAACTCCCATCAGAAAGCAAAAAGTGAAAAAAGGGAGGAAGGGAAGGGGAGCTATATTAACATGGTTAATATGTGTTGGGTCAGAATTTTACCAAAGGTTAAATTGCTCCCTAAGGACTGAGCATCAGTGGGTTCATTTATTCATTCTTCTTGGTCCCTTCCCTTGAACAATGTTCAGCAAGTCACTGCTGCAGTGGGCTAACACTCCAGTGTTAATGCTAATGGACAGTGCTCTAGTCAACATCCAAAGAACTTAAAGACTAAAATAATTTGGCTGATCACCACAGCAACTCAAGATAAAGTGGGTATTTTTCTATTCACCTGGAGAGGTTGGTAAACAAATTACTCTAAACTTGTGTTAACTGCAGGTCTCCTTCACTCTAAGTACAGATATACTCTTTTCAATTCTATAAATAAGCTAAATTAATACCTTCTGCAAGAGGAAAGTCAGCTACCTAAAGTGGTTATTAGAGGGATAGTTTTACATGGTACGTTGAATTCAAGTACAGAAATCCCCACCAGTTTATTGAGGTGAAGACACGAGATGGGATAAAGAACAAATTTCTTTCCTCCTCTTCAGTTGCCTTCAATTTCTGATCACAATGTTTTATCTGATCTGATGGAAATGTATTCCAGGAAGACACACTTCAGCACTGCCCTATCTTAAATATGATAGGGAAGATAAGGTGAATGTGTGTTTTGTTTTGGTTGTTGTTGTATTACTGTCATTGCATAAGAATTGTTCATTTGGGCCACAATGAACAAACAGAAAAAACTGAAGTGCAATACTCTGTATTAGTTATTACACATAAAAGTACTTGCTGCAAGTGAGGCAACCAACAAGAGCTTAATTTTCAAAACACAGAAAGAGTGCATACAACTCAGTAACAATAACAACAAAATCAAATATCTAATCTTTCACTAAGGACTTCTGTGTTTATGTTCACAAGCTTATTGGTCTTTATTTTCTTGTTTTGTGCTTTTCGGGTTTTGGTATCAGGTAATACTAACTTCATAAGTTAAGTTGGGAAGTGTTGCCTCTGTCTTTTCCTTAAATAAATTAAGACTGGTACCATTTTCCTTCTTAAAATTTTAGAGAATTAAACTAGTAAAGTTATCTGCCTCAAGAATTTTCTCTGTGGCAAAGTTTAATGATTACATTATGTAATATCATCACTTTCCCCCAGTATTTTTATTAGAGATCCTAACCAGAGAAATTATTAGACAAGAAAAAAAAAAAAAAAACTCAAGGCATACCATTGTCAAAGAAGAAACAAAACTATCTTTATTCACAGAGGATATAAATGTGTGCAAAGAAATTCCTAAGAGGAGTTCCTGTTGTGGCTCAGCAATAATGAACCTGACTATCCATGAGGATGCCAGTTCAATCCCTAGATCCTTAGGTGGGTTAAGAATCCTGCATTGCTGGGAGCTGTGGTATAGGTCACAGACGGGGCTCGGATCCCATGTTGCTGTGGCTGTGGTGTAGGCCACCAGCTATAGCTCCGATTCGACCCCTAGCCTGGGAAACTCCATATGCTGCGGTCAAAAAAGGCAAAAAAAAAAAGAAAATCCTAAGAAATTTACAAGGACCTACTAGATATAGATAAATTGAGAAATATAGTAAACACATGGGTTGAAAAACTCCGAGTATTGTAAAGATATTATTTCTGCCTAAATTTATCTGCACAATCAAAATATTTCCATCAAAATGTGAGCAGCCTTTTTGAGAACTGATAACCTGATATTAAAATTTGTATGGGAATTTAAAGGACTTGAAATTGCTAAAACATCTTGGAAAAAAGCAACAAGGTTAGAGAACTCAAACTAGTTGATTTCATGATTTAGTTAAGAGTGTACTATTGACATCCAGATAAATAGAAAACAGAAAAGAGATCCAGAAACAGATGGACATTTGAATTTTGACAAAGGCACAAACACAATTCACTGGGTAGAGAAACACCTTTTCAGCAAATGTGCTTAGTGGATATATGCATTGAGAAAAATTAATCTTGAGCCATACATTCATAATATACATGAAAATTAACTAAAAATGTATTGCAAATTTAAATGCCTAAGTTAAAATTCTAGAGATCCCACAAGAAAACATAGGACTTATGCTCATAACCTTGGGATAAACCAAGATTTCTTAGACACAATGCAAAAAGCACTACCCATAAAAGAAAATATTGATAAAATGTCATTCATCAATATTTAAAACTCTTCAATAAACAATAAAATAACACTCTTCAATAAACAACCTTTAAGAAACTGAAAGGGCAAGCTACATTCTGAGAGAATATATTGGCAACACGCATATTAGGTTCACATCCATAGCATGCACAGAACTGCTACAAATTAATAAGACCACAAACTAATAGAAAAAGGGTGAGTGCTCCCTGCCGATATACTAAAATTGTAACAATACAGAGAAGATTAGATGGCCCCTGCACAAGGATGACACACAAGTTCATGAAACGCTGGCGTTCCTGTAGTAGCTCAGCAGTTAATGAACCTGACTAGTATTCATGAGGATGCGGGTTCAATCCTTGTCCTCACTCAGTGGGTTAAGGATCCAGCATTGCTATAAGCTGTGGTATAGGTTTCAGACAGAACTCGGATTCCAAGTTGCTGTGGCTGTGGTATAGGCCGGCAGCCACAGCTCTGCTTCGACCCCTAGCCTGGCAACCTCTGTGTGCCTCGGTGTGGCCCTAAGATGGCAAAAAAAAAAAAAAAAAAGAAAAGAAAAAGAAAAGGCAACCACTGATTCTTGTCACTGTAACTTAGTTACCAAGTCATAGATTTCATAAAAATGGAATCCTATACAGTAGGTACTATTTTGTGCCTGGGATTCTTTAGCTCAGCATAGTGTTTTCAAGATTAGTCTAGAATATTGCATATATGAGTAGTTTATTTCTCCTTATATTCTATAGTATGGATATATCACACAATGGATGGTGAGTTGTTTCCAGCTTGGGAATACTATGAATGATGATGCTATGAACATTCATATTCAGTCTTTTGGGTCAACATCTGTTGTAATTTCTCTTAAGAAATCACTTGGGAGTGGGAATGCTATATCATAGGCCATGTGCATATATTTATAAAAAGTGGCCAGTTTTGCATACTGGTGGTACCATTTTGCAATGCCCTTATTCCAGTGCATGAGAGTTCCAGCTGTTCTGTATCTTAAGCAATGATCTGATATTACTAGTCTTTTTAATAGGATGTTTGCAGTAGTAACTCATTACGGTTTTAGTTGGCATTTCTTTGATGACTCATGATGTTGAGCATCTTTTCGCTTACTTGCCATTTTTATTTTATGGACTATCAAAGTTTTTCACCTTTTTTTTTTTTGTCTTTTGTCTTTTCAGGGCCCCACATGAGGCATACAGAAGTTCCCAGGCTATGGGTCGAATCAGAGCTATAGCTGGCGGCCTACACCACAGCCACAGTAACTTGGGATCCAAGCAGCATCTGCAAACCATGCTCACAGCAATGCCAGATCCTTAACCCACTGAGTGAGGCCAGGGATCAAACCCGCATCCTCATGGACACCAATCTGGTTCACTAACTGCTGAGCCATGATGGGAACTCCAGTGGTTGCCTCTTTAAGTGGGATAAAAGGAAGAAGTATAAAGGGAATGAGGAACTTTCCCGAGTGATGGAAATGCTCCCTGTCTTAATGGAGGGGGTGCTCACAAGTGAATACATCTGTCAAGACTTAATGAATACTTTAATTCTCTATTATATGTAAATTGTACCTCAGTAATAAGTGTTAAAAGATCACTGGTTGATAACATATGACACTCTTTTCTCCTCTCTTTTTCTCCCTCTTTCCCACATAGAGGGTCCTCCCCCAGGACACCAACTGAGGGAAGTATGACTTTAAAACAAGGTTTCTTCAAACCTGCTCTTCATGCAGACTCAAACCTATTTGCTTTGAGTCTTGCTTTGGCATTTTCCTAGGCTGCTCCTAGGAAATCCAGCAAAATTATCTATTATTCGCTTTTCTAAAATCACCCTCAGAATAAACGATCAGTTTCTTTTTGAATGCAGCATGGTGGAATATAAAACAAATGTCCTGATTTGGTTTCTTTTTAGCCAATATGACAAGTCCTAAATTATCTGAAACAATAAGAGAATTGAGACCAAGATTTGTGAAAACTGATAATAACTCTAAACTGAATGATGAAAACACGTTTCAACCCTCCTTCTAAATTAGGTTTAGAGCTGATAATGAGTAGCTTGAGCAGCAATTTTTTTCACTCTCCTTTAACCACCTTTTGGTCAAAAGTACTAGTAAATAGGCAGAAAACATATGGGAAATAAAAAAGAACAAATTTCCAGTATTGAGACAGTCTGAGAATATTACTAAATCTACAATACCTCAAAATACGTATGTCCCAGAGACACTGTTCACTTTTTTCTCATAAAAGTACTACAAAAAACCAAATGATGCTTTATAACTTTGAAAAAGCATGAGAACAGTGATATTTAATGGTGATCACACCTTAGAATGTGCCTGCCCCCACCTTGCCTTCAAAGGTTCAGCAAATGCATTACTGAGATCCTGGTCCCACTGCAACCTCAGTGTTTGCTTAAAGAAGATTGCTAAGATGCTGAAAAGGAAATATATTTACAAGCAAAGCTGAAAGAAAGCAGGGAGGCTCAGTGGGCTCATCAAATCTATTAAGCATGACAGTCCTTCCTTCAGAAACTCTTAAGTATATGGGCACAAGCCAAACAGGTAACACAAATTACTTTTTGAAGCCATAAGATTCTGATTAATCCTCTGTTTCTAACAGATGCAAAGGGAAAATAAAAGAGACCATGAAGTTAATGCAGAAGGGCCCAGATGTAGAGATGCTCTAAGGACACTGCTATTTCATCTCAGTCTGGAAGGAGGCATGGTTGCCCTTAAGGAATTTACGACCACTCCCGACACACATAGCTCTAAACCCTCCAAATGGGTGGCCAGTGTCTATCCTTAAATGTGGCTGGCAGTTTTCACTCAATAAAGTCACCTTAGGGGAAACAGGTGCGCCTAGGAAGTTGCTTCAGGGGCTTCTCCTATCTTCTTTCAGAATTCTGCCTTTTCTGTCACCTTCTTCTCCTTTCCTGCTAATAAACCTGCTTTCTATCCATCACCTGGGAAGACTCTCACGATCAGTTTCACAAACATACCGTGATAGGGTCTTAGGTGTGCATCTTCAAGATAATAGTATTTCTCGAGGACAATCAATAGTACATTTATAATGAATAAATGCTATAAAAGACTGATACTCTTCACATGAAATGTGAGACATGAACTGGGACTTCAATTGCCTCATCTCAACTTGGCAAACCTGGGCGGAGATGGGGAGACAAAAATATTATGCCTGCAAGAATTTAGATTCCTAGCTATCTAAACAAAGGGCTATTTACAAAGAAAGGGGTGATAAAAATAATTTAAGCTTTTTCCTTGCGTTGGTTTTGTCCGTACAGGTCTTTTTTCTCCTCTTGACCCTCCAACTCTCATGCAGCATCAAATAAACAACAGATTACTCTTCTGGAACAAAAGCATCAGGAATTGGGGAGATAACTATGATTATCTCTTCACCTTTCAGGACTAGCATTGATATGGTTGGGTAGAAGTCAAGAGTAGAAATTTCCGTTCTTTCAGAACAGCAGACTCCTCTGGGAGAAAGTGAATTCTCACTGCTGCAGTGCAGTGAAAACCCATGCCCAGACGTGGTATTCGGCCAACTTTTCAAATGGATAGCCAGGTATATTGGCTAATTAAATATACACAAAACCATAGGAGTCACAGCACAGATACATTTATCTCCAAGCAAGGTTAAATAAAGTACTTTCTAAAAATAGTGAGGTATAATAAACACATTATTCACTTGCTTTAAGAGTATAATATATGAGCGAACACTTGCTAGTCATTCATATCAGTAAGAGCAGCTAGAATTCAGAATGAGTGAAGGATAATGGAATGGATACAGCACAGTAAAGAGAATGTGGATATGAATTCCTGATCAAACACCAGCTAGTCGGCCTTTAGCAAGAAGGCTTCTCTCTCAGCGTCAAGTCTCTCAGCTATAAAATATCTTCTTAGAGAGCGATGTGAGGGTGATCAGCAGGAAGCTATATGTTGAGATGTCAATCCTGGGATTGCAGGTATAGACATCTGTGTAAAAATTGGGGCTGCAGCTCAAGGCAGTTAAGAAAAATCTATGGTTCGTATAAGGCTACACACACAGGTCTGTCTTCCCTGCCGAGACACCAAAGGAAGTGAGCTATTAACTAGCCTTGAGTTGGCAGAAGGCCCAGAGCAGCCCAAATCCATCCAGGCAGGGGTGGGGGAAGTGGTTACACGAAGTAAGGACCACAGGGCAGAATGTTGGTGGCAGGAAGGACCAAACCAACTGGAAATGTCCAAAGAGTTCATAGTGAGAACTGATGCTCCAGTATGGAGCCTCACCTTCCACCAAAATATCCAGGTAGGTGGTAAGAGCAAACCAAGTCGATCAACTCCATGTCTACACAACAGCAGGTTTTCAATAAAGAGACTAAGAACTACTTTTAGGCAACTTTGCACTAAAAGAGCTACTTCCATAACTACGTTATGCCTTTGTTTTTCCATATGAAATGATTCTATTTGAATAGATAAGAGCATCTTCACTTGTCCCTACAATTTTAGTGCTTATTACAGAGGCCACTGAGAGCCTATGTGCAGAGTGGTTTCTGCCACTTAGAAGGAATGGATCAGAAGATGGGCATATCTCAATGATACTGCAGGCTGTTTTTCATACCATCAAAATAAAATCAATACTGCAATAAAGTGAGACAAATATTTCGGTTCTAGACCAAAACTTCCCATAAAAGTTATGCTTACAGTATATTGTAGTCTATTAAATGTGGAAGAGCATTGTCTTTTTTTGAAAAAAAAAGTATACTAAAAAAATATACTTTGATTAAAAACACTTCATTGCTTAAAAAATGTTAACCATCTTTTTTAAGCCTTTAGCAAGTCATGATCTTTTTGCTGGTAGAGGGTCCTGTCTCAATGTCAATGGCTGCTGACTGATTAGGGAGGTGACTGATGAAATCAGAGGTGGCTGTGGCAATTTCTTAAAATAAGAAAACAATTTAGCTTGTCGCATTGATTGACTCTTCCTTTCACAAACAATTTCTCCGCAGCAGGTAATGCTGTTTTATAGCATTTTACCCACTATAGAACTTCTTTGAAAATTGGAGGCAGTCCTCTCAAACCCTGCCACTAATTTTTCAACTAAGTTTATGGAATATTCTAGATCCTTTGTTGTCATTTCCACCATCTTCAGAGCATCTTCACCAGGAGCTGATTCCAACTTAAGAACCACTTTCTATCGTCAGCCATAAAAAGCAAATCCTTATCCACTCAAGTTTTATCCTGAGATGGCAACAATTCAGTCCCACCTTCAGGCTCCACTTCTAATTATAGTTCTCTTGCTGTTTCCATCACATCTGCAGTTACTTCCTCCAATGAACTCTTAAGTAGTCCATACATGTTAAAATCAACTTTTTCCAAACTCCATTGAACTCTGGTATTTCAGTTCTTCCAATGAATCATGAATGTTCTTAATGGCATCTAGAAGGGTTAATCCTTTCTAGAAGGTTTTCAATAGACTCTGCCCAGATCCATCAGAAGAATCAGTATCCACGGTAGCTTTAGCCTTATGAAATAGATTTCTTAAGGCTTCAAAGTCAGAATTACTCTCTGACCCATGGGCTACAGAAGGGATCCACAATGGTGTTAGTGCACATGTAAACAGTTTTGCACTTCAAGAGAGCTCCTGGGTGATGGGGTACATTGTCCATGAGCAGCAATATTTGTAAAGGAATCTTTTTTTCTGAGCAGTGGGTCTCAACAGTAGGCTTAAAATCCTCAATAAACCATGTTGTAGAGATGTGCTGACATACAGGCTTTACTGTGCATTAACATAGCACTGGCAAAATAGATTTAGCCTCACTCTTATGAGCCCTAGCATTTTCAGACTGGTAAATGAACACTGGCTTCAAATTCAAGTCACCAACTCCCACTAGCCCCTAACAAGAGTTAGCCTGTCCTTTGAAACTTTGAAACCAGACACTGAATTCTCCTCTCTAGCTACACAAGTTCCAGATGGCATCTTCTTCCAATATAAAACTGCTTAATCTACAATGAAAATCTGATATTTAGTATTGCCACCTTCATTAATGATCTTAGCTACGTCTGGTTAACTTGATACAGATTCTACATCAGCACTTGCTGATTCACATTACACTTTTAAATTATGAAGATGGCTTCTTTCCGTAAACCTCATCAACCAACTTCTATAGGCTTCAAACTTTCCTTCTGAAGATTCCTCACCTCTCCCAGACCTCACAGACTAAGAAATTTAGGACCTCGCTAAGGATTAAGCTTTGGCTTAAGGAAATGTTGTGGTTGGCTTGAGCTCATCTCTAAACCATTCAGACTTTCTCGGGTACCAGACGTTTTGCTTTCTTATCATTTGTGCGTTCACTCAAGGTACAACTTTTAAATTCCTTCAAAAACTTTCTCTTTGTAGTTCACAACTTGTGCAATTGTTTGGCACAAGAGCCCAAGCTTTCAGACTATCCCAGCTTTTGACATGCCTTCCTCATTAAGCCTCATCATTTCTAGCTTTTAATTTAAAGTGCAATGTGACTCTTCCTTTCTCTTCAACACAGAGGCCATTGTAGGGTGTTTATTGCCCTAATTTCAATATTGTTGTATCTCAGGAAATAGGGAGGTCCCAGGAGAGGGAGAGATGGATGGGAGAATGGCCAGTTGGCAGAACAGTCAAAACACATACAATATTCATCAATTAGAATTTTCTATCATAGATGGGTGCAACTTATGCCCCTGAACATTCGCAACAGTAACATCAAAGATCACAGATCACTATAACAAGCATAACAATCATGAGAAAGTTTGAAATAGTGCAGAAATCACCAAAACATGACAGAGACACAAACTGAGCAAATGCTGCTAGAAAATGGGACTGAGAGACTTGCCAATGCAGGATTGAAACAAACCTGCAATTAGTAAAAAACAGTATCTTTAAGCACAAAAAAGCCAAGTGCAATATAACAAGGTCTGCCTATAGAAGGGTTACCTATCCAGGGATTAGGAGTGAGAACATCATACATCAACAGCATCCCACAGTGATACCACAAGATTTCATCCTCAGAACCTTCCAGCACGAGGTAAAAGTATGTTATTAGCAGTGGTGGTAGGTTAACATCACTCAAGGAAAACTTAAGCCTTTCCAACTGCCTACTTTCACTCTAGGCATGTTGCCTTTGCTACTCAGGATAAGGCAGATGTTAATAACATATTAAAACTTAATGTCGTTAAGTTCATAGAAACAAATTAAACAGGTACCAGAAAGATGTGTTGCATTTTAACCTCTCTTTGGAACAATTATTCTCCAGCCCTCAACATCATTCATACCTGGTTACCAGAACCATATAAAGTACTAATTATTTAGGTCCTAAGAATAACTCATAGGTGCTGATATTGCTGCAGAATCCTAAGGATAAAACCTTGAGCCAGGGAAGTCATGAGAGCGAACAAAAAAAAAAAATTAAATCTTGATGTACTAGGTAGAGATTTGAGTTTTTCTTTCCCTCTGCTATATTTGTGATAGTGACTGTTTGGCTAAATTCGGCTCTATAAATAATTAAAACGGTAAGGCCTGTCCAAGTGAGTACTGCAGTCTCCACTGATATTTTATTGCATGATTCAGTTAATTTAATAATAGAAGACAGATCATAGCTCCTTAATTGACTAAAGTTTACTTTTTAAAAGAAGTAATTAAATCTCAAAGCTCCCTAGGCTCTCCTCTCGACAATCCTGTCAGTGTGTGTCTAAGTTTCTAGAACCTTACAATAGGGACCAAAGATTTAATTTCAAAATGGCTGAGTACATATCAGGAGGGGACAAGTGATATTGTATTTCCTCACCTCTAAGAATATTTGGGGTCTTTTTATAATGACTGATTTTACAATGAGAGATCTCTTTTTGCCAGTTTTCTTTAAATGCTAATCATTAATGAATGCCTTCCTGCAGCCCACGATAATTCACAATGCTTGTAAAAAAAAAAAAAAAAATATATATATATATATATACACACACACACACACACACACACACACACACATACACTAGATCTGCTTTGGAAAGTGGTTTGGTTATAAGAAGATGATAATATCAAGACACTAAAGACAGCATTGAGATCTTACTAACCAGTTCTTTCCACGCCGAAGGTGCTACCACAGCCTGGGATCTTATAGATCTGCCTGCCAATTTCTCTTCCCATGCTTGCCTTGGAAAATTTCAGAGATGAAGAGGGTGAGAATGAATAAATAAATTTCAAAGCAATCTCCTGGGATTGACCATGATGGAAAGTAATATTAAAAAAGAATGTGTGTGTGTGTGTATATATATATGACTAGGTCACTTTGCTGTACAGCAGAAATTGGCACATTATAAGTCAACTATTACTTAATAAAAAAAAAAAAAAGGAAGAAAAGCATTGCTCAAAGTCACACAGAAAGTTAGTGACAAAGCCAAGTAACACAGTTTGTGTGCGCAACAAATCAGAATATTAATATTATTTAATATTATCCATTCTAATAATAACAATAAACATTTGATAAGTGCTTACTATTCTTTGCAAAGCCCTTAACATTCATTATACCAGTTATAAGAATCCTATGAGTAAAAAGCATCATTTCCTTAACAAATTCTAGAACTGAACTCCTGTTGATCCTCCTCCTCAAACCTGCTCCCTCTCAAGTGCTCCCAACCCCTGTTCCACCACCTTTTCTATGGCTCAAGCCAAAAACCCTGAAATCACCATTCTGGCACCTATTCCTCACACAGCCACATACAATCCACCAGCAAATTCTATCTACTCTACATTCAAACTGGACCTCGGCTCTGATCTCTTCTTCTCTGTCCAAGTCCAAGGGACCAACTCCTCTAGCCTAGAGATGTCTGGCATAGTGAGTATGTTGAATAAACATCAGCTCAATGTTGACTGAGCAGCCTCCTCATTGGTCCATCCCCCTGGCCTTCCATTTCTGCCTCCTTCACAGTCTATTCTCTGAAAGGCATCTGAGGGGAGTCCAACGAAAGTGTAAAACAGGTAAAATTTCTTCACTCAAAAGTTCCCATTGTGTTCTCATAACATTTAGAATAAAATGCAAAACCTAGTACCCTAACTCAGCTCCAGTCTCTGTCCTTACTCTTACTGAAGCATCTTCTTGCCTTTACTGTCTGTTCTCTCTGCCCAGAACATTCTTTCGAGTCCTTCATTCATCCTTCATCCAGCCCTACCTCCTTACCCATTACTAACGTCTTGGTTTCTCTTTCCTTCCATTTGTAGCTAAAAAGTTGTCTGCTCTTCTTTATGTTCTCACCCATTCTTATTTCTTCAACCCCTTCCCACCCTGTTTCCACCCCTGAAATGATTCTTGCTAGGATGACCCACAACTTCTAGTTACTAAAAACTAACACAAATGTGTTCTTTCTCATCTCAGTTTCTCTCTCTTACCATTTGACACCCCTTACCTCTATGTTTTAATATTATTAGTGTTTTTTAAGTCCATGAATTTTATTTATAGTTCTAATTTTAGAAAATTTCCATCCCAAACCCCCAAGTCCATCCCTCTCCCCCAACCTGTCCCCTTTTGGTAACCATAAGTTTTTTAAAGTCTGTGAGTCTGTTTCTGTTCTGCAAATAAGTTCATTTGTATCCCCCCCTTTTTTTAGATTCCACATATAAGTGTTAGCACATGATATTTGTCTCTCACTGTCTAACTTCACTTAGTATGATGATTTCTAGGTCCATCCATGTTGCTACAAATGCCATTATTTCATTCTTTTTTATGGCTGAATAATAGTCCATTGTATACATGTGCCACATCTTCTTTATCTCCTCCTCTGTCAATGGACATTTAGGTTGCTTCTCTGTCTTGACGACTATATGTAGTACTGCAATGAACACTGGGGTACATTCATCTTTTCAAGTTATGGTTTTCTCCAGATAGATGGCCCAGGAATCTCCATACTGTTTTCCCTAGTAGTTGCACCAATGACATCCCTTAACCTCTGCCTATATTTGAAACATTAATTTCCACACCTTCTGCAAAGCAGCCAGCCTCTTGTTTCCCTCCTCTCCAGTCATTCTGTTTCTCCCTGCAGCCTCACTCTTAATGGAGCCACTAAACGTCACAGCTCTTCACCCTACCGTTCCATCATCCATGTCTAAATGTGCACACCTGGATTTCTCTGCTAGATTCCAGAGTCATATATCCAACTGCCTTTGCACTTTGTTCTAAGTTTCACTGTTGTGGCCTACGCATGTCAAAACCAAACACATGATCCATACCCCAAAACCAGGACTAAAAATTGGATCATTTGTTTTTTTATACAAGTCAGGGCTTTTTGAATCTTCACCATCTCTCAGTGGCACCATCATGCATCTTATTACGCCATGCAGAGAGCTGTGTCACCTTTGACACCTTCCTCTTAACCTCCTCATAACCTCCTATCAATGAATTCTATTCGTTCTAACCACATCCCCAAACTGTCTACCTCTCTCCATCTTTACCCGAACCACACCATCTAAACTACCATTGTGTTTCATCAAGATGGTTGGACAGTCTTATCTGTGTCATCTGTTGTGCCATACTACAACTATAATATTATATTGGAAAAGCACATTTGTTGATATTAAAGCTGTTGATAAAAACTTCTCAATGGCTTCCCATTACTTTTAGGATGAACTAAAATTCCTTAAAAAGGTCAGAATGGCACTTCTTGGTGGGGCTGCTACCCACAATCTCAACCTCAGCTTATGTGGTACTGACTGTCACTCCCTCTGTCACTGAGCCATTCCTCTCTTATTTTTAAGCTCCCTCCTACTGCAGATTCTTGCATATGCTATTCCTTCTCCATCTTAACTATCTTTTAATTGATGGTTTAGTGACCATTTCTTCAATGAAACTTTCTTTCACTCCTCCATCCCCCCTACCTAGGATTTACAGTTAATTCCTTAACAAAATTGTATGAACTTCAGGTTTTTGAGTGTAGCATTTATAGAAAACCTACTAGCTCAGGGCTATAAAAGCAGCCCTTAGTACAGTATCAGATTAAGTTGTTTTTAAAATGTCTATAGTAAACATCTGACAATTATTTCCTTCTTTTTTGCAATTCCTCTTACCCTCATGATTGTGTAGGAACTATGATACTGTTGCTGTAAGCTATACTTTGGGATTTGAAATAAAAATAATGACCCTTTCTTTCCACCTTTATGAGAAAATAATTTGATTACTAATTGGGAAGCCATAATTCTTCCATGAGTTCCACTTCAGAATTATTAGGCCAGATTCCAGTAGAATTCATCAATTCCAATGACCTGAGGTTCTATTTTCAAATTGCTCCAAGAGATACTGTCAAGTTATGTAAGAACTCATGGAACAAGGGAAGGAGGGGACAGAAATACCACTAACCTAGAAGAAATTTTGGAGAGGTCAAATCCCCATCTGCAAATATCACTGCATGATCAAGTAAAAAATACATACACTATTAGGCGATGTTCATTTAGTACGGTAGCATTCATTTGAGCATAAAAATTTAGATAGTCACTGTGGTTTGTTGTAACAAGACCTGATCTGTACAGAAGCTCATTCTTAATATGAGCAAACACAATTCTGAGTTTATTTACAGGTGAGAGAACCATCAGCATTCTAAGGATCTTACCTCTCTATAGATCATTTCTATTTTTAAATGCACTTGAGGTTTGTAATTTATTTTCTAATCATTTAGTTCTTCTATTTCACCTCTCTTTTAAGTATCACCATCCTAGACAGAAAAGTGAAACAGTGTGGGTGTAACAGCCCTTGATGTAAGATTTAGACATTCAACTTTTCATTTACATATTTGTATTACAAAAATATTCACATTATTATGTGATACCCTGTGACATGAAAATAATAGTTCCAAAATAATAGCTCAATTGAGAGCATGGTATTGCTCTCCCAATGAGGTCTCACTGCTAGTATGGTCCTGGAAGGAAAAATAAATTCATACATAAGGTTAATCCAGGGGACACTGGGGACTGGATTAGGAAAATGGCTCCTCACCCCTACTAATAACATTCTTTCTCTTTTTCCTATTATTGATTCGTGTTCAGGAGATGGAACATTGTCTTCTGGGGAACTGTTTGAAATCAAAGTGACCAAGGTCCTCTTCTTCTCTGTGACTGTAAATTGTCTCTCAGGAGAGAAAAATCACTTCTTTTGGTGGAAGAGAATGGAATCACCTATCCTATCTTCCAGAAGAAAATCAGCAGAAGTGAAGTGGAGAAGCTAAATTTACCTAGAAGTATTTCCACTTAAAGCTCATTTCTGTAGTGTTACATAACATGCAGAAGCATGAAATTCAACTGTGGCTTGGCCTCCAAAAATAAAATTAAGAAATGTTGCAAAAGGATATAAGCAACTCTTAATTTGCAAACAATAAATTATTTTGGATATGCATTTATAATCCCCACCATATATGCAGCCATGTATGCCTACACTCATCCTCCATCTAAATGTTTTCTCCTTTTTCCAGCACCAGAATCCTTGCCTTCTCATTTGTATGAAAACACAAAAGACCAATAGCCAAAACAAAATTGAAAAAGAAAAACAAAACTGGAGGAATCAAACTCCCTGGCTTCAGACTATACTACAAAGCGACAGTAATCAAAAAAGTATGGTACTGGCACAAAAACAGAAATATAAAACAGGAGAGAATCCCAGAAATAAACCCAAGAACCTATGCTCAACCAATCTATGACAAAGGAGTCAAGAACATACAGTGACAGAAAGATAGTCTCTTCAGTAAGTGGTGCTGGGAAAACTGGACAGCTATGTGTAAAAGAATGAAATTAGAACATTCTCTAACACCATACATCTGGAATACAAAAATAAAAAAATGGATTAAAGACCTAAACATAAAGCCTTATACTATAAAACTTCTAGAGGAAAACATATACAGAACACTCTTTGGCATAAATCACAGCAACATCTTGTTTGATCTACCTCCCAGAATGATAGCAAAAACAAAAGTAAACCAATGGGACCCAATTAAACTCAAAAGCTTGTACCCAACAAAATATACCATTAAAAAAACCCAAAAACTGGTACAACCACTATGGAAAACAGTATGGAGGTACCTTAGAAAACTATACATAGAACTAACATATGACCCAGCAATCCCACTCTTGGGCATATATGTGGACAAAACTTTCCTTGAAAAAGACACATGCACATGCATATTCATTGCAGCACTATTCACAATAACCAAAACATGGAAACAACCCAAATGTCCATCGACAGATGAGTGGATTAGGAAGATGTGGTATATAGACACAATGGAATACTACTCAGCCATAAAAAAGAATAAAATAATGCCATTTGCAGCAACATGGATGGAATCAGAGACCTTTGTACTGAGTGAAGTTAAGTCAGAAAGAGAAAGACAAATACCATATGACATCATATCTGGACTCTAATATACTGCACAAATGATCCTTTCTACAGAAAAGAAAATCATGGACTTGGAGAACAGACTTGTGGTTGCCAAGAGGGTGGGGGAGGGAGTGGGATGGTATGGGAGTCTGGGGTTAATAGTTGTAGACTATTGCCTTTGGGATGGAAAAGCAAGAAAATCCTGCTGTATAGCACCAGGAACTGTTGCCTAATTATTTGTGATGAATCTATATATGTATGAGTAACTGGGTCACCATGCTGTACAGTTGAAAAATTGACAGAAAACTGTAAACCTGCTATAATGGAAAAATTAAAAAAAAAAACACCCATGGAATGGGAGAAAATCTTTGCAAAGGGATGTCACTGTTAAAAACAATAGAAAAACAAAACATGAACTTGTAAATAGAAAGCTCAAAGTTAAAAAACTTTAAAAGATAAAAGTTGTGTAAAGCAAGAATGGCTTAGTCAGCTGCCTTTTAGAATTCAATTGCAATTGTTCTATTTCACATGATCACCCTCTATACCTCCTCAGTATTTTGCTGCATTTTCTTATACTTCCTGTCATCCCACTAATTAGAGAGATACTGGGATTGGTTCAAATCATTTTGGAATGAAAACACATCTGGGAGGATTAAAAATAAGTCACCCAATTTATTATGAATCAAGTTTTAATTGAACATCTATTTATTTTCTGGATTATCAATACAGGAAACTATATTTTATATTATATAGATACAATATATAATATATATAATAAAACCAAAACAGGAAACTATAATCATTTTAGAATCCCATCACTCCAATCCATATACATTTAATATTTTAGGTGTTTCTTTCCTTTTTTATATGCATTTTTCTAGGCTTGATATCACTGTTTTTATATTGAATTTTTCTCCATAAGTTTAATCTTATGCATTTCCCATCAAGTCTTCATAAACAGTTCTGATGGTGGCATGACGCCACACTGCATGCATTTAGCATAATTTACTTAACCATTCATCTCATGTTGCACGTTTAGGCACTTTCAAATTTTTTATCATTGAAAACGAAGCTGTGATGAACATCTTTATGCAAAAATCTCTCCCTTTCAGAATATTGTTTTAGGAAGGATTCTGAGGAGTTATCGGGTCAGGAAGAGGGCAGGTGGCTTTAATTTTAACATATATTTGAGGTGCATTCCGCTGAGAGCTTGGGACTCTCTTAGGAATTAGACAAGTTAGAGGTACTGAAAATGGAGCAAAAATAGCATGAAAGTGAAAAGGAGGAGTGCCAAAATGTGAAAGAGAAAGGTGAAAAGATGCCAAAGATATATTTCACCTATTGCACAAATTTGCCTTGGGCTGGTCCTGCAGAAGATAAAAAAGGGCCTTTATTCTATTCTCTTTTCATATGATCTCCTGTTTCCATGATCTAGGTCTTGGGCTAAAAATGTTACTGCTCAAGGTCAGCTACAATATTACAAGTTGAAAAAACAAAAATTTGCCTTTGCTTGGGTGGTTATGCCCATTCCAAATTCAGAAGAAGGAACTAGAAGCTAACTTAGGAGACAAAGTAAAATGGCTAAAGGCACAGACTACAGAGTAATGCAAGGAGGGATTCAAACACTGGCTCCACACTTCTTATGTGACCTTCAGCAAGATATTCAACTCCACCATGCTTCCATTTCCTCACCTATGAAATGGATACAATTAATAGTACACCAATTTGTTGGGAGGATTAAATGCTAATGGTATGAAGTATGAAGCGTCCAGAGCAGTGTTTGGCACATACTAGTGTGTTATCAGCACTATAAAAATAGTTGTTGTTTTTGTTGTTGCTATATAAGTTTGGAAAACAAGAAAAGCTGAGAGCAACATTTTAAGTATGCAAAGAATGTTAACAGAGAATGAACCACAAGAAAAGGAAAGCGATTTTGTTTCTTATGATAGCGTTAAATATGGTGGAAGGTAGCCTATTTTATGCAGGGTTTTGCAAAAGAACAAATAGAGGGTGAAAGCTGACCTTGCAAAGTATTATTAGGACTGGAACATGAAGTCAGGACAATAAATTCAACGACAAAAAATAAGACTGGTAACCTCTGTCTTCATAACCCTCTAAAGGCATTCACCTTTCAGGTTAAGAGGATAGCCACAGTTAACATAGTAACTATATACCAGCAGCTGAGAAGCCTGGGATATATTTGAACCTTATAAGACCCAGACATTGTCATGTCAAGATTAATTAGATGTGTATCTGAAACAATTATTTCTAGGATCATCTTAAACAAAACAACCAGATATTCCCATGAGGCCTGTATTAATCCAGTTTACAGCTTATAAAATGGAACTCCTAATAAAAGTAATTAACATTGCCAAGATCACCCCCCAAAAAAAAAAATAGAGGTAAGGAGAAAAAAATCTCTGCAACTACTTAGGCATCTCTACTGGCAGAATTACCTAAGCTTCAGAAGAAAAAAAAAAAGAAGTGAAAAAGATAGAAGAGGAAAGAAGAATGTGCTTACACAGAAGACAGAATAGGTATTCCCCAAGAAATACTGATTGATGACGGGGAGACACACTTGCTTGAATTAAGTAAATGGAAAGAATTTTCACCTCCAAACTGTGTCATCCCGCTGAGACCGTGTGGCTCATTACTCATCTGACAAGGGTGGCGTAGTAAGCAGTACAGGAACACCAACCCAGGGAGTTCTTGTCTGAAATCCCACAGCACTGTGACACTTCTCTCATTTCACCAATCCTACATGTAGTACATGAGAATGGTCTAAGGCACTTCTGATAAGTCAACCAGAGCAAAGGTCTAACTACGTTGCCTCACTCTCAGCATTCAGCACAGTGCCTTGCACATGGCAGACACTAAGGAAGAAGGAGTGAATGAATATTCCCCCTAATTTTGAACTCTTTGGTCTGCTTGGCCAATTCCATCCCACTCATTCATTTTTAGTAAATTTAATGAAGATTACTCACATATTCCCAGCAGAAAGTAAACACTTAGATGTGTACAGCAGGTATGCCTAGGCTTTAGCCATTTCATTGTTCTCCTATTACCTTTTGCACTGATTGGTTCTGGTGGGCGGATGTGCATTTAAACGTTATCCTAGGGCTGTTTCTGTTCTCCCCAACAACAACAAAAAAAAGCATTTTCCCTTTTCCCTTCTCTTTTCCTCCTACACATCGAGCTGCCATGCCAATGAACAAGAGTTAGTTTAGAAAAAGAAATCTCCTGTAGGTTTTAACCAAGTTTACACTGATTTGTCAGAGCACAGAGAACACAGAATTTCAACTAAAATGGTTATTGTCTGGAGAGGAAGCACACAGTGCTCTTCTGTGGCCCTGTCTCCACACTGGCTACCTGGTGTCACCTCCTGATGTCAACGGATGGAAATTTACCCTTCGAATCATCGTCAGCTCCCAGGGTGCTTTAAAATTCCTCTCTCTTCTTTTGACTTTTCTTAATCTGGTAATAGTTGTAGCAGTAATAATAAAGATACCATTTATTAAGTACCTACCATATGCTAGGTAAATACATGAGTTCATTCATGCTCACAGGAAGCAGGAGATGGATTATCACACTCTCAACTATAAGAAATAGAGGCTCAGTAAGAATCAAATCTCCTAAGGATCTCAACTAGTAAAGAGAACCAGGATTCCAGCCTGGATGTGTCTCATATTTGAGACTACAATGTTTCCATCATGTTAAATAGCCTCCCACTTGGCATAAATCAGCTCAGGCTCAGTTTAGGAAACAGATGTCTTCTCTACGTTCAACTATCACCTAGACTTTTCCAATACCATGGTTTATAGAGTTTTGCAATTATCTTTGCAAATCACATCACCCACACCTGAACTACTGAATTTTCATAACCTGTCACCACCCTCCGACATCCCACCCTGCATTATGTTAAGTATTTAGAATGTTTTGATTCCATCAGGTTTCCCCAAATCAAATATGGTGGCTCAGATTGTTCCTTGTATTGGGGGTAACAACATACCCATTCATCTATTCATCTTTCAAGCTTTGCTCAATACCCAGTTTCTTAGAAGATTCCAACCAACTCTAACATATTCATCACATTAATATTATGATTGAATATTTAGCTTCCTCTCTCTCTGAACAATAAACTACTTGAAGGTAAAGGCATCTTCATAATTTCCTCCTTAATTTCTTGGAAAGGCTAATAATAACTGCAATAAAATGTATTCAATTCATTAAAAACTATTCATTTGTTATGCTATAATCTGTCCCTTTACATTCTAACTATAAAATCTCAAACTTATCTTTAAAGTAATATGTTCTTTCGGGTTTCTAATTTTTTACAACTTAAAAAGTTTCAAAGAGTATTTGCTGAGCCATGATGTCACAGACCCAGAAAGCAAGCCTGATTTAGAATACTACTCAATGAATGAAAGCACCTCCACTCAGAGGTGCTTTTGGTTTTAATCTTTTGTCTTAAAAAGGGAAGCTCAAGGACAAGACCAAAATATATTAGATATTAGATATTAAATAATATAGATATTCTCAGTGTGGAAGAATATAGCTGTGCAAAGCAAGGACCCAGTTCTGATACACCTGAGTTTAATGCAGGACCATCGTGAGGACAGCCTTAACACAATATTCAAAATCCATGAGCTTGGAACAGGTCCGTGTAAGTGAGGCGCCCTGATGCTTAAACTTAAATCAACTTCAGGGTAAGCCCACCTCTAGGGACAACACAAAGACAAATACCAAGGAAACTGAGCTGGCTGGAATAAGCTAGAAGTAAACATCGCTGCTACAGTTGGGCACAGGATAGGGTTATGCCACTGTGATCCACTATCCTAGTGAAGAGAGACAGAAACCAGGAGAAGCCAAGAGATTAAGAACAGGTAGCTAGAATACATTAGAAGAAATACACTCCACACAATGTCTATGAAAGTGACCGGCACAGTGTCTCACAAAGAAAAGACATTCCTCGCCACAGACTCCTCATCCCTACCCACAGACATCAGACTGAAGGTGGAGGATCTCTTCATTAGTTCTAGAACAGGGTCAGAAGAAACACATAGCTGGCCACCATTCTTCATCACTGGGATGGAGCTCAGGGCAGAGACCCAGTACTGACAGCATTATACAGCCTCTGATAACACCCACAACAGCTGTATTATTCCACAGTTGAACACCTGGCCTTTCTATTCCAAAGTTAGACCCATCTACACAAATCCGGGATTGGGTAACATGAAATAACCAAAGCTTAAAGGAATCTCGGCACAATCGTTTAACGATTTCTAAAATGCAGTCTGTCTCCTCTGTTTAATTCGCATGTTCACATTGTGAAGCCCTAAGAGTTTAAAGTTATGTATGTAGCAGTCTTATTTACTATTCCTGAGCGCCAAATCAAAGACTTTTTCCAAGGCAGAGCACCAATTTACAAAGCTACAATGGTCCTATGAAAGCTTAAAATTTAGAAATCGTGTAAAGAATAACCCTCAATGCTTTTGCTAACAATTTTATTACCCTGGGACAATGAAAATCTACATAGTTTTTGTGTTGTAAGTACAGAAATTGTTTGCTGGAGTTTTTTGTTTATTTTCTTTTTATAGCTGTACCCACAGCATACGGAAGTTCTGGGCTGGGGGTCCAATTGTAACTGCAGCTGCCAGCCTACACCACAGCCATAGCAACACTGGATCCAAGGTATGTCTGTGACCTATGCCACCGCATGCGGCAACAATGGATTCTTAACCCACTAAGCAAGGCCGGGAATCAAACCTGCATCCTCAAGGACACTCTCTGTTGGGTTCTTAACTCACTGAGCTACAAAGGAACTCCACTCTATTGGAGTTTTAAATCAAGATTTCCCAACATTTTCAAGCTATCCACCCCTTAAATTACCCCCATATTACCTATAAATTATTATTTACAATAAAATTTATTAAGCAATGATTTTTCCTAAATGCAGATTCATATCGAGCAAACGACAGAAAAAACTACCACTTACAAGCTTTTAATTACAATAATGACTAGTCTTAAACACATTTAGTTGATACGTCAGCCAAACCAAAGAAACTTAGTACTTAAGTTTGCTGTGACATTGTAATAATAATAATGGCAGCAGCTATTATGTAGCTCTTACTATGTGCAGGGCTCTGTTCATAAATTCATTCATTCAACTCTAGAACACAGTCCAGTCACACACGTGGGCACAGTTCTCAGCACTAGGAATACACAGGGTGGAACCAAGGAAAACAATCATACCGGAGATGCTACCCTCCAGCAGGGTATTATTCCCACCATGTACCGGCGAATGCGGTATGACCCCCATTCTTCACTTTTCCAAACGGGCACTTTGATCAAAGTCAGCCCCATCCTTCCTTCCCTACTCAATTTTGAGGATGGGAGAAGATGGGGCAGGGCATTAACTTGTCTTTCTCATTCAGAAGTTACAAGATTACAAGAAGCCACACCCAATGCTGATGGGGAGGACTGTGCATTACCTGGAGACACTGTTCATCTAGCACAATGCCCCAATAGGACTTCGGTTGGTTTCCCTTGGTGAGTGGGTTCTGTGGATAGGAGGAAGAAGGAAACTGATATTGAAATAGATGACTTAATTATACTTAACTAGAGGGATAAAATGCAGCAGAGACTGACTGGCTAGCTATTCATAAAACCTCTTTCACTTTGGCACACACAGCTAGGTAATACTTGCCAGCCTCATTCATTATCTGTTAGGAGTCCTGGCCAGTGGCACTTGGATATAAAGCACAAGCTTTGGCCATCAAAGTCTCCCACAGGAGCAATGCTCCACGTTCTTTCTCCTCTCAGAGACCGGGAGCCACTTGTTGAAGATGGTAGGACCACCAGATGCGGGGATCCAGGACACCTGTTTTACCACTGGATGATGAGTTGCTGCCTACAGGTAACCTCATCTTTCCCCTTTCTTGAGCAACTTACATCTACTGTGTTAATCTACCAAGACTGGGACAAGGGCAGTATCTGTTACTATAGCTAGTATTAACTAATGAAGGGTATGATAGAAGGTTCATCACATTCTAGAAAGAGGAGAACTAATCCAACATTAACAGAGAAGACAACATTTTCAATAGACAGTGACAACTTTTACAGTGAAATTCCTCAAAAGCATTGTCTATACTTGTTGGCCCCACCTTATTCCCATTTTCCTCTATTCATTTCTTAAATTTTAATATAAACCATGCTTAAAATATTAAAATTTATGTACGACTTGGAGTTCCCATGGTGGCTCAGCAGTAACAAACCCCACCAGTAACCATGAGGATGCGGGTTCGATCCTTGGCCTTGCTCACTGGGTTAAGGATCTGGCATTGCCGTGAGCTGTAGTGTAGTCACAGATGTGGCTTGGGTCCTGCGTTGCTGTGGCTGTGGCGCAGGCTGGCAACTGTACCTCTGATTTGACCCCTGGCCTGGGAACCTCCATATGCCATGGGTACAGCCCTAAAAAGACAAAAAAAAAAAAAAAGGTTATGTACCACTTAAATAACAGTAGTGTTTCTACCATCAAATATGTTTCTACCATTACTCAGACTAAGAAATAGAACCATCCAAGTATATTTGAAGATGCCAAGCATGACCTTCCCCCATCGTGGCCCCTTCCCTCCTTCTCTCCACAGTGATCATCATTCTGAATGTTTTAATCACCCTCCTAGTAGTCTCTAAATTTTACCATCATGACTGCATGCAAACACTACATATTGGTGGATTCTGACCTTCTATAAATGAAAAAATTTATATGAATGTTTTTGCTATTTTCCGAGAATTTTGGTTTTGAAATCCACCCACGCCGATGAGTATCACTGCATTTCACTAATTTTAAAAGCTGTATAGTTCTATCCCCCCCACCCTGCTACTCTTGATTCACATTTCTGTTTTCCCAGTTTTTTGCATTACAATCATTCTAGGAATATTCTTGTACCTTATTCCTGGTATATATATATACAGGAGTTTCTATTTCTCTCTCTCTATAGATAGATAGATAGATAGATAGATAGATAGATAGATAGATAGATAAGATAGATATACATGCAAAGAAATATTTATAAATACACACTGTGTTGCTAATCTGTAAGCATGTATATCTTTCAATTTTTATAGCTAATGCCAAAATATTTCCAAAATGGATGTATATTTCTAAAGCAGTCTTGCATCTCATATTGCTGAAATTATAATTTTAGATTTTATCTAATATTAAAAAATAATCTCAGTAAGGTTTTCTCAACTACCTGATTACTAATATTGAACATCTTTCCATATTTACTGGCCAGCAGAATACATTTTCTGAACAATATCTATTGTAATCATTTTTGCATTTTGCTACTATGCTATTCTTTCATTGACTTTTAGAAGTTCTTTATGTATTCTGGACAGTAATCCTTTACAGGTTAAATATACTCCACATTTCTCCTTTTTTGTGGTTGTCTTCTCAGTTGCTTTATTGAGTTTTTTCATGAAAAAGAAGTTAGTAAATTTTATATATTCAAGTGAATCCATTTTTCTTTGATTTACACTTTGGATGCCTTGTTTCTCATTTCTGACCAAAAAGAAATATATTCATTCACTGCTAAGCAGTCTTTCAGGTGTTAAAGAGATCAACAAATAAAACAGACAAAGATATCTGACAGTCTAGTAGGAGAATCTAGAAAATACAAAGTAGAAAATATGACTGGTACATAGAGAGAACGCTGCAGATGTGTTCAGAGGCAGGGAGAGGGGACAGGGAATACAAGTAGAAGGTGGGAGCAGAAAACGGGGGCGGGGATGTCATCTCTAAGAAAGAGACACCTCAGAGCTCTGATGGAAGTGATAAAGGGACCAAGTGGATATCCAAGTTAAGAGCTTTCCAGAACTAAGGAAGACAATGTGCAAAGGCCCTGGGAGTTCCCGACGTGGCTCAGCAGAAATGAATCCAACTAGTATCCATGGGGGCGTGGGTTCAATCCCTGGCCTTCCTTGGCGGGTGGGGGATCCAGCGTTGCTGTGAGCTCTAGTGCAGGTCGCAGACACGGCTCAGATCCCACGTTGCTGTAGCTGTGGTATAGCCTGGCAGCTATAGCTCTAATTCGACCCCTTAGCCTGGGGACTTCCATATGCCATGGGTGCAGACAAAAAAAGACAAAAAAAAAAAGGGGGAGGGGAGTGCAAAGGCCCTGAGGTGGGAGCACGCCTAGTGTGTTCTAGAAAGAGTAAAGGAAACAATAGGATCAGAGAAAAGTAGGCCATGGCAAGAGTTGTAGGAAATTCCCCAACCCTGCCCTTCCTCCAGGCTTCCTATTGCTGAAAAAAAGCCTACCCCCTCAAATAAATGTACAAGCCAAAATCCTTGAGGTCATTCTTGAGGTCTTTTTCTCATATCCTCGGTCAATTGGAATCTATTTTTCAACCCTTCCACTGCTATCACCAAGTCATTATCAGAAGACTGAACGTGTGTAACAGCTTCCTAACTGGTCTCCTTTCCCATGTTTGTTCCCATACTTTCAATTTTTCCCCTAACAGTGTCAGCATCATTTCCAAAACACTTCCCATCTCACTCAGAGTAGCATCCAGAATCCTCATCTTGACCTTCAACTCCCAACCATATACCAGACCTGGCTCTCAGGAGTCCCTGGACCCCACTTAGCATTCTCCCTTTTATACTCCTCGCCTCAGGGCCTTTGCTCTGCCCTTCCTTCTTTCCTTCCTTCCTCCCTTTTCTTCTTTCTCTCCCTCTCTCTCTTGCACACAAATATACACACAAAATTTCAAGTTACCCTCATGGAGAAAGAACAGTTATTTGCCAATTGGCAGCTGTAAGAGGTTTTATCAGCAATGTAAAAGGTCCCTGGCAGTCTGCCTAAGCATTGTCTTTTCTTTCTTCTCCATCTTTTTTATATATTTAAAAATAGTAAGAAATGTGGCAAACAATCCTTTTTATTCTCTTTAAAAATAGTAAGAATTGCGGCAAACATCACTGAACCATCCTTTCAGCTCTGGCCTGCATATCAACCAAGATACTTCTCTAATTACTTGTAACACAAGACCATGGAAGCCTGAACTTGATAAATCCCTTTAGAGAGTAACGACAGGATGCTGTCTGCTATAGATGAATTTAAAATTAGCACTCCAAAGTAAAATATATAAAATCAAAAATAACATTAAAGCACGTAATTTTCATAAAATTAAAGCATCGCAAGCACTTCCCCAGTTCTTCTCTATTCAGTCCTGCGTGTATAGGTTTGGTGCTCAGTTTACCTTGATGGCACAGGTAGTTAAGTGGGTTTACGTTACCTAATAAATAAAAGAATAGAAGAGAAAACAAAACACTTAACAGGAAAGAGCCTCATTTTTCCCCCACATGGCAAATGATTTCAGCTGCAACAGCCTTAAACATTTATAGCTAACTAAATATTTTATGAGATGCTACTAAGAAGGTTCAATCCATTTCTTAAGAATGATAGCCTGGTCACAGAGTCGCTTAGAAAACAAGTGTCCAAGTCTTTTCATTTTGAATTGGAATTTGCATCAAAAAGGTTGAAGAAAGCTGAGTAACAACCACTCTAAGCAACCCAAAGTCTTTTGTTCAAAACAGAACTCTTTTATAACTATATTATAAAAGAACAAAACAGCTTTATAAGGAATAAAGTGTAAGTTGAATAGAAAATACTCTTATGCAAGTGGCAGTATTAGCATCAAAGAAGAGAAATTCGCATTCTTAGTAAGCAGTGTATAATATTAACATTTAGATATTATGCTCCCCCAAATGTCACTGCCCCATTTTCTTACTATTCTAGGTCTGCATGAAATTATAAAATGGCTTTCTTGTAAAATCTCCACAACAATGTTTTAACACGTGGAAGCATAGTAACACATTATTAATATTTATGAACTCAGAGAAATCAGTACAGCTTGGTTTTCAAAAAGGCCGCCCTGCCTAGCCTCCCACCATCAAAAAATGTAACAAAATTAGCTCCAAATAGCTTAGTCAAACAACCTGAAAGAAAATACATCTAGATCAGAACAAAGGAAGGGGAGCTGAACTATAAAGTGTAAAGAAATGCCAGACCAAGAAGAACACATTAATCAAAATCACCTTTTAAAATTAGCGTTGCATCACAAACTCCAATGTAAGACAATGCGTTATGAATGAAAAAGACCTCAGTGCCCCAATAATTGCTTTGCAGAATGAAGAGCAGCCAGGACAAATTCTACTACCTTAGCAAACTAGCTTTGTCCATCATCTATAGAGAAAAGCTAAAGGTAGCAGAAAACTAGTAAAACTGGGAAGACTAACTTCTTTGCATGTACGTTGGTATATATTACACACACACACACTTTTAGGGGTTAAGATTTGTCCCCAAAAAAGATGCTGAAGCCCTACTCCCAGAACCTCACAATATGACCTGAACTTATTTGGAAATGGGGTCGTTGATGGTGTAATTAGTTAAGATCACAACACACTGGAAGACAATGGACCCTTAATCCAGGATGACTAAGGTTCTTATAAAAAGAGGGAAATTTAAACAGAGAGACAGAGACACACACAGGGAGAACACCAGGTGATGATACAGGCAGAGACTGGAGCAATATAGGGGAAAGGAACACCAAGACTTGATGGCCGCGACCAGAAGCTCAGGAGAGGCAAAGGAGGATTCTACCCAAAGTCTCAGAGGGAGTATGGCCCTGATGACACCCTGATTTCAGGCCCTAGACTCTGGCAGTGAAAGAATAAGTTCTGGTTGTTTTAAGCCATCCAGTTTGTGGCATTTTGTGACAGCAGCCCGAGAAGATGAATACAGTTGACCCTTGAGCAACACGGGCTGGAACTGCATAGGTCCACTTACACGTGGATTTATTTTTTTTTTCTAATAAATACATGCTACAGTATGACAGGACCCGCAGCTGTTGAAATCTCAGATGCGGAACCCTGAAATCAGAGGGCTGACTGTTAAGTTACACAAAGATTTTCAACTGCACGTGGGGGGTGGAGTGGGATTCTTCATCCCTCTACTGATCAAGGGTCAGCTACACACACACACACACTATATATATATATATATATATATATATATATATATATATATACACACACACACACATATATATATATATATACATACATACACATCATATATATATCAGGGAAAGACTTCGAAGAAAAAGCCTAGAAATAGGCATTTGTATATTATCACAGTTCAAAAATAACTAGTTTTTGAAGAAATCAGTGCATGCTTTGGAATAGTGAGTTATGACTGGCTGTAAATACCTTGAGTCTTAACATGAATATAAGTACAGCTGGGCATCATATGCACATCAAATAGTGATAGATGCTTGGCTATTTAAGGAACCATGCTGGCGTAATAATAAAGATCAGCTCCTCACTTTGAACCGCACAGGAAGTAAAACGCCAATGAAGCACCGAGTCACTCACCACCTAAGTTATTCTCATAAAAGGTCATTCAGTAGTGAGATCAATTTCCCTCACAAATGTTTTCATCCCTCCTTGCTGCTATGTGATCTGCGGTTACAGGCCTCATTCTCTTCCACTGAGATTCTGCAATAGCCTCTCTACTGGTTGCCCACCTCTTCATATCCATCCTACCCCTGCTGCAGGGCTGTGACTCTCTAACTTAAAACTCATCAAATGCCCCTGTTTGCATACATCTGCATGTCCTAAACCATGTCCTACTGCATACTAGTTTACTAGGCGATTTCTATGTAGAATGTTAAATAATATTCCTAGGTCAAAAAAGAATCGAGAAATCCTAGCTTTAAAAAGATAAAAGTTCTTTACTGAAACACTCAGTGTCTTCAATTTGCTAACATCTGCTACAAAATTCCCAGGGCAAAGGATAATAAGCAGTGTTTTCCAAACATGTTAAACCATGGAAGCCTTTAAATCAAATCTCAGAGGACTAGATTCCACAGAGAGACTTGAGTATTCTCCCAAGGCATCATTAGAAGACAGTCTATGAGGCTGAAATCACACAACCTCCTAATATCCAAGATAGCAACATTGTCCTAAAACAGTGATTTAATCCCCAAATTCTAATAGGTGTCCTATGACATGATTTATTGAAGAGAAAGAGACATTTTTTATCATATACAGAAGATAATCTATCCCAAGAGAGACATGCTAGATAGGTCAGCAGGGCCAAGGATTCTGTCCTGAAGTCATTCATTCCCTCATTTATTATTCATTAAGCAAACATTTATTGTGTCCCTAGTAAGTGTCAGGCACCCTTCTTGGTTCTCAATGAGCAGGGGAGACATGGCCTCCAGCTCTTGAGAGAACAGTTAGGTGGTTAATGCAGGAAAGTTAAAAAGAAATATGGCACATATGATCCTATCTATAAGCAGAAATACATCATGGACACAGAGATCAGACTTGTAGTTGCTGGTGGGGAGAGAGGAAGGAGGGAGGAGGATGCAGGTAGTTTGGGGTTGGTAGATGCAAGCTGTTATATTTAGAATGGATAAGCAATGATGTCCTACTGTAGAGCACAGGGAACTATGTCCAATCTCTTGTGGTAGAACATGATGGAAGACAGTACGAAAAAATGTACATATACACATATATATACATATATATATGTATATATGACTGGGTTGCTTTGCTGTACAGCAGAAATTGAAATAACAAATCAACTATACTTTAATAAAAAAAATTTTAAAGAAATTGCAATAAAAGTATAGTAATTGAGGAAAACTGGGTCCTGTGTAATTACATAAGAGGCAGTACATAATACTGCCTTGTATTAAGGAAGAATTCCCAGAAGTGAGCTTGCAAAGATGAATGGAAAGCAACAAAGAAAAAAGTTGGGGGGAATATATCAAATCCCCTTTGCCCCACCCCACTTCCAAGTTCACAGATACCCTAAAATGGGGATAACGGCAAGTTTCAAGTCTAATCGATTTGCTATCTTTCCTAGAAGGCTGGAGGGATTCTTTGGAGCAGTCCTAGCTAAGAGGGAAGAAGTTTGAGAAGCCATCAGGGATGTCTACCACAGGAGACAAGCAGAACCAAACCATGTAACCATCCAGCCTCATCTAAGTGTCTCACACATGCTATTTACAACGAGCCTAAGAGCGAGGCATTAACCATAACCAGGACTAGTGATACTGTGGATGAGGAAGTAGCATACATATGACCAAGGATGACCATTGCCCATCTCCATGAGTCATATTAGTGAGAAACTGGCCTTGTATAAAAAATATAAATCCCCTTCACATATTTGTGGTAGAAGTGTTTGCTTCACAAGGGGTACTTTTAGAGCAAGAGGGATCTTTGAAATTTTCTAATTCCATCTACTATAGTCAAGGAATCTGAGACTTGGACAAGTTGAGCAGCTACAAAGGGAATTATATGTAGTTAGTGGCAGAACTACATGGGAACTAAGCTTTGGTGACTCCCTGCTCAAGGTTTGGTCCACTAGCCTCTGAGAGAAGATTAAGGAGTAATGGATTCAAAACATAATCACGAAGCAGCTCCAGTGTGGTAGTCACACCATAGGTGGGGGGAGTAGACCTAGGTATGGAGGGTGGAAGCACCTCTACTATGAGGTAACTTACGGGATAGAGCAGGGCAGGATAGGAAGTTGCTGGATATGCCGTATCAGATTCTAGTTCACGCGAGGTAGCCAAGAAAGTCCTTGCTGAAAGGTGGTTTTTGCTTTTTTTGTTGTTATTGCTGTTTTCTTTTTGTCCTTTTTTAGAGCCACACCCACAGCACATGGAGGTTCCCAGCCTGGGGGTCATATCGGAGCTATAGCCACCAACCTATGCCACAGTGACAGCAATGCCAGATGCGAGCCACACCTGCAACCCACACCACAGCTCACGGCAATGCCAGATCCTTAACCCACTGAGCAGGGCCAGGGATTGAACCTGCGTCCTCCTGGATACTAGTCAGATTTGTTTTCCACTGAGCCACAACGGAAACTCCAGAAGGTGGTATTTGAACAGAACCCTAAAGAAAGCAAGGGATTCAGCCATACAGCTATACCCAAAGAAAGGGCATTCCTAACCCAGGAAGCAGTTACCGTACCTCAGGAAAGGAAAGGACGCTCCAGTGTCTGGAGCACAGTGGGCTGTTAAGAGGGGAAGGAAACGAGGCCTGAGGGTAACAAGAGGTCAAATGGTAAAGAACATTATCAGTCATGGTAAGAACCTTGAGAACAGATACTGAGTGAGGTCAGCAATCACTGGAAGGCTTGAGTAGAAAGAGTTACATGATTTGACCATGGTTTGAGAAGGTCAGCCTGGCTCATGAGTATAGTGTGTAAAGATGCATAAAGATGAGATAGGAGGTTCTTGTAATAATCCAGGCAAAAACTGGCAGATGGTAGCAATTAAAGTGGTACGAAGTAGTAAGAACTTCTGGATCAATCCATCCTGTTAATCGCCTTTGAACTGGACTTGAGGTATGAGAAAAGGACACAAGTAGAAATGACCCCAAAGTTGTGAGCCTGACCTACTGGGAAACTGGAGGTGTCATTTTGGGGGTTGGGAGAAAATGGGTGGGAAGCAAGTTCCTGCATAATGCTAAGAAGTTATAGAAGCTAAAGAGAATATCATCTGTATTTCTTTGCAAATGGGCAGCTTTACATCATTTAATTATAATTACAGGCTGCACTGCAAAAAACTAAACAAAAATCAGTCAACAAAAACAAAGCACAAAGCCTTATTATCTTATTTCAACGGCTACAAAATACTGCACTGAGGTCCCACTTACAGATTAAAGTATAATTTTCTTCGTTAACTATTCACATGTGTAATCATATTGCCCAAATACAAAAAAAAAAGGTGTACATTACTTCAAATTCTGACCATTTAATATCAAGAGAAGTCAGTGACTTTTTTGTTATAAAGGTAAAGCTCTAATTTAAGTTTCAGTTAGCATAGTAAACATAACTTTCACCAGCACTAAACATGTCCCTCAAATCTTTAGACTCCAAACCTGCAAACATACAATTTGTCATAAACCACTTTGGGGTGGAAAAATATGTTTTAGGAGTAAGCAGTGGGTGTGTGGACGGTGGGGGTGGACAGAGTACCTTGTACTCTGTGAGTTAAGTCCATCTAAACCCTGGTGTCCTTCTACACCATTCTCAGTTCCTCAAAGTTGACCTGAAAACTTCTCCCACTTGAGTTGAGTAACAGATGGGTGTGGAGCACTGTCTCCAGAAGGCCATTGCCGATTTGCTCAGGAAGCATTTAGCCTGGGTCTAGGTGTCCAGCACTGCACACATATGTGGTTGAGCTCTCCAGACCTCTGCCAACATCACACACTGGCTAGCATTCACTGGATCCTTAGAACAATAACAGCATTGGCTGAAGCAGGAAAAAGGGATAGTCATACAAAGAAATGGAAACCAGCCAAGGAGATAAGGAATTCTTACAAATGAGAGAAGATAAGAAGAAGGTGTGTGTTACCTAAGTCAGGATTCTTTCCTATACCACGAGGTCAGTCCTGGCGCAGCATTTGTCAGCAGACACATTTATCAGTCTCTATGATCACTAAGAAAGTGAGTGAATTTGCCATAATCAGGGAAAACCAGTCAGTATAACATTTTAAATATGTAATCATTATTTCAGCAAGATTGAAGAAAAATCTATTAATTCCTAAGATGCATAATGCAGTTTTAAAAGTAAAGCTTCCATTTTTTAAAGAAATGGCATCCATTATTGAACTATTCTGTAATCAAATCCTTTAAAATATAATGCCAAAATGACTTCCTATATGTCATATGATTAAAAAACTTAAGAGTTATGTCATTGTCATTATGTTATCTCAAACAACCAAGAGAGGGTAGGATACGGACTCACTACTGCCAGCAACTAATTCACCCTGTGACAGAATATAAACAGTGCTACGGTATTTTCATCTTGAAAACTCTCTCCAGCAGCAAATCAGCATGTCTATGCTGAAGTCCCTTTTCTCTTTTCTATTGTCACCAAACACCTCTGAGACATGCTAGCCTCCAGGGAATAGAATTTTGTTTGAGGACTTCAAAAGTGCTGAAGTCCAAATAAGCCAATTCAGTTTGGTCCCACAGAGTCAGCTGTCTGCGAGCTCCAGCACAATAATGGTAACCCATAAGCAGAAACTTCATCATATATTCCATTTTACTTAAAATGATGGTCAAACATGTGACATGGGTGGGGTTGGGCAAAGGTGAGAGAAAGAGGAAATGTGAGTTTCCCAAGGATTAAGAGGATCTTGCAGGTCACCTCTCCCATGTCCAGTGATGCAAACAAGTGATTGCATATATAACCTCTGCTGGAACAGATGTCTGAACGAGAAATTCCCAGCTACCAAATTCCCAGCTAAAAGTAGCTGTTCCCACCCAGGCAAGCTCTTGTCATCAACAAAAAGGCAGTAGAGGTGTCAGGTGGGCTCACTCCTAGAAATGGGGCACAGGGAAGGGCACGGCATGGAATGGCCATTGGGTTTGCCATGTACCAGGCAAGGCTTCACATCCATCCACTGGCTATAACTCTGTCCAAGAGAATCACTGTGCTTTTCTGGAGATGGGATGGGGAAAGAAGTGACAATGAGCTGCAACCCTTTGAAATATTCCCAAGGGTCAGGAAGCAAATAGTAAGTCCACTCTCCATAGGCACATGCAGTTCACACTCCAAACCACAGTCTCTGGGCAGGAGCATGGCCAGATTTCCAAGTACACATTTTTATAATGCTTCAGTCTTATTCAAGGTTAGTAAGGGTATTGTTTACACCTGAAGACCCTGGATTTCATAAGGATTCTTAGAGGATTCAAGGAAGTAGATTAAAATAGAGGCAACTGATATACCTTTTCCCCATTTGTATATAATGGAGTCTGGGGTAGCTGTTAGAACACAGGATGATTAGGATAACTGGCCTAAGATTTGAGATCTGAAGTCCTATGTATACCTGCTGATTTGCCTCTCTACTAATCTGATCAGATTTCAAGGAGCGATCATGGATAAAGAGAATAGACTTCTGGTTGCCAAGGGAGAGGGGGGAGGAAGTGGGACGGACGGGGAGTTTGGGATTGCTAAATAACAAACTATCACATTTAGAATGGATAAGCAATGGGGTCCTAATGTACAGCACAGGGAACTATATTCATTCTCTCGGAAAAGACCATGATGGAAGGTAATATGACAAAAAGAATGTGTGTGTGTGTGTGTGTGTGTGTGTGTGTGTGTGTGTGTGTATGACTGGGTCACTATGCTGTACTGCTGAAATTGACACAACACTGTAAATCAACTATACCCTAACAAAAAATTTTTTTTAATTTCTTAAAAATTTAAAAGATTTCAAGGAGAAAATATCTAAACCAGAGTTAGAAGCAGAGCTTGTGTTAAAGACTAGTATGGCAAGAGTATTGTCATCACAACAGGTTTAGCTGTGAACAACCAATGAACTGAAGGAATATACTGTACTTCCTCCTGGAGAGGCCTGAGAAAGGGCTCCTGTGTAATTCACTCTCCAGCTGGCCTCACCCTGCTCTCAACACCAAGGACAGCCCACTGGCTTTATGTACGAAAAGCTTCAACACCAGAAAGTGCTAAGAACAACAAATAACTGCTTTTACATCTGACCTCTGTATTTGGAAAAGCAAAAAGAGCACAAGGAACTAAGATTACTGAGCACGTACCATGTTCTAAATGGCTTACTGTATCCTATTGACTCTTCACAACAATTACACCTTGGAGGTTATCGCCTCAGGCAAGATGAGTTGCATGGCTTATAAACAATGTGATGGAATTCCATGTCAAACCCTTACTTTATTTAATATTGCAATTGCATTTTGATTAAGAGCCTGAAAAGTCTCCAACTGGATTTTAGGTCAGAATTTCCAATAAACAATTATTCTGCTTTTCTCTCACTGGAAAATATTGTGAGTCTACTTACTACATGTAGATTAACTGTGTTATGTTTTGTTTAAATATCTTTTAAATTATACTATTGATACATATTGACAATTTTAGATTATTTTAATATATTTAAAAATACAGATCCTGTATGACTCCCAAGTATTAATCTGTGTTTGTGATTTGTATACTTACATCTCTCTGAACGTATGCTGTGTGCATAAAAGAAACTATCACACATTTTGGTTTTTGGAAAACATATGTATTATATAATTACATATCCTACTTTTTAAATTTTACTTCATGGCCTAGGGATTTTCCCATATCATGAATCTTTGAAAACACAACTGTAATTAATAGCTTCACAATATCATCATGAGCTACTGAACCAGCATTGCTTAACCCCTGCTCTACTGCAGGACAGGTGAATTTTTCATGGAAATTTGGTATAAGGATAATAGCAAAAACAAAAAAAAAAAAAAAAAAAACAGTTTCAGAGTTCCCATCATGGTGCAGCAGAAACAAATCCGACTAGGAACCATGAGGTTGTGGGTTCGATCCCTGACATCACTCAGTGGGTTAAGGATCCGGCATTGCGGTGACCTGTGGTATAGGTCACAGACGTGGCTCGGATCTGGCGTTGCTGTGGCTGTGGTATAGGCTAGAGACTACAGCTCCAATTAGACCCCAAGCCTGGGAACATGCCACGGGGACGGCCCTAAAAAGCAAAAAAAGAATAGCAAAAAAAAAAAATTCAGTAAACACTGCTTTTTTTATTTGCTTTTATTTCTGGTACATTTTTAGGTGTGATTTCTACATGAAATTCAGATTTCATTTGTTAGGTCATCACGTATGTAACACTAAAGTTTCATGATACAAATGGTCAATTTGCTTTCCAGAAGTATGAGGCCTGTTTTTCTACATCTTTTCCAGCATTTAGAATTCATTAAAATGTTATGCAAAGTCCTAGCTCTCATAAGAGCAAAACAGTTGTTTAAAATACTTCAAATTCATAAAGAAATAATTCTATTTACTTATTTTTCCATCTTGTTTTCCTCTCTCGTGTTAACACACTTTAAAGGCCACAGTTCATGTCTGTTACATGCTTAACATTTTCCAAGTTTGTCCCTTCACTTAACTTTATAATGACTTTTAAATGTTACTACAAATTAAAGTGTGTTTCTAAATGCAACTTACCCAGGTTTGTTTACTTCTTGTTTTTGCCCAAATATTTCGAGACATTTTCTTTTTTCATATATAGGCCGCATGCTTGCTTTAAGAATCTTTCCTCTTTGCAAGACTATATAAAATTATTTTATATTTCCTTCTAAACTTTTATACTTTTATTACGTGAAATTTTAATCCCCTATTTTATCTTGTAAGATAGAAATCTAACTTTATTTCTAGCCACACTGACAGGAAATTGCCTCAAGCCCATCTACTTGATCTTTTGCCACTAATTTGCATTTTACCAAATTCTAAATATATATGTTTGTATATATGCATATAAATACAATCACCTATTATTATCTCTAAGATATTATTATCTGTAATTTCCTAATGAGTGTCACTCTCTCTCTTAGTCTCAGACATGCAGTGAGTGGCCCTCATTAGACTTCCCGTCTCCAACTATGATCACTGTCCCCATTTTAAGGACAGTGACAAAGGCATATCTGTCCAAACTCTGTTGACAACACTGAAGTGAGATACTCCGGGCACTTGTACAGGAAGCATAAATTTGACTTCACTACCTCCTGGACAATTATCAGAATCTTAAAGAAATGATCATTGATCTTTGCCTAAAGTTCATGCAGATCTCCATTCCTGTATAATCTGAAATCCAACTTTGGATTCATCAAACCACAGGAATGTTGTTCCTGTCTGCTTGCTTTTACTTTCTAGTAAAACTGTTTTGACTGTTTTTGTTCTTTGGCCTAAAATCATCTGACTACTCAAGAGATATTAAAAGATAGAGCTTTATGACCTCACATTTCACCCTACACGCTACACTCTCTCTTTCGGAAAACGAAACTATTTTCTGGTTTCACTTAGGCAAAGGCTTAGGATCTTCCAGAGAAACTATAACTAGATTTTGCTATCATATTGCGAACGCTGAAATAACTTTTCTTCTCTGAAGTTGGCTACTGGAATATGTCATACATTTGTGGTCCTCATTCAGCAAATAAACTCATAACTTTAAGCTCTATCTTCATTTTCAAAAACCTTACTTTCTATGTATCCTGCTTTCTTTATGTTAATCTTCTTACATGGTATTATATTATGGTAAAGTACCTTAAATGTATTTTAGAAAATGCTGGGCAAAAAACACAAAGAAAAAAAATCCTTAGGGAAAAAAACCCATGTTTTTGGACCTTTTACCTCAATGATAAGAAATAAGTATCAGAAAAGACCACATTTTCCAATCTTGTCTATACTAGAGACTGGCAAAAGCGTGTTTATATTCAGTGGTATATTTAGAGAGAAAAATCAGACTTTAAGTATTTTTAAAAATTACAAGTTATTTTCCAAAGGTAAATTTTTGTGGTGCTATTTTGTCCAATCTCATCATGTTCTTCTCTTTCTAAATTACACTCGTCTGTATTTACCAAAGCAAATAAGACCTGTGTGAATGTGTAGAACAATGTTACTTTCCAAAGGCAGAAAACATAACATACTTATTTTCAACATGATGTTCTTGCAAAGCAGCATGAAATGGATAGAGAACTTTGTTTGTTTGTTTTAAAATTTTAAATTCCTGCCTTCTACCCCGGTATTTACTTATGTCAACACTGTTATTCCTGACCTTTACCTAAAACAGACACAGAAAAGCCAACTGCTTCAACACCATTCCACACACGCATACAAATGTGTCATTTTAAATAAGTATATACACATAATTAAATCTTTACCACTTTACTAAAGTTCTTTTATTAAATGAAAACTCTATTATCTCAAAACTGAAAGCCCCCCAACCAGATGAATCCTAAAGCCTCTTCCAATTCTATGAATCTCTATAGACCTTAGAGAAGTAAAACAAAATATCACCATCCTTCCTAGTTCTCTCTTGCTCACCAAAAACCCCAGTAGGTTTTTTGAGACCTTGGAAAATGCCAACAGGTGTTTAAGCAACTCATTGTTTTATGACTCTACAGTTTTATGAATTAAGGTTCACAAATTAAATTCAATCAATGGAATTTGTGAAAAATTTCGACTAAACCAGTACATTGACCTTTTACCCTTTTGATAAGCTGGTGAGCAAGCCTAAAGTCCATGGCTTGTAATAATGTGTAATTTTTATAAGGCATACATTTGAATGGCGTAAGCTACGAAATTAGCTAGTGTGCAGCCATGTGTCCCTTAACTAATTACAATAACTTCTCAGATTTCTCAGATGATGCATTTTTTTTTTGCTTGTTATCATGTTCATATAATGTTGCAGGAGTTCCCTGAAAATTGCTAATACTTGGGACAAAAGTGAAAGGAAAATATGTGATCAAAGAAATTAGTATTTGGGGACAGAAAAGAGGGATACTAATTACTTTAGATATAGACTCAAGGGTATAAAGGAATAAGATGTTTTGGTTGTACTTTGACGCATTTTATAGAGGAAAATATATGCCATAATTGCAGTCGTTTATTTGGAAGAATTAAGAGGGGGGAGCAGTATCTATCCATTGTTTATTCTATTTGGCATTTCATACTTATGGTTTAATTACCAGCAAATGGCTAGGTTGCAAGAGCATTTGTTTTTAAAGACTCTTGCTGCCTCATCACAGTATGATAAGAAACTTGAGGACATGGAAACATCTGTGAAGGGAAAGAAATGTAAATTGACTTTTAGATTTGGAAGCTGTCATCTACCTAATAAAAATAAGCAGCATCAGTGGAATATTGTTTGTGAACTAATGCTTTTTAAAACATCTTTAAGCTTGCACATACCTCCCTA
Organism: Catagonus wagneri; assembly: GCA_004024745.2. Lineage (NCBI taxonomy): Eukaryota > Metazoa > Chordata > Mammalia > Artiodactyla > Tayassuidae > Catagonus > Catagonus wagneri. Next base: position 725,738 of record PVHT020000141.1, read on the forward strand.
TTTGAGCAATTATGCTTTGTTTTTTACATGACTGCTTCCACTTAGGTGGCCAACTTGAATGTAGGGAACATATCTCTTCATGATTTTATCTCAAGTATCTGACACATAGTAGACACTCAGTAAATGTTTTAGAAATAGACAAATGCTTCTGGCCTGCTCTGCCACCCAAACACTGTTCCCAGTAATTCCTTAGACAGTCATTTTCCAATTAGAAGTATCATCTGTTGCAGCAGATGCTGTGATGTGCTGCCCAGAAACACCTTTGGGACTTAAATGCTGAGACTTGGTTACTGGGAGTGTTGACTATTGACAAGGCATAGCTGGACCCTCTCTGGGGACTGCTCTCTGTTACGGAGAACTGTCTCACTCAAGTTTCCACCCACTCCATCAAATGTCTCATCAGTGTAAAGGTACCAGGTCCTTGTTGTCTTTGTTTCAGGACCGCCCTCATGGGCCACTCCTGCTTCAGCCTTTCCTCCTCTCCAAGCATGCTTCTCCCTTCCACTGGTATTATTCCCTGGAAAACTCCCCAATAAACCTCCTACATGATACTATCTACCTCAAACTCTGTTCTGGAACTTAAGACACCAGTGGAGCTTTATAAAAATATAGATTTCCAGACCTCATTCTAGATCAACTAAAAGCAAAGCATTTTAAAGTGTGTGAATTTTTTTAGTTTCCTACGTTATATGTCAAAAGTTTGCCTTTGAACTCTTATCTATGAGTTCAGTTTTTTTGGTTTTTAAACTTATTGCTGATCATTTTGCAATAGGTGCATATATTAAATCATTCTGCTATATACTTAAATACAATGTTATATCAATTATATATCAAAAAATACACATTATTTTGAAAAGAAAAAATGTTTCCCTTAAAATTTTTATATTCCCATCAAAATAGCAGCCAGTTCTTCTGCTTCCAAAGAACTTCAAGACTAGTTGCTACCTGTTTTTTTACCTTTTTAAAAAAATCTATTTCTTCTGATCTAAGGCTTCTCAGCTGATGGCTTCTTTTAGTATCTCTCATCTAAAATGGGTACTTAAAAGTTTTTTATTTCTTGTATTTACTTAGACAGACACCTATTAATATGTGACTACAAAGCTGTACCCTCCAATTTGTGCGAACCAGACCTTTTTCAGTGCAAATAATTTAGCATAACCATTAAGAATGGAATTTAGGCTAGACATAGTGTTCTGTGGCCTACAATGAAGGAGGATGCAGATATATTTAAGATTTAAATATGTTATAATCCCCAAAACTTGCTTCAGACTTTGCCATTACTGTCTTCCACATATTACTGTCTTTCACACAAAGGTAGTAAAATAGGATGATCATCAACCCTGCAATTTACTGATTATCCTTAATTGTTTGTTCTTCCCTTAAGAAAAAAAAAATCCTCATGTCTGTACTGTCTGAAAAGTATAAAACTATTCTCTGATGGAAATTTCTTCATTCCAACTGCGATAAATATATCAAAGATAAAGTCCAAGGGCAAATTTTTTAAAACTGCAAAAATTCTATAAAAATAAACTTATTAGGCTAACAGTTTCAAAAAAATACATTGTAATGATCACATCCCCTCCTTTTGGCTGCTTTGATTTCAACAAGCTTTCTCTTTTCTGTTCCTTTCCGTAATATAAAGAGACTGGCTCTAGAGTATAACTAGCAAAAAAAAAAAGAGGGGGGGGAGAAAGATGAGCATTTTCTCTTGATGCTATGAGTTTGTGTGCCAAGATTCAGTCTGCTGTGCCTGGAAGAGTGCTCAGACTTCAAAACATTGAAAAATTCGTTTCTGAACAGAATTGCTGAAATCACATGTTTGTATCAATTCCACTCTACGAGATGCGTAGGTACAATGTGCTATTTTCACTCCTTTAGACAATCTGCTCAATTCTGAGGCAGGCAAGTAACACAGAAAATCATTTCTCCTATTGAGAGTATTCTCATATCTTCCTGGGGACATGTGAAAAAAACAGGGTCTCATCTTTCATCTAAATGTCAGTCATCCAAATGGCTCAATAAAGGCCATCTCCCAACGACACCAACACACCCTGATCCTTCCAAATCTCGAACTGTTCTGCAGCTGGACAAACACCTGGATAAACGCTAGACAAACTGCAGACCTTGGGTCAAATCCACATGTGTTTATACAGCCTGCAGGTAAAGAGTGTTTTTTATATTTTGAATGTAAATGGTTGGCGGGAAAAAATCAAAAGAAGAAAAACACTTCATGATGCATATTACGTGGGATGAATGGGAGTCTGGGCTTAACAGATGCAAACTATTGCATTTGGAGTGGATAAGCAATGAGATCCTGCTGTATAGCACAGGAAACTATATCCAGTCACTTGTGATGGAACACGATGGAGGATCATGTGAGAAATAAAATATATATATGTATGTATGACTGGGTCACTTTGCTGTGCATTAGAAACTGACAAAACACTGTAAATCAACTATAATGGAAAAAATTAAAATCATAAAAAAAAAGAAATGCTATTTTTGTGTTTGTAAAGTTGTATTGGAATACAGTCACACTAATTTGTTTGTGAACTGTCCAGAGTTGCTTTCACACTGCAATGCCAAAGACCTCTGTCTTACAAAACATGAAATATTTACCATCTGGCTCTTTACAGGAAAAGTCTGCCAACCACTGACCTAATGTTGCAATTTACAAGGCGTGAGCATCGAATTTAATCCAGTAAAGCAGAGGGTAATGTGTCTATTCTACAGGGGAAATAATGACTTTTCCAAGGTCATATAACCATTATGAAGGAGAGTTCCTGATATTGTTTCACCATGTCAAAAAGCTTCTTTACAAATAAGTGTGGCAAATCTTTGTAACGCTGACTAGTACTAGGTTTTTAAAAATGCTGTCATCCTTTCATTTCTTAGTGCTGCAATCAAAAGCGGTTTGTTAAAAACCTGGCACTCAAGAGCATTTTGGATGGTGCAGGGCCAAGGATCAGACTCTTGGAAAGCATGGCCTGCCTGACAATAACCAACAGACCTGTCACTCAAAGAACAAACCGAAATTTCTCCCTTCAGCTCCTCAGGAAACTACAGAGCTGTGGAGGAGACTCCTGAACACGTCACCTTTCTCCTGGACTCCTTAATATTTCTCATGCAGATAGAGCAGATCTTTCTGACAAGGTCAAGCTCTTCTGAAATTGAGTTACTAAAGTAATTTTACACATTCTCTCTGAACATGCCATTGGCCTTGGCCTTGGAGATACTACTCAAGCAGAAAAAAGTTTCATCTTTTCCACTAAGTTTTCTCAACATTTTACACTTGAGTAGCTACAGAATTTATATGTTTAACCTTTATACTGTTCCTCCAATATACTGATATATATAAAGAGAAGATACATAATGATTATCAATTCATTTATTTAACATGTTATAAATACAAGGAATAGGTAAAGTTCTACTAAAGATAATGACCCAGCCAATACTAAACTTAAACCCAGGAAAAATGAGATTTAGCCCCTGCTTGACTGATAACCATGTGACTTTGGGAAAGTCCTTGAACCTTCCTTGGTCTGTTCCCTCACTTATAAGGAGCTACTCTTGTTTAAAATGTTTGCTACTTCTTAATATTTATTGAGTGCTCACTGTAGTCAGGTCTTAGTTTCACCATGTCTAAATCAGAGATGAGATGTATGATGCAGGTTGTTGATTTGTGTGACAAAATGCACTTAAAGAACATGCACACATCGTGCTCCAGTGATGGTGCTAACAGGTACTCTGTGTGCATAGATTGTCTCACTAACAATAAGTAGTTGAAGAAGAAGCTAGAGAACAAGAGTGAGCACACAAAGAGTGAAAATGACAGTTCTTTTTAAAATTGCACAAATCCATGACAAACATACTCTCGGTACCCCAGACTATTATCTTCCACGAGGCAGGTAAGCCCCAAGCCCTTGCCAGGCATCTTCCTCTCCTTCACTTACCCCTGGCTAGCACAGACCAAGAGGCTGAACTGTAGTCCTTTCAGACTTAAAATAATGAGAGAAGCCCTCAGATCTACAACCACTTTTCACAGTCAAAAGACTCCAGCAGCTTGAAAGCTTAAAATGTAAACTCTCCTCTTTCTATACATCTTATTTTATAAAGTCAAGATATTCTTAAGCAGTTTCACTAAAACAAGCTCTGCCTTGAGACCAAAATTTGTCATCTCACAGGTCATCGATATAAAGGTAGTTTTATCATCTCAGGTCATCAAAATAAGATTTCTTAACCACCATAAATATTTTCATATTTTTTTAAAGATCCCAACGATCCTAACTATTGTCAAAAGTTTTCAACGCTGTAACTTTTTGTATCAGTCATCAAAGTAGCTTACATTTAAATTAATCCATCACACTCCAGAGAGGGTTTAAAGCCATCACATCAATCTTTAAAAAGTCAACATTTCTTAACCAACAACAGAGAGAAGATATAGGGATACACAGCAGAAACAACAGATATTTGAGCCAAGTCCTCCCTGGTTCTTTTCTAATTACTTCCCATGAGATCATGTAGTGATGGGTTAAATCTTTTATTCCATGTCTGGTTATGCGTCTGAATAACAGGATCCACAAGACCCTATATTCTTAGTAATCTTCTAACAGGAAACATTTAAGGCTACAGTTGCTTAAATTTGATGCCCTCAGGATTTAAACATAAATATAATTCACTGAGGCCAAGCCTTGATTAGAAGTGAATGGAAAAAAAAGTACATCAGAATAATTAGAACACTTCTTAGGCTCATGCATCCATAATAGGCATTTTCAGGCAATACCACCATAGACACTGGAGACCCTATGCCCACTATGGAAGGGCAGTGCAGTATTAACAGAGGATGCTAAGTGCTGGGAAGAAAAGTGTGCATGTACTTGGGGCATAGATGAGAGACACTGAAATTCAACATTAGGGAGGTGACAGTGATGTCCAGGTTCCAAGAGCCAGGAGGAAATTAGTTCCATGAAGGTGCAGGGGTAGAGAGAGACTTCAGGACAGAGTAAGTGTACATAAAGAAGCACAATGCTCCACACCCATGTCAGACCCTGAAACAAGTTATCATGGTCTGAACATGCAGTACTTTGGGAAAGTGGCCAAGATTGAAAATGCCGTGTCACGAACAGCCATATATGCCATGCTAATGAACTTGAACTTCAACCTAAAAGCTCTGGGAACCCAGAGAAGGGTTTTAAGTGGGAAAATGATTTATCAGCTTTGACATTGAGGAAGATGTAAGGAAAAGTTTGGAAAGATGGAGGAGTAAGTGGTGATGGGCAGAAACATGAGGAAGGTGGGCCTGGGCCATTTAGAAGTCTACTGCAGTAATGCAGATCAATATCCTGTGAATTCATGGAGCAAGAACCTGGTGATAGGGGCAGGAATGCAGCAAGGAACATTTAGTAAGATCTGGTGCTTCATCAGACTAAGGGTAAATGAAAATCTAGAACTGGATTTATGACTTGGGGACAGCTGTGCAGATTGGGGCACTAGACATTATATGAGGAAGCATAGGAAATACACCATTAATGACATATATTTTTGACAATTATTGATGCCATAGAAAACATTTCACTTATGGGAAAGATCTATTTAACTTTCAAAAGAAGTTCTGAAGAGCAAGAATATTAGACAATAAACACAGAAAGGACAGGGAGAGATGGAATTGAGACAATTTTTCACATACACCCAAGCAGAATCAACAGCATCATGGCTGTGATAAAAGTGAGGGAGAAAAAATAGGGGAAATTCAACGCCCGAATCCCTGTTCAGACCAAAATAAAAGAGTAAAGAAAGGCATAAGACAGCTCCTGGAAAGAAAGATAAGAAATGTGTCAGAAGGAGAGGGGCAAGAGAACAGGCTGATTTCATAAAAGGTGGTACCTCACACAAGAAAATATTTCAAAAGATAAAAGTATCAGAAGATAATTTTTAAAAGAAATTTAAGAGACACTACCAGGATTTGACTACTTAAATGCATACATAAGGAAGAGGGCAGGTAATTTCATAATTATGCCTAAGACTAGATCTAAAAGCTAGCAAAATGAAAAACGTTACCATGACTTGACTTCGTCAAAAGTAGCAGCCAGTGTTTACACACAGCATCACAGTATCCTATGGAAAGAATAGCTTAGATCCAGCACTCTGGATATCATAAACAAATTTGCTATTAGGAGACATTTTTATCCTCAAACAAGTATGCAGAAACAAAGCCAGAAACCACTTTTCAAGAAAAAAAAATTGGCAAGGTTTCCTAAACAGAAGCCCCACTCACACCAAATCTGGTACCACTGGGTGCCAGGCATCCACAGCAGGCACAGACGGCGGAGCTCCTATTGCTTGCTTCACAGATTGCTGTCTGGTTGTAATTTCTCATCATATGTAATTTGGTGGAGCAGAAAAAGTCCACAGCTCTATCCATCAAAATAAACGTAATTGCCCATGAAGATTATCCCCAAGTATTGTCTGTTTACCCATAAAGCATTCCTTTACTCCTATGCAAAGTTAAAGGAATAATTTAATTTACAATCTGTTGAGCAAGCACAGACTAAGTAAAAGGGATGAGAAAACAAGCATCCTCAGCTGTCATCTCTGCATCCAACTTCCAGAGGGTCTGCATCTCTGCTTCCTTGATATCCACCTTCCTTTCATTTCTTGAATTAAAGCAGAGGTCATGTTCACAGCATCATCTTTATCTACCTTTGTTTTTTTCCACGTAAAAACATTTTCATTTTATTTATTTATTTTTTTGCATTATAGCTGGTTTACAGATTTCTGTCAGATTTTCCAACTGCACCACGTGGTGACCCAGTTACATGTACATATATGGATTTGTCACATGTAATTAGATATAGTTCCCCGTGCAATACAGTTGGAGCTCCTTGCTATTCCATCATTAACACACTAGTTATCCCCATTCCCTCCCACCCCTCCCCCGCCCCCTTGGCAACCACAAGTCTGTTCCTCAAGTTCGTGATTTTCTTTTCTGTCGAGATGTTCATTTGTGCAGTGTTTTAGACTCCAGTTATAAGAGATTTCACATGACATCTGTCTTTCTCCTTCTGACTTGCTTCACTCAGTATGAGGGTTTCTAATTCCATCCACGTTGCTGCGAATGACATTATTTTATCCTTTTTTATGGCTGAATAGTATTCCATCGTGTATATATACCACATCTTCCTAATCTGGAGGGGTTGTGGAGAAAAGGGAACCCTCCTGCACTGTTGGTGGGAATGTAAGCTGGTGCAGCCACTATGGAAGACAGTGTGGAGGTACCTTAGAAAACTTTACATAGAATTACCACATGACCCAGCTATCCCACTCTTGGGCATATATCCAGACAAAAATTTCCTGGAGAAAGACACTTGCACACGCATGTTCACTGCAGCACTATTCTCTTTTTTTTTTTTAAAGGAAAAGGATGGGTAAAGGAGGTCATCAATTCACACACTCACTCAAACATTTCTACCATGTATTTACAATGTGTCCAGGCATCTACCACCACTCCCACCTGAAGAATAAGGCATGCCTGAAGCTAGGAAGAGTATCTAACATAGAAAGGCAGTTACAGTTTCAAAATATAATGTCATAGATCCTATAATAGAAATATGAACAAAATGTTAAAGAAAAATCCAGAAGAAAGAAAGCAGAAATGCTGGTCTGTTATTAAACGTGAACTTTTCAGAAAAGTTCTTTCTTCCACCACACTCACACCAAAACAGGACATCTCAGACGGCCTTTCCACAGTGCAACATCTACCCTTCCCCACAACCTGGAATTTTGCACAAGATTTAGGAAAAGCCAACCAACTAAGGACCTCTTTCTCCTACTGAAACATGCCAAAAATGAGGACCCAAAAGATTTTATTCACCAATTTCTAAAAAGTAACTGGAAATTTTATTTATTCATTTATGTATTTATTGCTTTTTAGGGCTGCACTCGAGGCATACAGAAGTTCCAGGACTACAGCTTCTGGCCTACACCACACCGACAACAACACGGGATTCAAGCCATGTCTGCGACCTACACCACAGCCACAGCAACGCGAGATCCTTAACCCACTGAGCGAGGCCAGGGATCGAACCCAGATCCTTATGGGTGATAATCCGGTTCGCTAACTACTGAGCCATGACAGGAACTCCCTCAAATGGTAATTCTCTTTTTGGTTTTCTGAGGAATCTCCGTACTATTTTCCACGCTGGTTGCTCCAACTTGAAGACAATTCTTGAGAGTTTCTTTGGAGGTCATGTAGCTTCTAAATGGTAAATAGTAGAACTAATGGTTACCTTCTATCTCAAGTTTAATTTTTGGAGTTTATTTGACCCTTGAACAACATGGGTTTGAACTGCATGGGACCACTTATATACAGATTTTTTTTTTCCAATAAATACATGCTACAGTACTACACCATTCTCAGGCTGATTAAATCCATGGATGCAGGGATGCAGAAGAAGCCTGGATACAGAGGAAGCACTTTACAAGGAGGTCTGACTATAAAGTTACAGGCAGGTTTTCAGCTGAGCATGTGGCAGGGTAGAGTGGCCCCAACCCCAACACTGTCCAAGGGTTAACAGTATTTCTCTCACGTAAAATGATCCTTTGAATCATTTGCAGCAACATGGATGGAACTAGAGACTCTCATACCAAGTCAGAAAGAGAAAGACAAATATCATATGATTTCACTTATATCTGGAATCTAATATATGGTACAAATGAACCTTTCCACAGAAAAGAAACTCATGGACTTGGAGAACAGACTTGTGGTTGCCAAGGGGGAGGGGGAGGGAGTGGGATGGACTGGGAATTTGGGGTTAATAGATACAAACACCTTTGGAATGGATAAGCAATGAGATCCTGCTGTATAGCACTGGAACCTGTATCTAGTCACTTATGATGGAGCATGATAATGTGAGAAATAAAAAGTATATATGTATGTACGACTGGGTCACCTTGCTAAACCGTAGAAAATTGACAGAACACTGTAAACCAGCTATGATGGAAAAAATAAAAATCATTTAAAAATAAAAAATATGTGTTCAATAAATAAGTAAAGATTCAAAAAATCAAACCAAATGACAACAAAAGAAGGTAAATAATCTGGTTTTAAGACAATGATAGGAAAAGATCTAGCATGTCAATCAGCCAAACAAAAATATTTAAAAAAGAACATATGTCTGAAACATTTACAGGACAGGTCGCAATAGACAGATACCTTTGACCAAGTTTCAGATTTAGAGGAGAACGTGGACTGGTAAAAATGAAATAGCCACCTACCAATCAGGGGAAATAAATCAAACCAGGTGATCGACTGGTGTGATAGATGTTTTAGCCAGATCACATTCACAAACATACTTATTTCTTTTTAAAATAACTCTGCATTAACCAAGGGCATTAGGTTCCACTGATAGGAACATCCAAATAATATTCATATACAGACACAGGCACACATACGTGGCATTTTTTTCCCTTACAACTAGTGCTTTCTAGGCTTATTATTGGATGCAACAAGAATCTACAATGAAACAAATACTTTCAGTCCTTATATATGTGTGTGTGAATACACATGTTTAAGAAAATATGTATATCTAAGAAAAACATGTTTTCTTGTAGAGATGGTTATGCTTTTGCTATTCCTCACTCACTCTTTTTCTTAACCTAACCATTCTAGAATATTCTGAAGGTATATCGCTTCAAGAGAAAAAGTTCCATTTCTTGAAATTTTATAGGAAAAGTGTTCCAGTTAGCTATTTCTTAAGTTTGTATCACTGGCATTAGCTGTGAGTGCCAAGACATAAGAACAATCAACAACTGTGAACAAAGACTTAGCACCAAAAAAGGAGAGTTAGGGATGGAGCCAAATCCTGCTGCAAATAGTCTGGGTTGACTTGGGAAAGCACAGTATTTGTGAAGGTGAGTGTTTTCTGCTGTAAAGCATGAAGCAGCTTAGGCCTGTTACCGCTCTGGGTTACTATGAGTGTATTAAAGGATTAGTCTAAGAAGCATGCCTGACACAGATGAAACCACATTCCCCACACCATAAACACTCGCCCAGTCCAGCTGCACATGTCATTTGAAGGATGTACTAAGGAAAAGACAGGCTGTAGAATGCTCATACCTAAGGCACACATTGCTTTTCCATATTAAATGATAAAAGTAAATTCAAACACAATTTCAGATAAGAAATGTAGAACTAGCAGTTACCTTCTGAATAAGAAATGCAGAACTAGTAGTCACCTTCTAAAACCAGTTTAACTTTCTGAATATCTCCCCCCCCCCAAAAAAAAAGATGCTGTGCAAATATCCATTAAAGATTGCAAACAATCTTGGTTTTAAGACACTGGAGGAATTTTTATTTCTCTGATAGAAAAATATTTAACATGTTAACCAAACTGGAATGTAAAAAGATGTCTAAATCTACACACACACACACACACACACACACAGGGACTCAAAGAAGCATTAACCACAGCATTAAGCACAGTAACCATGGCAACGTTTCTAAAGTAGTAATTCCCAACTACCTTTTTTTTATATAATTTAGGGTATTCCCTGGTATTGCAAGGATTGCTATAAAAATATCATCAACACCACCAACACAGAAATCTCATTTTTATTATGCTAGGCTAATCACTTTGGTGGGAGGCATTAAAATGGCCAAAAAAGTCATCGCAAAGAAAAAAAATCAAATTGTTCTGAACTTTCAAAGATTATAAACTACATATTTAGGGGAGTAAGTATGAATTTGCAGATTCTTTTCAAATAGCATTGAATAAAGTGGCTTGTTCTCATGGACGTGAATATCCCCAAGAAACACAATGGATGTTCCCACTTTGTGGGATTAGAACAGAGATATTTAAATGGAAGGCACTGTGCATGGGCATCCTGCCTACAAGTTTCCTGTCAAGTGTTTCTTTCCTCCGAGCCCCTATGTTATCCCATTCCCCTATCTACCCTGACATCAACACTTATCTACCCCCATATCTTTCACTTAAAGACAGGTAAATGATTTTAAAAGAGAGAGAGAGAGAGAACAGACAAGGAAAAGAAAGTTGCAGCTACAAACTTAATGCTACCATGGCAAGTAATTTTCACTGCTCTAAGCTTTATTTTCTTTAGTCCACAAAATCCATAGACTGAACTAAATGTCCCAGCTTTCACTTTTCCTAAATACACAGGTCAGACATACCTTACTTCAGATTATAAAACTGACACTGATCGTCCCCTGATAGGGTTACTATTTGATTACTGTTCCCACTGTTTGCCCTAAAGAGTAAGCAGTTTTAAAATTTCATGTGGTTAAACTCAAAATGGAAAGAACCTACTGAACAAGAGAGAATATTCCTAAATGTTATGGCTAAAAAGAGGTTACTATCTAAGGGGTTACAGCTCATACAACTCAATACTAGAACAACCTGATAAGAAACGGGCAGAAGACATGAATAGACATTTTTTCAAAGATGACAGATGGTTAACAGGTACATGAAGAAATTCTCAACATCACTATTTATCAGAGGAATGCAAACCAAAACTACAATGAGATATCATTTCACGCCTGTTAGAATGGCCCGTATCAAAAAGGCCACAAAAAACAAATGCTGGTGATGATACAGAGGAAAAGGGAACCCTAGTACATTGTTGATGAGAATTCAAGTTGATGCAGACAATATGGAAAATAGTGTGGAGGTTCCTCAAAAAAACTAAAAAGAGGAGTTCCCGTCATGGCTCAGTGGTGAACGAATCCGACTAGGAACCATCAGGTTGCGGGTTCACTCCCTGGCCTTGCTCAGTGGGTTAAGGATCCCGCGTTGCCGTAAGCTGTGGTGTCGGTTGCAGACGCGGCTCGGATCCCGCGTTGCTCTGGCTGTGGCGAAGGCCGGCAGCTACATCTCCTGTTAGACCCCTAGCCTGGGAACCTCCATACGCCATGGGTGCGGCCCTAGATAAGGCAAAAAGACAAAAAAAAAAAAAACTAAACAGGGGGAGTTCCCATTGTGGCTTACTGGTAACAAACCTGACTGATATCCATGAGGATGAATGTGGATTTAATCCCTTGCCTTGCTCACTGGGTTAAGGATTTGCATTGCAGTGAGCTGTGGTGTAGGTGGCAGACATGGCTTGGATCCCGTGTTGCTGTGGCTGTGGCGTAGGCCAGCAGTTGTAGCTCCAGTTCCAGCCCTAGCCTGGGAACTTTCATATGCCACAAGTGCGGCCCTAAAAAGCAAAACAAAACAAAACAAAAACGCTAAAAATAAAATTACCATGTGATCTAACAATTCCACTCCTGGGTATATATCTGAAAAAAAAACAAAAACACTAACTCAAAAAGATACCTTCAACTCAATGTTTTTAGCATTACTATTTATAGTAGCCAAGATATGGAAGCAACCTGAGTGTCTATCAACAGATGAATAGATAAAAAAATGTGAAACACACACACACACACACACACACACACACGATTATTACTCAGCCATAAAAAATGAATGAAATTTTGCCATTTGCAACAACATGGATGGACCGGGAGAGTTTTATGCTCATTGAAGTAAGTCAGAGAAAAATACTATATGTTATCACTTATATGTGGTATCTAAAAAATAAATACGTAAAACAAAACAGAAACAGACTCAAAGATATAGAGAACTAGTAGTTACCAGTGGGGAAAGGGAAGGGAGGAGGAGTAAGATGGGGGGAGAGAAATAAGGGATATAAACCGCTATGTTTAAAATAAGCAAGCTGCAAAGATATTTTGTTCAGCACAAGGAACACAGTCATTATTTTTTAATAAATTTAAATGGAGTATAAGCTATAAAATATTGAATCACTATGAAATGGAATAGTGACCCTACGATCCATCCCTCCCCCATGTCCTCTGCCTTCCCTTTTCTGTAGAAACACTTCAAAGAAAAACTCTAATCAGAGACTTAAGAAAATGACAAAGCAAAGGAAAACAATTGAACAGGACCAGATAATAACAGGTAAGTCACAAAGGCTATATAGGCAATGTTCTGAGCCACATCCTTTGAGCTATGTGGCAGAGACTAAAACCACCAGGTGGAAGGTTAACTACAGGATGACCAGACTGCAGCCAGGACATAAGCTGCCATAATTCCAAGAACTGGCCTCAAAGAAATGGGAACAAATCAATCTCAGGGCTGAAGATTAACTGTACTTAAAACAATCAAGACAATGCTGCTTAGACACAGCGTGACCAATTTCAAGATGCCTGTCAGAGCTGACTGTGCTGCAGTCCCCTCCCCCTGCCTATACACTCCTGAAACTTCCCTTTAAAAGCTCTTTCCCAGGGGCAGTCAGCCTTTAGACACAAATCCAGCCCCTCCCAACTCCAGCTGCTGGCATCTAGAATAAAGCAAAGTTTCTTTTCCACCAACCTTGCCTCTCAAGTATTGGCTTTAGAGTAGTGACCAGCTGTATCGTACTTTCCTAACAACAATATTGTACATTTAAAATAACACAATATTGTAAATCAACTAAAAATATTTTTAAAAATTTATGTGGCTAGACAGTAGTCTCCTAAATATTTTTATGAAACACTCTAAACCTACATAAAAGTATATAGTAAAAGGGCTAGAACTGAGGGACATGACATTTATTTTAACAAGGAGTAATATATGACATTAAGTTAAGGACTAGTTGATAAAAAATGCATAAGTGGAAGCAAATTCTACAGTGTAAATCTCATCCTTTATATCCTTTTACTCTGTAATGCAATGTTTAAAGGATATTGAGGCAATGTGACAAAGAAGCATTGAGATCTTCAGAAATTAATTAATGGCAATTAAGCCCATATTGTTAACACCTACCTACCTAACATAAAATCAAGATGTACTTCCGAATAGCCGTCATTAGTAAGTCTACAAATAATGAATGCTGGAGAGAGTGTAGAGAAAAGGGAACCCTCCAAAACTGTTGGTGGGAATGCAAATTGGTACAACCACTATGGGAAGCAGTACGGAAGTTCCTCAGAAAATGAAATATAGAACTACCATATGATCCAACTATCCCACTCCCAGGCATATATCCAGACAAAACTGTAATTCAAAAAGATATATTCACCCATATGTTCACAGCACCGCTATTTACAATAGTCAAGACAGGGAAACAACCTAAATGTCCACTGAAAGGTGAATAGATTAAGAAGATTTCATACAAATACACAATGGAATACTACTCGGCCATAAAAAAGAATGAAATACTGGCATTTATAACAACAGGTATTCACTAGAGATTCTCACACTTAGTCAAGTCAGAAAGAGAAAAACAGATACCATGATATCATTTTCATGTAGAATCTCCAATATGGCACAAATGAACCAGTCTAGAAAACAGAAACAGACTCACAGACATGGAAAAGGGGCCTGTGCTTGCCAAGGGGGAGTAGGAGGGATGGAGTGGGATGGACTGGGAGTTTGGGGTTAGTGTATACAAACTGCTACATTTAGAATGGATAAGCAGTGAGGTCCTACTGCATAGCACAAGGAACTGTATCAAATCTCTTGGGACAGAACATGATGGAAGAGAACATGAGGAAAAGAATATATATACATACATATATATATACGTGTGTGTGTGTGTGTGTGTGTGTGTGTGTGTGTGCGGGTCACTTTTACTGTACAGCAGAAATTGGCACAACATTGTAAATCAAGTACACTTTAATAAAAATTACAAATAAATAAGTAAATAAACGTAAATAAATGTAAAATGGCCACATTTGGTCTATCAATGGAGAATGTTGGACAGGAAATAAGAGCAATGTAGAAATTTAACACATGATATAGCTGATTTGGTTAGCAATCTACAACTAAACAATAAATAAAACACAAAAGTAAAGTTCACTAGAAAGTAAACAATATATAAAACCAACAAACAATTAACTACCACCCAAGGGGAGTGGTAACTATCTAACACTAAATTGTACCTCTAAAGAGACTCTCGTGAAAGTAGAATTGACACAGACAACACTTTTTAACTGGGGACTATTTATGAAATCATCTATCAGATCACGAAAACATAATTGAATGTATCATGCAGCTCTCATCTGTGCTGACTACATCAGGTCACAGGCAAGCTTCCACTAACTTTGGGAAAAACAAATAGTATATATTTTCTGAGAAAATTAAAACTATACATTTGTCAATCAGCCCTCAAAATTTTAAGAAAACATAAAATTCCAAAAAATCTATGGCTTTGAAACTATATCCACATAAAAAAATTCAGATGCCAGCTAAAACCTACCTATCTCTCAAGATCTAGAAAACATCAAGGATTACCTTGAATCTCTAATTCCATGCTGTATAGCAGTTCAAAATAAACACTTGTCCTCCTATCATACTGAACAGCTTAATCTATTGCAGGAGTTACTATTTTCAGGTATCTCATATTTCATCCCAAACTGCTGATCAAGCTTTTTCTTCCTAAAACACAGTTCTTTCCCTATAAGGTAATTATGGTGCTAACTGGGTTACAATAATTTTTTTAATATTAACAAAATTGATAACAAAAAGTTAACAAGAAAACACTATTAAAAACAAATATCAATAGAAGGTTATTAAAGACTTTCTTTGATTCAATTATATTAAAATTTGTTTGAGAGTTACATAAGCTTATCATTATCCACACTTTTGTTAAGAAGCTTCTCCCTACTTTTCAAAGAATTTAACAATAGTCCAAGTGATCAAGTGAACTCTCAATTGAATAGCTAGACTCTTTAACCTAGTCATGGACCGTCTCAATTAGACTGACTAGTGATTTAAAAAAAAAAAAAAAAAAAAGTGAATCAATCCCTGGCCTAGATCTGTGTCCATGCACTTTTCTCCATGAAGTCTCACCTTGTTTCTGTATCTAACATATTATACAGATGATTTATTCTGTCATTTTATCCAATTTAAAAAAACAGCAGATATTTACAATTCAAGATTTTATCATGGTTCTAATCTTAGGCTTTATATTAAATGAGTCTCCTGAATTAATTCTTATATACTTATCCTGACGTAAACATAGCAGGAACACGTTTTGTTTCTGTAACAAGTGAAATGTCACTTGTAAAAGGAAACTGCAGAGACCAAAACATTCTCCCAAACAGTATTTTTACTTAAAAAATTTAAACCTTTGCAAGGATCCTTAAAAAGGACACAGCAGGAATCCAGAGGAAAAAAAACAGAAGGCTACCAATATTATAAGCTTTCTCTTCATGGTGGAACCAGTGGTTTCCTCTTTGGTTCATCATATTTGCAAGGAACATCAAGTATCTATAGACTGCAGTTTTATAAAATTCAGCAAATGAGTTGTTTCTATTAGAAAGTTAGCAACTTATAAGAAGGAGTTCAACACTGTCTTAATTGGGGGTTACAAACTTATTAGGTATAGATGGAGATAAATTTTATATATGTGTCTACTTAATCTATCTCAAGATGCAAAGTGATTCTGATTTCCTAACTGTGGTACAGGAAATGCTTAGTCATAATGATAAAAGCAGTCACACAGAATCTAAGTTAAACATCACATGGTCACACAATAACAAAAAAATCCATTAATACAGAAAACAAAAATGAAAATCAGTTAAGAATCAGCAGAATTCAAAGGTGAGAAAGGAGAAAGGTATCAACATGCTTTTCCTCCACACTATTCTAATTTTACACCCAAAAAGGATGGGACATCTCATTCTGAATTACGTAACGTACAAGGCCATCAACTTTAAAAAGCTAAAGTGAACAAGATCAACAAATAAAATGCCAGTTTTCATCTTTCAGAATGAAGATGGCAACAGAAGAGAGACTATTCTACTTCTTGGGTGTTATACAAAGGTAATGGGATTTTAAAAATTAAAACAAATCATTTCCAGCAAACTTGGAAGGATGGAACCTACACATTTCACCAATCCATAAAAGTTCCCAAAGAAACAGACTGGATGGAAATCTTAGAGAAATATTTGTAAAGAAACTCAGAAGAAAATATCACCCTTCGATAACAGATTTCCAAAGATGTCTGTAAAAATATGTTATCAACTTGTGTATACCCTGAAGTGCTAAAATTATACTTTTCATGTGCTAAATGGTTCTGTCAAAAGAATAGAGGTCTCAGAAATGCTGATTAAAATTAAAGAGAAAAATCACCTTAGGGTAAACAAATCTATGAGAAAAGAGAGATGAAAGAGCTAAGAAATTTAAAAGTAGAATAAAATTAAACGGAAATAAAGACTTGAAAAGAATTAGAGATTAGAAGACAGACAAGGAAGATAAAATAGATACGAACATATCTGAAGTGCTAAAAAGAAAAACAAAACAGTAAAAGAGAAAGCTAGTTTAAAGTTATTTTTTTTTAATTTCCTTGAAAGAAAAAATTTTCCCTATGAAAAGGTACACTGTGGGCCAAGAAGAAATAACACAGGACAGACAACCTAGACAGATTGTCTCACTGTGCTACTGAACTTTAAATGATAAAGAATCATTAAGTCAGACAAGCAAAAAGAATACATTACTTGTGAGTGGAAAAGTTTGCCAGTTGCATTCCATGTCGTAAAATAGTATAGCAATAACTAGAATATCCTCAAGAAAGGTATTTCAATTTGTCCTTCAAGAATAGAAGAAACAATATACAGCACAGTAAGTATAATTATTAATACCGTATCACATACTTGAAATCAACAAAGAGAATAAATCTTAAGTGCTGGCAATGCACACACAGACACACAGCCAAAATGGTAACTATGTGAGGTGATGGATGTGTTAATTAACTTGATTGTGGTAATCATTTCACATCTTTCTTGAAGACATTACTGGATAGATGTCAACAAATAAAATGACTTGGGAAAATCCTGAGGAAAAAAAAATTTGAGGATTGAGATGACTAAAAAAGAAAAAGGAACATTATCTGCTCTGACAAGTAGAAATGGTACCATTAATGAAAGGAGAAAAAAAACTTAAAAGCTTAAAAAGTTTACTGATTGCCTTATTGTCATACCTGGAAATCATGTTAATACCGTTGAAGTAAACCAAAAAAGTAAGTAAATGGAAGTATAAACACATTTTATACAAACTAAGCACAATGTAAACACAAAGACAATTTTATTAGCTGTTATTGGCTGGTGAGGAGAGAAGGAGGAGGCAAAAGGAAGAAGAGGAAGATATTCATGCTTATTGAACTTAGTAAACGATACACTCAATAAAAGAGATCTCAGGGAATAACTACTGGAATAAATACTGAACTTCTTTAAATATTAGAAAACTGTATACTTAAAAGAAAGGACACAAACTACGTAATGAAAGGTTAAGTATGGAAGCAACCTAAGTGTCCATCAACAAATGAATGGATAAATAAGATATGGTACATAATACAATGGAATAGAATGAAAAGAATGAAATTTTGCCATATGAAGCAACATAGATGGACTTGGAGGGCATTATGCTAAGTGAAATAAGTCAAAGAGAGAAAGATAAATACTGTATGATATCGCTTACATGTGGAATTTTTAAAAACACAACCAATAGTGAATATAACAAAAAAAGAAGCAGAGTCAGAGCCCGAACTAGTGGTTACTAGCCAGGAGGGAAAAGGAACAAGATAGAGGTGGGGGAGTGAGAAGTATAAGCTGTTGGCTGTAAGACAGGCTCAACAATAATATTGTACAACATGGAGAATAAAGCCATTATTTTGTAGTAACTGTAAATGGAAAGTAACCCTTAACAATGCAACTCACAATAAAATTGCAATAGAAATAATAACATAGCAAAAGCAATCATAAAACAAATTACAGGAAAAGACAGTGACACAAATTATGAGACTAATTCTCGTATCTCAAGAAGTGAGACCTGTACTGCAAAATGATCGCCAACATATCTAGTTAACATTTATCACCAGTTCTATGTTTTTTTCCCATGATGAAAACTTTTAACATTTACTCTTAGTAACTTTCAAATACACAATACAGCACAGTTAACCACAGTCACATTACCTCCCCAGGAGGACTTATTTATCTTACAACTGAAAGTTTGCACCTTTTGACCACCTTCACCCATTTTACACACTCCTCACCCTGGCACCACCCGTCTGTTCTCTGTATTTATGAGTTTGGGTGTCTTGTGGTTTTTGGGAGAAGAGGATTTTTTTTTTCTTTAGGTTCCACATATAAATGAGACCATTTGACTTTCTTTTTATGGGGAGGGGAAGGAAAGTTAAAGGAACTGGGAAGTGGGGGATGTAGGATTTAGTATAGACAGTATATATTGATTTATTTTTCACATTTTTCAAACATGGCAAGTTGGCCTTCGCACTGTGGCTCAGCAGGTTATGAACCTGACTAGCATCCATGAGGATGCGGGTTTGATCCCCGGCCTTGCTCAGTGGGTTAAGGATTTGGCACTGCCCATGAGTTGTGTAGACTGCAGACGTGGTTCAGATCCAACATTGCTGTGGCTGTGGCGGAGGCCAGCAGCTGTAGTTCTGATTCTACTCCTAGCCTGGGAACTGCTATATGCCACAGGTGCGACACTTAAAAAAAATAACAAAAAAAATGCAACTAAAAATAATGAAACATACAGAAAGTACTACCTAAGCAAAACACTCAAACTTAAAGGTAAAAATTTAAATGTACTGCTCTTGTTCTACAGAACTTGAGACAATTTAAGAAATTATAAATTGGATTTAGCCTATTTAAGTTTGTTTTTATTTTAGCATTTGATTACCTCCTCACCAAGTAGGAATCACAGAAGCATAGGGTTTTCAGTCTGAAAGCATAGAATTTTAGTACCCAAAGAATTAGCAACCGGAAAAATGGGTAGTAAGTATTTTTATTGTTCACAAGGTAGGTCAAAAATCCTATCTCCCTAATTATCACTCTTTGGTAAAGACTAATTGGGAATAAAGCCAAGAATACAAATGTAGAATAAAGAGCAAGACACACTCTCCGCAGAGAAACAGTGGAGCTTGATAGCTTTTCAATGATTTTATTCATCAAAACAGAATCATCTTGTCACAACATTAATTTTCTACAATTTACTTTCATAAAGCATGGAACACAGGCTTTCTCCATAAATTACTATTTTCCAACTTTCATCACATCTCTTGTCCTACAGTGGCAAGATGGGGTAAGGAGTGTGGGGGGTGAGAGGGAGGAGAGGAAGGAGCTAGAGAGGCATTTCCAGCATTTGGACTTTTTTTCTGAAAACTATTCTCACGTAGCTCTGTGACACGTGTGGAATTTTATTTTAACACACGTTAAGGCTTTATCATAAAACCATGAATCAGAAATATGTATCTACTTATGGTAAGTCATGGATAAGGAAACAAACCTATTTTTATTAATATGAAACATTAATTTTTCTAACCAAGAGAGTCATGGGTGTTAACAGTAGGTTTAAGTTTTACGGCAACTTTGGTTACAAGGCCAATATATCAACGTTCCCAAAGGCTTCACTTGACAGTATCAGTTCACTCTTGCCACACCCTTACCATTCCAATAACAGAAATGTTCCACTTATTTAGAGATTGTTTAATAATATTCTGTACAATTCAGATCATAGACAAGAATTCAGAAGTAAGAAAATAATAAAGTTTATACAAGCACAGAAAAAGAGCATCACCAACTC
This sequence comes from Catagonus wagneri, assembly GCA_004024745.2. Taxonomy (NCBI): domain Eukaryota; kingdom Metazoa; phylum Chordata; class Mammalia; order Artiodactyla; family Tayassuidae; genus Catagonus; species Catagonus wagneri. The sequence continues at coordinate 746,338 of PVHT020000141.1, forward strand.
ATGTACTTTCTCCCTAAGCTAGTTCCTTAGATGTTATTCAAGGTCTCTTTTTTCTTAAATGAAAATTTGGGGAAGTTTTACCAATCTACGACAAACAAAAATTATATCAGAAAGGAAAGTACTTATATTTATAGACAAATTTAGCAGTAAGGACAGAGACTGACAGCAACAGAGTGGGGGAAAAAACAAACATTAAAAATGAGAGTACAAAAAAAAAAAGACAAGTATAGGGACAACTAGTCCTTAATATCTTACCTGTCCAACAGAAATCACTATAGTGCTACTTATTGTTACTGTGTATAATATCACCCTAATTTATCTGCAAAGTATTAAACTGTGTTCAGCATTTTCTTTTTAAGAAATATGAGATGGACTGGGAGTTTGGGGTAGTAGATGCAAACTGTTACATTTAGAATGGATAAAAAATGAGGTCCTACTGTGTAACACAGGGAACTATATACAATCACTTGTGGTAGAACATGACAGAATATGAGAAAAAGAATGTGTATATATGTATATGGTATGGACTGAGTCACCTTGCTGTATAGCAGAAATTGACACAACATTGTAAATCAATTATACTTTAAAAAAAATAAGCACGAACTAGTTAAACTTACAAGTTTTTTAGCTAAAACGCTTATAACATAGCTTTCCTAGAATTGTTTTCTAATGAATGTCCCTTCCTGTATATGTAGAAACAGTCACATTTGATGATCTAATTGGACCTGCTTAGGAGAAAAGGGCAACGTAACCCAAGAAGCCACTTTGCATGAAACTGACGTGTGGCAGGAAGGAAACTGATCAGTCTGAATGAAGCAGAGCAGTGATGACTGGAGACGCATTAAAGTAGAACAGTAAACAGATAGCCATGAATCCTGGCACAGTGAGCAGGAGTCAATAAAAGTTTTTGGTAAAAAATACATGGGATGTATATACTGTCAACTACCCTTTGACCATGGTACCAGAACCACACAATGGGGAAAGGACAGTCTATTTAATAACTTGTGTTGGAGAAATTGATATCCACATGCCATAAGATGAAACTGGACCCCTATCTTACACCTTAGGCAAAAATGAACTTGAAATGGATTAAAAACTTAAATGTAAAACCTAAGACCATAAAACTCCTAGAAGAAAATGTTAAGTGGTAAGCTCTCTGACATAGGTCTTGGCCATATCTTTCTGGATTTGACAACAAAAGCATGGCAACAAAAGCAAAAATAAACAAGTAGAATTATACCAAGCTAAAGTTTCTACACAGCAAAAAAATCAACAAAGTGAAAAAGCAACCTATAGACTGTGAGAAAATATTTGTGAACCATGTATCAGATAAGGGGTAAATATCCAAATATGCAAAGAATTCACACAACTCAATAGAAAAAAATCCAATTAAAAATGGGCAGAGGACCTGAAGAAACATTTCTCCAAAGAGGACATACAAATGGACAACAGGTACACAAAAAAGTGCTCAACATACCTCATCATCAGGAAAATGCAAGACAAAACCACAGTGAGTTATCACTTCACACCTGTTATGCTGTTTATTTTCAAAAAGATGACAGATAGCAAATGTTGATGAAGATGTGAAGAAAGGGACACTTGTACACTGTTGGTGAGAATTTAAATTGGTGCAGCCATTATGGAAAACAGCACGGAGGTTCCTCAAAAAATTAAAAAATCAAACTACCATATGATCTACCAATCCCACTTCTGGGTATTTATCCAAAGGAAAAGAAATCAGTATCCCCAAGGTACATTTGCACCCCTGTGGTCACTGCAACATTATTCACAACAGCCAAGATCAAGAAACCTAAGTGCCAATCAATCAATGAATAAAGAAGGTGTGGTATATATATTCAATGGAATATTCAGTCATAAAAAAGGAAATCCTGTTATTTTTTACAACATCAATACTTGGAGTGCCCTATGCTAAGTGAAATAAGTCAGACTAAGAAACATAAATGCTATACAGTATCATCTGTGTGTAGAATGTGTAAAAAAAAAAATTTGACTTAGCAGAAATAATAATGGTCATTGTCAGGATCTGGGAGTTGGAGGAAATAGGAAAACACTGGTCAAAAGTACAAACTTGGTTTTAAGATGAATATGAATAAATTCTGAGAGGTTAACGCACAACATGGTTACAATAGTTCATAACAGTGTATTAAAATATATTGCACTGTATTGTGGACTTGAAATTTGCTGAAATTAGATTTAAGCATTCTCACCACCAGAAAAGGGGGGTGGCGGGACTATGAGATGATGAGTGTGTTAATTAACTTGATTGGGGCCAGTATTGCCCAACATCTAGGTATAAGAAATCATCAGTTTGTACATCTTAAATATATCCAATTTTATTCGTCAATTATACCTCAACAAAGCTGCGGAAATACCATATTTTAAATGAAAGAATTGGGGGTAGGCATTTAGGAAATATTAGAAAACACTGTACAGATAAGAATAGACAAATACTGAAAACAAGGAAGTAATCTCTCTTCTATGGTAATCAACTAGTAAGAGTAAAAATCTCTGAGAGTAATTCATTGACAATGTCCCAACATTCTGATTCCCAAGAAAAAGAACAAACGAATTGGAGAGAAGAGATGCTGCATATATCCTCAGTCCATAGCTTTATCTATTTAAAGTCTACAAACTGGTTTCTTATAGTACTCTGGGAATATGAACATTAAACTAGAGCAGGATAATGTCTGCTTTAACATCCTCCTATAAACTCATCAATGATGTGCTAATAGTTCATACATTTAGGCCGGACATTCATAACTCATTTTAAATGGTGCAATTGTCCAATGAATTGTTTGAAACTTTTTAAAATCTCCAGTGTTCCATAAAAATGAAAGCCTTTTCAGAATAATTGAAACCAGTAATGCAAAACAAATGTATTTCCTTGATAAATTTAGTTTTAAGTAAGCTTTAATTTATATGCTAAATTTTTTAATTTAGTTCAAGTTTTGGCAGAGACCTGTTTATTTTAATTGTTGGCCTTCAAAACTCTAGCTTAGGAATAAACATCTGCTTCTTTTCAATTCTCTGCATAAAACGGGTAAATTTCTTTAAGTTGCAAACAAGAGCTAAAGACACACTGTATTGCTTCTGGAAAGGTTACAAACTTGCAGCACACTTTTTGTGAATCCTTTAGGAGAGATCTTAGAGCAAGATGCACATTACCCTTAAACCTTAACCAAGGCTCTGATATATGTTTATATTTAAGCTGTGTTTTGATGGAAAGAACATAGTACATTAGCATCTAAATGTTGTGCCCAAATATCCCTCTTTGGAACAACTTGTTGAATAGTCTTATAAATTTTGAACTCCTCCCACTGCTTTCTAGAGATTCACAAAACCCATGAATCCCTTCTATAAGACACAAAATTCCTAGAGGAAAAGCATAAACACAGCGTCACCCCATCTGTATCAGAGGCACTGTAAACAGTTTGACAAATAATAACATACAATGCGCATTTCTCTAACTACATCCTTTGAAGCAAATCGGTACAACTTACAGAAAATTGAAGTTAAGCTCTTGAAACATAATAAAAGTTAACATGCATCTTTGGCAAATGCATTAAGAAACTGAATTCTGAGAGAATCCCAACCCTATTATAATTTTTTTCCTCCACCCGTAATGGCAACATTGGTGGAGGCATTGCTAAGCACGTCTGCACCCATCCGAACAAGGTAATCAGAGAATCTAGGAAACAATGCCCACTGATTATAAACATGACTGAAAATATCTATGAACTGGGACTAAGCTGATGCAAAGATGTAAAATCCCTGAAAATATGCAATATTCTCTTATAGGACGTTTTATTTCCTCAGTTTCTTCTTCAGTCTACCTTTTAAAGTGTCACTTCCTAACACCATACACAAAAATAACCTCAAAATGGAGTAAAGGACTAAATCTAAGACAAGATACTATAAAACTTAGAGGAAAACATAGGCCAAGCACTCTCCAACATAAACCACAGCAATATCTTCCCAGAGCCACCTCCTAGAGTAATAACAATAAAAACAAAAATAAACAAATGGGACTTAATTAAACTTCAAAGTTTCTGCACAACAAAGGAAGCCCTAAACAAAACAAAAAGACAACCCACAAAATGGGAGAAAATATTTGCAAATGAAGCAACTGACAAGGGACTAATCTCCAAATGTATAAACACCTTCTGTATCTCAATACCACCAAAAAAAATAAACAACCCCATCAAAAAATGGGCAGAAGATCTAAACAGGCAGTTCTCCAAAGACGACATTACAGATGGCCAAAAAACACATGAAAACATGTTCAACGTCACTCATTATTGGAGAAATGCAAATCAAAACCACTATGAGGTACCACCTTACACCGGCCAGAATGGCCATCATCAAAAAGTCTGCAAACAATAAATGCTGGAGAGGGTGTGGAGAAAAGGGAACCCTATTACACAGTTGGTGGGAATGTAAATTGGTGCAACTGCTGTGGAAAACAGTATGGAAATTCCTGAAAAATCTAAAAATAGAATTACCTTATGATCCAGGAATCCCACTCCTGGGCATCTATCCAGAGAAAACCATGACTTGAAAAGATACATGTACTCCAATATTCATTGCAGCACTATAAACAACAGCCAAGACATGGAAACAATCTAAATGTCCATCAACTGAGGAGTGGATAAAGAAGATGTGGTACATATTCACAATGGAATATTATTCACTCAGCCATTAAAAGGAAAGAAATAATGGCATTTGCAGCAACATGGATGGACCTAGAAATTATCATGCTAAGTGAAGTTAGCCAGACAGTGAGATGCCAACATCAAGTGCTATCACTTACATGTGAACCTAAAAAAAAAAAAGGAAAAGGACACAATGAGCTTCTTTGCAGACCAGATAAGCCACAGAAACAGCTGCTCAGAAGCAAATGGAATATAACAATCCTTTATGAAACTTAAGAGCTGCAATTCCACTACCTCCGTGCAAGGCATCCTAATTCTAGGTCAGAACTTGGTACTTCAGGCTGCCCAGAAACTGTGGACATATAATAAGGTCTATCCACACAAGCATCCTTCCTAACTTATTCAACCAGAAGTCTTTCACGATATCATCCAGAAGTGGGAATCAGGGTCTCCATCCTTAGGTCTCAGGGATTAAAATATGAGCTGGAATGTTCAAGCTGCCTCCAAAAAGTCTGCCTCTGCATGGAAACTGGAGTCTTCACCACACCTAATTCCCAGCACGTCCTTCAAGTCTTTTTCTCAGAGGCAAATCAGAAACTTTATTTTTAAGACACATGGGAAATTCATGTACAGCCATCTATGAAGGTGCCTGCATGGGGATTTCTCCTTTGAAGGTCACAGAGGTTTTACATTTAAAGAACCCTCTATGTCAACTCTGTCTAGATGGTGTGTTTAAAGGGAAGACTGAAAGCAGAGGACTAGAGGAAACTTCTTGTTTGCTTATTTTTAAAAACCAAATAAACCTTCCAGAAGTAGTTATCTGTCATTTGCTTTTTCAACATCCTCATCTCCTCCTTCTGGTCTTGGCCACAATTTTTATTTGGAAACCATGCCTACTGCTTCTCAGAGTCAATGAACATGGATCTTCAGCCCAAGGGTTCCTTTTCCTCTAAGAACTTTATGTTCTGCATGAATCAGCTTGCACAGATAATTAAAACTGATCATTAAAATACGAAATTAAAAAAAACAAGAGGCGTTCCCATTGCAGCTCAGCAGGTTAAGAACCTGACCAGTATCCAAGAGGATGTGAGTTTGATCCCTGGCCTCACTCAGTGGGTTAAATATCCAACGTTGCTGTGAAATGCAGTGTAGGTGGCAGACATGGCTCAGGTCTGGCATTATGCTACGGCTGTGGCATAGGCTGACAGCTGCAGTTCCAATTAGACCCCTAGCCTGGGAACTTCCATATGCCCCAGCTGCAACTCTAAAAAAAAAAAAAACAAAAAAAGGAAAAATAATCCTTTTATTGTTATGCTTCAAAGATACTCCTACTGAGGAGCTTATGGAGTTGAAAGCTGCAAAAGACTTAAAGAATCCTCCTCTCAGTTTCAAAGACCAAGGCATGAAGTATACAAGCTGCCACACAGAGGTCAAGGAAAGGAATACACCCAGATCTTCCATCTAAGCACTGGCGAAAAATCAGAGGTAGGGGAATAAATGAAGTGGCTAAGCAGTGGCCATTTTCTTAGTCTCGGAATCCTGGTTTTTATTCCAAAGAGATGCTTTAAAAAAATTTCCCAATCATTCTTACATAGAGGTGTAATCATGTGACCGTGTCTGATCTCATGACAAAACAAGTGTCTGCTGGTTTCCACAAGCCTCTGGAAAAAAGTGCAACTGAATGAGATGAAGAGGTCTCATTAGACCCTGACCTGTCCTGAGAAATCTAATCATAGGAAAATAAGTTTTATTAACTCAGCACCCCATTTCAGGCAACTATTTATGCCAAGAGTAGCCTAAGGAATAAAGAACTGCTTGCAAATGTACAAAATAAGCAAAAAAATAACCTTGTCAACAATAGTACATTACATAACAGTCCCACTCTACAGGTCCTATCACAGCACTTGCAATGACAGAGGCTGCCAGGTCCTCACCAACAAGAGACCGGATCTTCCACATTTCAGACAGTTATCTAGAGGACTACGCGTTACTCAGTGTTTAGGAGGAACTGTGCTTTTACAAAATCTACTATGTCCACAAATCTTTTTATCCTTGTTCCTGAAAGCCAAAGTCAGGGCTGTACTCAAATATATTATGAACAAGGTTTTTACAAATTTCTGTTGAAAATAAAAGTTTATACACATATTAAAAAGTGAACAAATGTTTCTGTAACTACCTTTCATCTTTAATTCTCGTGCTGGCTAAATAATCCCAATTCTTAAAGAAAAAGATGGATTGCTTCATAACAGTTTCCATTTGACTAAAGCAGCAAAGACCTATACTAACACTTTTTTTTTTAACTATACAATTCTATACATCAGGATTCTCACAGAAAATTTCACTTCAGCTAGTATGATAACTTGCTGAAGACAGGCGCTCAATAAATATTTGTAAAAGGTGAAAGATTTATATGATCTGAAAAGAAATCAGAGTATCAATAAATATTTGTTAAGGCGATCTGAACGAGGTAACACATTAGATGAACATTATAAGAAGTTAGCCTAAGGGCCCTTCACTGAACAGAAAACTGTGGCAAGCACCCTTTTTTTGATCCTAATGCAGATTTTTATCGTGTTCTTTATTGCCAAGTGAAAGGATATACATAGCCTTGTTGGCTAAAAATGTACACTTGCCCACATCACTAACATTCTGTAAATGGCCATAAATCACAATTGGTCCTTGTCATGAGAAAAACTGTCAACTTGAGCTTGCCTGCCTTATAACCCAGCTGCAAGGGTAAAATCAAAATAGATATTTAAGTGTTTGGAAAAGAAACTTAGTGCTACACAGAAGGAAGAGAGCATTAGGGGTAGGAATTATAAACACATATACCTTTCCACAGCAATCAACTCCGATGGGAAATCCGGATGAGACTGGTCTATCTTGGCACTCATTTGACAGGGTTTAGTTTTGCCTGATCAATATTTAAGCCCAAACACTGCAGTTATCGTCCCAACATATATAAAACTTGTGGTGGCAACTCTCTTCTGGAGCAAAAATACTGTTAACTATGCAAAAGTCTTAAAATCCTAATATTTAGGTAGACCAATGACAGACTGGAGAGACATGGAATTAAGATTGACTTTTATAATAATAGGCACATCTCTTGTATCTATCAGATACACTTTCTCATTTTTCAAAGCAACCAAATAAACATTACAGAAGAGACATGGGTACTGTTAATATATCACATGCCTTCTAAAAATCCTAGAAGACTTGAGGCGTTCCAAATCACTTCTTTGGGAGTTCCGTAGTGGCTCAGTGGTTAACAAATCCGACTAGGAACCATGAGGTTGCGGGTTCGATCCCTGGCCTTGCTCAGTGGGTTAAGGATCCGGCGTTGCCGTGAGCTGTGGTGTAGGCTGCAGACGCGGCTCGGATCCTGCATTGCTGTGGCTGTGGCGAAGGCCGGCAGCTACAGCTCCTGTTAGACCCCTAGCCTGGGGACCTCCATATGCCGCATGTGTGGCCCTAGATAAGGCAAAAAGACAAAAAAAAAAAAAACAAAAAAAGCCAAATCACTTCTTTGGAACTTGAGATGTTGCCAAGGACTGAAAGTAGATTATGCAGAGAAGGAGCACCCTCCAAAACTAGCTCCTCTTCTGTTTAACTGACCCCCAAGAAGCCAAAAGAAAGAGACTCTCTCAAAGTAATTCCCTACCAACTATGTTTAGAAGAAAACAAATACTTTCAAGACAGTTGGTGGATAGATGGCATAGGATAGAAACTGTTTGGAATTGATTACGGCATAACTAGAAAGATCAGAAATGTTCATTTTTAGTTAAATCCCAAGACAGTCTTTAGAGTTTTATGACATGTAACCCAATGCCACATACACAACTAGACTCCAAATACTTATAATCAATGTTTTCCTAGAGAAAGAAATCGCAATTACCAAAGGTTTATCAGCTGCAGGATTTCACAAGCAGTTATAGGAGCACCCGTCTCCAAGACTCAATTTGCAAAGAAAAACCTCCCCCAGAACCCACCCATTAGACATTATGACATCTACACCTGTTTCAGAACACCTTACATTCTGGATCAATGGCCTTAAATTCTGGCTTGAATTGATTTCAGAGCCAATAGCTTTCCATAGAAAACTTAGAGCTGGACCCTATTGCTTAACACACTAAATCCACAGCTCCAAGTCCATCTTGGATAAGTGAATGGATAAGTGAATGTATCTATAACTAGTCATGGGAATCAAAACTGAATATGCTAGGAGCCCTGCTTTCACTGCTATTACTTATATTTGGTGAAATTATTGTCGTATTGGCAAGTATGGAATCCATGAACTCTGCACTCTTCCTCTCTACCAAGGTACATATAATTATTTGTTTGTGTGCACTCTAAGGGTCAGTGTGGTACAATGAAGGAGCCCTGAGCTTGAGTTAGGACCAGTTCCAGTGCCAGCTCTGCCACTCTCTGGCTGAAGACCATGGACCGTACAGTACTTTTGGTCAAAGTTGACTCATGAACTTATTTCATAACTGTGATTTGATCACAGACCTACAAAGGACATAACTTTGCTGAGCTGTAAGTGGGGGGAAATTAGACCCAGTTCATAGAACTGGTGTTAGAATTAGGTGAGATAATGGGTACACTTTGCGTTCAAGACACATCAGTTCCATTCTTCCAGCCCAAGTATCGGGCACTGGATTAGGTCTGAGGTCTCACTGTAGCAAGTATTTTGCAAGCCCTCATCACATTCATCATCCCTGAGTAAAGCCTCTTCCATCTTAGTCTGTCAAATCCATAAAGGCCAGGTTTTTTCTTCTTTCTAGTACACAGATATATCCTCTGAGCCTACTTGTGCCTCGGCACATAGTAAGCACTTAATAAATAACTGTTGAATGAATAGATTATTTTATTCCTTAAAATGACTCTAGATCAACAAATATTTTTTACCATTTTACAGTGAGGGGACTGAATAATGAGATAAACTGTCTATAAAATCAGGTTATCAGTCCCTTCCAAATGCCACAATGCTATCAATTTTCTATTAATAGTTCATAATTATATCACTCTTCCTAAATAACTGCTACTTACATTTACTGGTTATTGCCTAAATATTAAGAGCTTCAAACTAAAAAAATCTACTTTATAGCCCCCTCTATAGAAAATATTTGCACTTTAAAAACATGAAATGGTTTGTTTCTAAGAACCCTTTATTCTCCCATCTGCATACAAACTATCTAAAGGAGGTGATTCCTAAGACACACTCCAAAATAATTTCCCCAATCTAAATTTCTATATACTTTTCTCCAAATAAGTGAAATCGACAGTCGAGAGTGGTGTTAAAACCATGGAGACAGTCGTTTCCCTAAAATATTTCTTCAACAATATTTGGATTGTTTCACTTTAAGAGCAGCAAGATAAGCATGTCTAAGTACCTTTTAGAAGATAATTATAGCCCCCTCATCTAGGATCCTCAATGATGAAGACTCGGGTTAGATGTCACTAGGGGCCAATAGGCTATGAGTCATTATTTTCATACACTCCCAACCATAAATGCCCCACAGAGACCTCTATACAAAAAAACTGACTTTGTTAGAGCACAAGTTCAGGTTTACAGGATGACTGCCTCCTCACAGGCTTTCCTGATAAAACGTACTCCCAATCTCACCATCTCATCTCACACTTCCTTCCCCAAGAACAGCCTCCTCTTTACCACTTGTAAGTCTTCTCCTCTAAAGGACTGAATGTATATTTGGGCACTCAGCATATATTACGCTCTACTCCATCAAAAAGATCTCATCCATCTGTTTTAATTTAGTAATTTCACTATTCTCTTGACTCGCAGAAGGGTCGAGAGCCAAGTCAAAAAGCTTTTAATGGCAAAATCCGAATGTGACCCCAGGTCAGACTTCACATCCAATGCTGTTTCCAGTACACCCAGTGACTTTGCAAGGGAGCAAGATGATTTTATAATTAAGGCATCATTACAGTACACAGAATCTCTCTTTCAGTACACCTCTCCTCCCTACACCTCAAAATGCAGAGTTAAAGTTCTAACATACTCTGAAAGCAGCATAATTAATGACAGAATAGCCTAAGGCATAATGATGTATGTCAACCATGGACTAAGTTATCAATATGTCAAGTATCAAACCTGTTAAGGAAGCAAAAAAGAGCTTCATTCTTCCTCAAGGGAAACCAAAAACGAGTTATGTTCAAGAGAGGATTTCCACAGGAAAGCATCCCCTGCCTCAGACAGCACCTACAATAAACATGTTTATGAGCAAACACAGTATCAGAAAAACATATTGTGAGTCTTAGAAACAGCATATGCCTCATTTCATGGGGGTTGCTATGGTGCTCGGCATTCTTCTTTTACTGCATTTCAGAGAAATTAACTGTAACATGAGGGTCTATAACCAGCATATAACACAATAAACAACAGCATCCACTTCTACACCCTTGTGGTGAATGGTTTCCCTATGCTTTAATTGAAAATGTAAATTTTAAGGCCTTGTGTGTTTCCTCAAAGAATTTGGGACAAACTCTGAGAAAGATGCCTTTATTTACCACCTCCATCCCAAATCCAAAGATTACAGAATTTACATAACAAGGACACCCCCACCAAAACACACACACACACAACTCAGTAATACAGAAAATTTGAAACCAAAGTTCCTGAATGACACACACACAAAAAGAAAAAAAAAAAAAAAAACACAGGGGACTGTGAATGACAAGGGACTGTGGCTTGGAACAGCAATGGTGGTCACCACAGGCTTTATCCCAGAGGTCAGCTAACTTTGTCCAGAGTTCTGAAAGGCTTACAGTTCACATAACACTTCTGAGGTTAAACATATAATAAGTTATGGGTAACTGTCTAACCTAGCTGATAACTTGAAGGAATCTCAAACTTCATAAAAAAACTGAAGTTTCTGGTCCCAGAAAAGGCTTAGATATGGGCATTTTTTTCACTACCAAAAAAAAATCTTTAATGCATTTCAGGGAAAGAAAGCATTATTTCAAAGGGAAAGCCTGAGATTCAAGCATGAATGGTGAGAAAATTCACAGTCCAACACAACAGTCAATTAAATAAACAATGACATGTCAAATGAGAAGCTTATTTACAGTGTTTAAAAAAAGCAAAATAAAACTAATAAACTGAGTAATAACATCAGAGACGAGCATCATTAAATTTGCTGGTTCCTATTCACGTTTCAACCCTTGACGTAATGTTTTACGACTTGACACATTCACCTGGGAGTCTCATCTGCCTTGAGAAAGCCCACACGACTCCCCAGACTGAGTGATGTCCTTCTCACTTACAGGTCAGGCCAATAGAACCAAAGCTTATTTCACTGTAAAATATATATGAACTTGAAGATATTCAAGTACAGTAGCTGTCCCTTCACAGAACCCACATCCATATCAAAGCAGCTGAACTGAGTTTGATTTTTGTCTTATTCTTTCATTCTGTCAAAAAAAAGTAGATCTATAAACTTACGTTTAGTCTAATCTTTAATAAATTTTTCTCTCAACAGAGACAGTAGTCAGGATTCAGAGTTTTGATGACCTAGTTTTATGTTTTCCCAATGAAACTGTTTATATACATTTACATGTTTTAACTTTTTTTTTTTTTTTTTTTTGCTTTTGAGGGCCACACCCAAGGCATATGGAAGTTCCCAGGCTAGGGGTTGAATCGAAGCTATAGCTGCTGGCCTGTGCTACAGGCACAGCGATGCCAGATCTGAGCCTTATCTGCAAACTACACCACAGTCCATGGCAATGCCAGATCCTTAACTCACTGAGCAAGGCCAGGGATCGAACCCTCCTCATGGATACTAACTGGGTTCATTACCACTGAGCCACAATGGGAACTCCCAACATGTTTTAACTTTTTAACCTAGAATATAAAATGCTTGAAGACAATGTCTGTGTCTTCTATATTCTAGCAAGATACATACCCAATACAATTTCCTAATCACCTTTAATACCAATTATGACCAAGAAGAACCCTCAACATTCTACAATAAATTATTCAATATATGGAAGCAAAATCATATAAATGAAAATCAATGTTTTACAAGATTGATTTTAGGGAAATTCTTCTGTAATTTAGTATGAAGATTGATACAAATATGGTATAAGTCCTAAAAATGAGTCTCAACTACTCTAATTTGCTACTCTAAATCATACTCATAAAGGATTTGAATAATCAATTTGAAGAATTGGATTCCTCTCCATACAGAAGGGATATTTTTATAGTTTCTCGAAGAATCAGCCACATAAACGCATTAAGTGCCATGAAGGTTAAAAGAAAGTAATGCACTAAAAAAACTTATTAAAAGGAAACATATATTTACATACATATGCATATATTATTTATAGAAAAGAACAGATCTCTCACTCCCCATTCATTTCACCGCTGAAACCGGTAACAGCCGATGCTATTGTTCACCTTTTATTTTATCTAGGGAAACAAAATTCAGCATTGTCCTATGCTATTTTACCTGCCCTTTGGGCATTTTTTCCAATACACATCTATTGCCCACTGCTATCAAGCAATGTGCTAGGTACTGGGTCTCCATCTCAGTCTCTTTTGCTAGTTTCACCTATTTGCCCCAATTTCTAAGTGCTAGAGCATCCCAGAACTCAGCCCTATCTCATCCTCAAGTTAGTCTTCACCTCCACTCACCTGGTGGTCTCAGCCCATCTCCTGGTTTAATTAGTATCTACCATATGCAGATGACTCCTATATTTATACTCCTGCAGACCTCCTACCTGAACTCCTAGATTCACCTCCGGGATCACCTGCCCATCCTCTGCCATTAGATATCTTATAGAATCTCAAATATTTTAAATGCCTACGTTAACTCCAGACCTTCTCCACCAAGTCTTCTCCTCCCACGGGATGAAGTTGATGGCAATTTCATCCTTCTAATCAATCAGGTTCTAACCCTTGAAATCAACCTTAATACTATTTCTGTCATACTCCACATCCAAACGATCAACAAATCTCTAAGGACAGCATATCCAGCATTGGATGATTTCACATCACTTTCACTGCCACTGTGGTCCAAACATCATCATCTTTCTCCTGGGTAACTTCAGTGGGATGCTCTCCATGACTCCACCCTTGGCATCCTCCAGTCTGTGTTCAGCATGGTAGCCAAGACATCCATGAGCAATCTCCTGCTGGTCCTTCAACAGTCCTGGAATGTTCCTGCCGTAAGGTTTTTATATTGGCTGTTCTTTCTGCTACCAACACAATTTCCTGTTACCCACAGAACTAACTCCTTAAAAACCTCAGAGTCTTTGCTCAGATATTACTCTCCTAATAAGGTCAACTTTAATAATGTATTTGACACCAAAAAACCATCCCTGACACTGGACACTCCCAATTCTTCTAACCCATTCTAGTGTATTGTCTATTCATCACTCTTAAATATAGGATGTCTTTCCCCATTAGAGAAATAAAATTTGCATTGATTTTTGTCTACTGATATATCAGAATATTCAGAAAAATACTTGGCACTTAACAGATATTAAACAAATACATACTGAATGGATAGGTATATTGAAGGTAAGGACATAGCTCCACTTCCAAAGATCTCTCATCAAAGTGAAAAGAGTGACAAACACAGCCATGATAACATTTCAATAGTAAGGACAATACCAAAAGCCAGCCTGGAAAAAACCTGTAAGATTATAAGATGTGCACTTTTCTAAGCAAGATGGCTTTGCCTCGAAAGAGAAAGACAAATACCATATGATATCACTTACATGTGGAATCCAAGATGGCACAAATGAACCTATCTACAAAACAGAACCAGACTCAGAGAACAGACCTGTGGTTTCCAAGGGGGAGGGGAAGGAGTGGAATGGACTGGGAATAGTAGATGCAAAGTATTACATTTAGAATGGATAAGCAATGAAGTCCTAATGTTAGCAGAGGGAACTTTATCCAGTCTTGTGGGATATACCATGATGGAAGATAATGTAAGAAAAGGAATGTATATATACGTATGACTGGGTCAGTTTGCTACCTAGCAGAAATTGACACAACACTGTAAATCGACTATAATAAATAAAAAATAAAGTAGCAGTAAACAAAAAAGCCTGTGCCTGTATGCATTAAACCTTATTAAAAATCCTATGTAAGTTAAAGAACAAGTATTATGTACTGAGTTGCACATTTGTCCATCTGTCTTCTCTTTTCTGATCTGGTATTATCTCAATAAGATGTGGGAAGAGCTAACTTACAGGCTGTGAGAAGGCCACTGCTTTACTCCTTTAATATAGTAGGCAGAATAATAGCCTGCAAAGATACCCACAGCTAATCCCTAGAAAATGAATATGCTATTTGCATGGCATGTGGGAAGAAAATTCGCATTTGGAATCAGGGCTCATAGTCACCTGACTTTAAGAATAGTATTTTGGATTATCTGGGTAGCACCAATAGAATGACAATGATCCTTGAAAATGGAAGAAGGGGGCAAGAAGACAATGTCAGAGTTTTGAAGATGTTACTCTGCTAGCTTTGAAGCTGGATGAAGGGAGTCACAAGCCGGGGAAGACAAGCAGGCTTCAGAGGCTGGGAGAATCAAGAAAATGGACTCTCCCCCTAGAGGCTCCAGCAAAAAAGCACAACTCTGCTAACATCTTGATTTTAGCCTGGTGACATTCATTTGACTCTAACCTCCAGACTGTAACATAATAAATTTGTGTTGTTTTAAACCATATCTGGGGTACACTATTGCAGCAGCTAGAGGAAACTAATAACATCTACTGAGCCCACAACCATACCAAATGCATTACAGTTTTAAATAGTCCAGAAGAAAGTGAAAGCACCATTCTTCTCTTCTCACTCAACCCAATCCAATCCTCAGAAGGTGAAAACTTTGGTGAAAGGAGGTGTGTCTATGTGTTGCATGCATTTGTATAGCTTTTTGTAAATAAAACTAGAATCTCAGTGTATATATATGTGTGTAGTTCTGCAACCTGGCATTTTCATTCTATGAGATGGCATATTTTCTTAGATTGCATGGAGGTATTTCATTATTTTAATGTCACATAATCGGATTGTAACGCTGTCAATTAATGGATTTAACTATTCCCAGATTAAGTGCACATTTAAGATGTGCTTAAGATGTGCTTAATTGTACTACTTTTACAAACAGAAATATGTAGATATTTAGGAGACCTTTGTCAAGATTAAAGGAATGGCGATTCATGTCATGTGGTGGACGTGGGACAAACAGAACCCAGATCAGTCTTCCAGGAAGAACTTCTTGTCCCACCTGTTGAGTGTTACCAGCAGAGTCCCAGCTGTGAGCTTCTTTAGGAATTGCCATTGCCTGAGTTTCAGGAAGTGCCTGACCCAAGTCACACCCTTGGGGAATGGAAGACAGCCACAACCATTGAAGGATAAAGGCAGCATATCAAGACTGGGCTGTGCTGGCACAGCATAAGTCTACACTAATAGCCCATTTCAGTTCTAGAGCTCCCTATGGGGTTGGCCATGAGGACACTATTACCTCTCTCTCTGCCCAGTCCTGATACCTCTGCCTCCTTCCCACTGTGTTGTTCCTGAGAGCAACACTTACAAATAACTTTGAGTCTTCTTCTCAAATGACCAAATTGTGAGGCTTCAAGTCTTCATTACAACCGTTCATTACTCTACTGTGTTATGCAGAGAAGATTTTATTCCTACTAGAAATACAACCAAAGATGACTTCTACTGATCTATGTGTAGGATCTTACAGTTCTCTATTCAGAGATTAAGGATATTTCTTGTCTCGTTCATAAGGATACTGAATGCTTCATGATACCTTACTATTCTGTTTTTTCCTTAATGTAGCAGTGAAAGGCTTACTTTGTCAATTAACAAATCTTATCCATTCAAGTCTAACTACTATTTTTTTCTTTCTCTTCCCTGAGGAACATTTTTTTCTATACTATCATTTCTCCATTACTCGAGCTATGCACGCACTTAGTTGTTTTCTCTTATTTTTCCAGAAATATTCCTTTCTAATGAGGTATGAAACCCCCATTTCATAAATAGATATAAAAAGGAGATATCCTGAACACCTTTCCTAAAAAGGAATCTAAAGGTAGCTAGTTTGGTACATAAGCCTTTAGGAAAACATGGGAACTAAGGAAGACAAATATTAACAATTTACCAAGCATAAAATCTCACACAAAAAGTATCTCTTCCTAAAACTTCAAAATATTAATAAATATGCCAGCATATCAAAACAGTGTCAGATGCAGGTAGACCCCAAGATTTTTATTTTAGAAATACATTTTCTACTATTGCTGAAATGAGCATTTTAAAAGAAAAACTACCATCAGTTTAACAACATATAATTTATTTGTAAAAGTCAACCCCCCAAATCTATGAATTCAATCAGCTAAGGAAGCAGATTTCATGCTATTTTTCCCCTAAATGTTAAATGACACAAGCATCAATAAAATATGCAGAGAAAGAAACATGTCACAGAAGATGTGACAATTTTGATATATGATGATAAATTGTGATTCAGAATAGCAGTTTGTAAGCTGTTGCTTTCAAAAACATGTATTTTAAAGATTTTTACCAAACATCATTTTGGAGAAGTATTTTGTATAAAACCACTGACTAATTTGGGACTTTGCTAAAAGTTAGAATAGGAATGTATTTAGTTCTAAGCAAAATTATAATTTTACTTTCAATGAGAATGCTTTTTTAGATGCAGTCCATCCCTGAAAATGTTTAACAGAGGGAGTTCCTGCTGTACCTAAGTGGGTTATGAACCCAGCTAGTACCCATGAGGATACAGGTTTGAACCCTGGCCTTGCTCAGTGGGTTAAGGATCCAGCGCTACTGTAAGCTGTGGTGTAGATCACAGACACAACTCTGATCCCATGTTGCTGTGGCTGTGGTGTAGGGCAGCAGCTGCAGCTCCAACTCAACCCCTAGCTTGGGAACTCCCATATGCCTCAAGTGCAACCCTAAAAGCAAACACACGCACACGTTAAACAGAATTATCAAACACAGTAATTCTACTCCTAGGTATAAACCCAAGAGAAAGTTTTCAAAACTTTGTCCATGAATGTTCATATATGCAGCATTATTCATAAAAGCCAAGAAGTCGAAACAAACCAAATATCCATCAACTGATGAATGGATATATAATGTTCCGTCGTATTGTTATACTTGGTTTTAATCAGCAATAAAGAGGAATGAAGTACTGATATAGAGGAACCTTGAATATACTAAGTCAAGGAACCCAGTCACAAAAGGCCACATGTCATGAGATTCCATTTATATGAAATGTCCAAATTAGGCCAATCCTTGGAGGCAAAAGGCAGCTAAGTGGTTGCCTAGAGTTGAGAGGGCAGAGAGAGTGGAGAATAACTGTTAATGGATATAGGGTTTCTTTCAGATGTAATGAAATATTCTATAATTGGGCATGGTGATGGTTGCACAACTCTGGCTATACACAACCTATGAATCATACGCTTTAAATGAAAGAACTGCAATGTGAACTGTATCTCCAAAAAGCTATTAAAAATACAGTTAAAAAAGGCCAGTTGTGTTGTAGCTATTTATAATTTGTGTGGAGTTTCCAAAGTTAAATGCCTAATTATCAAAATATGTTTCTTACTGTCCCTAAATCTCATTTCATGTCTTTATATAAAACCATCTGCCTATTCCACTATAAATACTCCAAGTAGTGAAAGGAAGAAAGTGCTTCTAAAATTTAAATGGTGTTTTCAAAACAGATTTCTCCTTAATATATTTAATTTTTATGATTTGCATGTGAATTATCCACATAGTCCATTAGCCATGGTTAAATTTTAAATCTCCGATAAGTACCCCCCCAATACAAAAGCACAATGACCCACCATTCTCCTCCGAACACAAGCTGTGAGGGCTGTATTTTTAACATATTAGCTTGAATTTGAAAAAGCAAAATTAGGAGTCCCCATTGTGGCTCAGCAGTAATGAACCCAACTAGTATCCATGAGGGGTTTGATCCCTTACCTCCCTCAGTGGGTTAAGGATCCGGCATTGCCATGAGCTGTGGTGTAGGTCACAGATGCAGCTCAGATCTGGTGCTGCTGTGGCTGTGGTGTAGGTCAGCAGTCATAGCTCCGATCAGACCCCTAGTCTGGTAACTTCCATATGCCACACCTGCGACCTTAAAAATAAAAAGCAAAATTAAGGAGGCAGATCTGTAAGAAAAACAAGTATAGGAAGTCTCATAATTTTAGAATGGAAAACATTTTCAAGATTCATCCTCTTTAGGATTACTGAAACTTCAATATCTGAGAACTAACTCCATGAATTTTTGTGGTATTATCATCTTAGTATTTTGGCTTACTATTTGTATGTACATTAAGTAGATTTCCTTTCTTTTTTTTTAATTAAG
Source organism: Catagonus wagneri (assembly GCA_004024745.2). Taxonomy (NCBI): domain Eukaryota; kingdom Metazoa; phylum Chordata; class Mammalia; order Artiodactyla; family Tayassuidae; genus Catagonus; species Catagonus wagneri. Next base: position 765,386 of record PVHT020000141.1, read on the forward strand.
CCATATATTAAGCAATAAGATCAGTGAACTTACAGGTTTGGTAAGCTATTTATATTATTCTAACGAACATTAAAATAAATAAGCTTTTAAATGCTGATGAGCTTATCCTCTAGAAACACCTTGCACATGCTAAGTAGTACATAATACCACACTTTGGGGGCACCTATGGCATAGGGAGGTTCCCAGGCTAGGGATCAAATCAGAGCTGCAGATGCCGGCCTACACCACAGCCACAGCAACATGGAATCTGAGCTGTGTCTGCTATCTACACCACAGCTCGTGGCAATGCCAGATCCTTAACCCATTGAGCGGGGCCAGAGATTGAACCAGCATCCTCATGGATACTAGCTGGATTTGCTTTCACTGCACAACAGGAACTCCCTTTACTTTCTAATTTTATGGATGAGAAAGTTGAACTTACTGGTGACCCTCATTTAGTCTGTGCCATCAGAATCACCAAAAGGGTTTATGTTAAAAACTCTGGGCCAAGGTCTGGGGTGAGGTCTGAGAATTTACATTTCTAACAAATAGCCAAGTACTTGTACTGCTGGTCCAGGGACCATCCTTCAAAACCAGCGACCAAAACCAACTTACCCCAAATTAGAGTCAGACCAGAATTTAAACTAGAACCCAATCTTCTCTTAGGCGTTCCATAATTACATGCTCTATCAAACATGCTTAAGGTCGCTGAATTTTAACTTCCATTTAATCACCTTTGTTGAAAAGAATTAAATTATTAAATGTTAAATATCAGCTTTATACGTTTTTAAGCCTTAAAGAGTTGTCATAAAATAGTGATTAGTAAAAATCTAAAGAACATTACGATCACCTCTGAGGACCCCAGGGTTCGTTTTCTTATTCACATTCCCTCAAAGCTTTGAAATAAACATTATCTTCAATTTTGTTTATCATTCACTTGCTTTTCTTGATAGTTTTCTCATAGTTGTATCTTTAAGTAACATATTGTTTAGGTTGTGTGTTCTGAGCTTTATACTCTATCTTCATGCAAATTGCTTTTCTACTCCAGATGATGTGTTTGAGATGTAGCCCTCTAGTTTTTATCAGTAATTCACTGCTTTCAGTCCCGGAGAGTACTACATTTACAAGAAAACAGCTTTTTTGAAAAAAGTTATAGGTAAAAAGTAAGCTGCAAACACAGTACAGAGATGTCCTGTGTACTGTTTACCCAGTTTCCTCCAATGGTTACATCTTACCTAACTGTATTATAAAATACAGCAAACTGTCTTTGGAACATTTGTGTACAGTTTTATTATAGATGCAACTCTCAATGTTCAAGATCATTCCATTAATAAGTATCTGAGTTACTTTTGGTTTTTTCCCCCAATTAGAAACAATGATCCTATTGGAAAAATGAAAATCCAAACAGAAATAACGATCCTATAGGAAAAATGAAAATCCAAACAGAAACAATGATCCTATTGGAAAAATGAAAATCCAAATGCTGACAACAGAAGACAGTAAAGTAACAGGAATTCTCCTTCATTGCTGGTGAGAATGGTGAATGGTACAGCCATTTTGAAAGACAGCTTGGTAGTTTCTTACAAAAGTAAACCTACTCTTACTATACAATCTAGCTACTGTACTCCTTGGTATTTATACCAACGAGTTGAACAATTACGTCCACATAAAAATGTGGACACAACTATTTCATAGCAGCTTTATTCATAATTGTCAAAACTTGTAAGCCACCAAGATGCCCTTCAGTAGATGGATAAACAAAATTGTACATATAGAAAATGGAATATTATTCAGCACTAAAAAGAAATAATCCATCAAGCCATGAATAGACATTCAAGAACTTTTAAATGCTTATTACTAAGCAAAAGAAGCCAACGTGAAAAGGCTACATACGATCTGACTCCAACTATATGACATTCTCAAAAAGGCAATGCTAGGGAGGCAGTAAGAAGATCAGTGGTTGCCAGAGGAGGAAGTGAGGAATAGGCAGAGCACAGAGGATTTCAGGGCAGTGGAACTGTTCTAAATGGTATTATAATGGCAGGTAACGTCATTAGTCAAAACTATAAACTGTACACCACCAAGAGGGAACCCTAATGTCGACTATGGACTTGGGTTATGACTCTGTGTAAATGTAAATTCATCAACTTCGTCAAATATACTACTCTGGTGAGTAGCTGATAAAAGGGGAGGCTATACACATGTGAGAACAGGGGGTCTATGGAAAATCTGTGTACCTTTCACTCAATTTTATTGTGAACTTAAAAAGTATTCTAAAAACAAATCTATAAGCTTTCAGCTCTAAGATGCATAAGAGCCAAGGTTCTAATGTATAGCATGGTGACTCGAGTTGATAACACTGCATTGAATAACTGAAATCTGCTAAGAGAACTTAAATGTTGACACCAAAATATATACATATTTTTATTTTACATGCATATATATTTAAATATAAAATATAGAAAAATATATTTATATATATAAATATGTGAGATAACAGACTGCTGGTTAAATGGGAGGAATACTTTCACAATATATACATAAATCATCACAATGTATACCTTAAATATCTAACAATTTTATTAGCCTTCAAAGCTGAAGTAAAAGGTTAATGAGCAAAAAATGATGAAGTTTTTATTTTAAGCAATTAAATCTGTGGATATTATGATCAGCTGGTCCTAGGTAGGAGAGTTTCTTCAGAGTATGTACCTAGGAGTAGAACCAATAAGCCAAAGAGAATCTTAAATTTGACAAGATGAAGCCAAGGGTTTTCCAAATTATTTCTCACAACTTTCCGGCAGTCTGAGTTTTCAACCTCTGCAGCTCTCACTATTGCTGACAAGCTTTTCCAATATGCTGACTAGAAAATGGTACCTCATTTTAGTTTAAAATCTAAGTTTCCTTGGTGGAGTTCCCATCGTGGCTCAGTGGTTAACGAATCCGACTAGGAACCATGAGGTTGCGGGTTCGATCCCTGGCCTTGCTCAGTGGGTTAAGGATCCTGCATTGCCGTGAGCTGTGGTGTAGGTTACAGACGCGGCTCGGATCCCGCGTTGCTGTGGCTGTGGCGAAGGCTGGCAGCTACAGCTCCTGTTAGACCCCTAGCCTGGGAACCTCCATATGCCGCGGAAGCAGCCATAGATAAGGTAAAAAGACAAAAAAATATATAATAAATAAAATCTAAGTTTGCTTGATTACTAATGAGATTATTTATCTTCTCTGCTAATTTGGGGCCATCTGTGTATTTTTTAAGGCACTGGTTCAAATCCTTTGCCCATTGTATTTGGAGTTGTTGCTCTTTTTAACCTGGACTTGTTCTTTATTCTGGATACTTATTTTTTTCTGTATTATACACATCTCCTCCCAGGTTGTGGATGTTTTTTTCCACTTGAGTCTTTTGCTGAATAATGTACTAATACAGTAAAACTAATTCTATTCCTTTACGTTCAATGCTTATTGTATTTTGCTGTAAAAATTCTTTACCTGAGGGTAATAAAAAATACTTATATATTTTACAACAATTTTTAACTTTGCCTTATGCGATCTGAATTGATTTTTATGCATGGTATAAAACAGTATCCTTTTCACAGTATCATGTATTGACAACTCTTTCTTTTCTCTGTATATCTGAGGGCGAGGACTTCATACAGTTTCCATAAATGTTTGGCTGTGCTCCTGGGTTCTCCATTCTCTTCCCATCATCAGTTTTTCTGTTTCTGCTCAGTACCATGCTGTCTTAATTGGTATAGTTTTATATAGTGACCCATAATATCTAGTAGGTCAAATATCCCCATTCACTCTTCACCTGCAGTTAAGAATAATCTTGCACATTCCATTGCAGGGAAGGGGTAGGAGAGGGAAGTGATGGGATTTCATTTTAGTTTCATAAAATCCCTAGAACAATTTAGGGAAAATCACCTCTTTTGTAGATTGAAATTCTCTATATATAAATGACATTCATTTCTCCATTCCTTTAGGTTAAGTGTCTTTTGTTTTTTAATTTTCTCTCTGTAGGTGTTGCTTATTTTTGCTAGTTATGTCTAGATACTTTGACATTATAAATGTATTTCTTTGCCTTTTCTAAATAGTTGTAACAGCGTACAGAAATGAAATTGATTTTGTATACTGATTTTGTTGTTGCAACACACTTGGTAACAACTTTCATTCTAATGCCTTACCTGTAGATTCTTTGGTTTTCCTGCAGCGACAAAATTTCCTCAATGATGAGTGACAGAAGTTTCTTCTCTAAATGCTTAGCATTTTTCTTTCTGTATTATTTTAAGACTTCCTATATAATACGCTTCAAATAAGTATTGTTTTGTTGGTTAGGGATGTCTTGTTTCCAATATTAAAAAGCAATGCTTTCATTATTTCACCATCAAATATCATGTTTGTTGAATGTTTATACCTTCTAATCAGCATTTGTTGATTTTCTATCATGGATATTGAATTTTATGGAATGTATTTTCTTTATTACTTTTTTGTCTTTTTTAGGGCTGCACCTGCGGCATATGAAGTTTCCCAGACTAGGGGTCAAATCAGAGGTACAGCCACTGGCCTACACCACAGTCACAGCAACGCCAGATCTGAGGCGCATCTATGACCTATACCACAGCTCACGGCAATGCCAGATCCTTAACCCACCAAACAAGACTAGGAATTGAACCAGCGTCCTCACGGATACTAGTCAGATTTTCATTTCCACTGAGCCACTACGGGAACTCCTGGAATGCATTTTCTACATTAAATTTATTAATTAAATAGATTAAATTTATTTTCAATGAAAGTATTTATTATGCACCTATAATGTGTGATGGTATTCTAGACAGTAGAGGTAAAGCAGTGACTGAACAGATTGAAAGCACTTGCCCTCTGGGAGCTTACCTTCTGGTAACGGAGAGCAAACATGATGAATAAATAAAACATATCATTTGTTATGTACTGATCACAAAAGACAGAAATGAAGTACAGAGGGGAATATAGAGAATGGGGGAGAAGGTCTGCAACTATAAATGTAGCGATAGGAATGAGTCATTGAGAAAATGACATTTGACAAGAGCTTTCTAGCTGAAGCAAGAACAAAGATAGCATGTAGTAAGCATTATAAGGCAATAGAAAGTTCTGTTACAAGTTTTATGAAGGAGGAGTTCCTGTTGTGGCTCAGCAGTAACAAATCCAACTAGCATCCATGAAGTTGCGGGTTTGATCCCTGGCCTCGCTCCCTGGGTTAAGGATCTGGCATTGCCTGAGCTGTGGTGTAGATCACAGATGTGGCTTGGATCCTACATTGCTGTGGCTGTGGTGTAGGCCAGCAGCTGTATCTCCGATTCGACCCCTAGCCTGGGAACTTCCATATACTGCAGGTGTGGCCCTAAAAAGAAAAAAAAAAAAGACAAGTTTTATAAAGGAAGTTACTTTTGAGTATATTCACTGGGAAATACAAATGTTAACGTACTATTTTAGTTGCTTATTCCGTTACAAGCAATGAAGCTTAAAAATCTTATATGAGCTATTAAACATCAAAAATAGCTAAAAATATAGCCACCCATAGTACTAAAGAAGCTTTCTTGTTAAAAATATGAAAATAAACATTTCAATATAGAATACAGAAAGTAATGAACCAAAAATATTCTACCGTTCAAAGTAAATAAAGTAAGAAATTTTCAACTTGGGTCGTATAAGTTTGTCAGAAAAAAAAGGTAATTATGGGAAAAGACTAAGTGGAAAAACAAATATTCACAAGACCTAAAACTCATTATAAGTACTCCCCCTAAATTATCTGACCCATTCAGGGTATGCTAAAGAAAAAATGAAAACAAAGACCATCATTCAGAGACCACACTACAGAAAAAGGAAAGGAATAGTTTCAAGTATGTATTACACAAAGTTCTAGCACAAAATTTTCAAATTAACATTGAGAATGCAAACGAAAAAAGGGACCCAACCCATCTGAATAGAAATGAAATAAAGAAGCAAAGACAAAAAGAGAAGTACATATAAAAACACAAAGACTGACCAAAAGAGGGTAAGCAAACTCCTAAATCAAAGGTCACTGAGGGTGTCTTATCCAACATTAGTTCATGTGATGTTGACAGGTGTTTATGTTGAGAGAAAGGTCAAAGTTAACCTAGATTCTTCAGGCAGTACATCTCATAATCATTCAAAATGCCACTGTGAATTATGAAATACTAACATACTTCTGGGGGGGACATAGACTAAATATGCCTAAGTTTGTAGCCTTTCCCATGCCAGCTTGACCATGGAATCTTTTATTCTGGCCAAAAACAAAAGCCCTGAGAGATAAATGCTACCCTGGAGGGTGATTAAGTCAGATGGAACTCATAAAACACTTTGAAGGGTTAAAGAAATAAAAATAAATGGTTGTTGGATTTTAATGTATTATTGGCAGAAAGCCAGCCCAGAATCAGTTGGACTTACAAAGATGAGTATGTAGATGAAGAAAAGATAGAAAAGAGACTAAATCCAAATTCTGACATGTTTTACTGAAGAGGATATCTGGATACAAATTCTGTTCTAAAGTAAGCAGTCCTTGCAGCCACTGTGGAAAACAGTATGGAGATTCCTTAGAAAACTCAAAATAGAATTACCATTTGATCCAGCAATCCCACTCCTGGGCATCTATCCAGCAGAAACCATGACTCGAAAAGACACATGTACTCCAGTGTTCACCGCAGCACTCTATGCAATAGCCAGGTCATGGAAACAACCTAAATGCCCATCGACAGAGGAGTGAATAGGGAAAATATGGTACATGCACACAATGGAATGTTACTTAGCCATTAAAAGGAATGAATTACCAACATTTATAGCAACATGGATGGACTTCAAAATTATCATGCGAAGTGAAACCAGTCAGACAACTAGGCAGCAACACCCAATGCTACCGCTTACATCTGGAAACTAAAAAGACACAATGAACCTCTTTACAGAACAGACGATGACTCACAGACTTTGGAAAACCTTGGTTTTTCAAATAAGACAATCTGGGGGGTGGGGGGATGCACTGAGGGTTTGGGATACAAAATATGTAAAATTGACTTGTGATGATTTATGTACACCTATAATTGAAATAAAATCCATTAAGAAAAAAATAAAAAGAGTAAGCAGTCCAAATACGCTAAATTACAGAAAGAAAAATGCAGGCGATGTAGTAGGCCTAACTGACAATATAAGTGAGATAAAATTACTAGAATGAAATGGTATCCAACCAGAGTTCTGGATGACCATGAAAACCTGTAGGAAATGTTAGGTGGCATCATACAAATAGCCCCCAAATTGGCTCCCACAAAGGCTCTGGAAAAGATGCAATAAAATAAGATTCATGGTGGATTTGTTTGAAGTATAAGGTAGGTTGATGGAATTTCTAATCAAGAACAGATTCGGACACTGAAACATAGATAACCTAATAGCAGAAATGCCACAAAGTTATAGAAATCAGTATCTCTATTTGTATTGATTGTATATCTATAGGCAGATTCTGCATCTGTAAGTATAGATATAAGGTAGATCTCATATAAACATAAAACACCTGGAATTTTTTGAAGTAGTCTACGAATTGAGGCAGGAAGTGATATTTAGACTTTTGACACATCTTAGATAACATTCTAAAGCAAAAGCTTGAAATATTAAATAACAATCCTAAGAGATATTCTGCCCTAGAAAGGAAACTGGCTTGGTGATAGGAAAAAAAAGAAATAAGCAAAAATTTCAAGTAAAGTTCATCTCAGGATCTTAGTGTGAAAACTAGTCTCATTTTTATAATACTGAAAAGATGGAGCACAGAGCAAAATGTTCAGGCTCAGAAATGAGCAGTGAAATGCCAAATGCCAGCACTAAGTGATGGAGGGCTGTCCAGCAGGGCCTGGTAATGACAAGGGTCAGAGCCAGTATCAACCAGGACAGTCCCTGTTCCAGGAAATTTTCTACCACCTGAGTCACTTTATGTGCATGACTCTATTTAGTCTTCACATCTTCCTCCAAAAGTCATTACCATTTTATTCCATAAGTTTACAAGCTAGACAAAGGTCAGAGAGGAAAGCCAATTCTCCAAAGATCACTTAGGTAAGTAGGTGGCAGAAACAGTAGCTACTAAATGAAAAAGCTAAAATTGGAAACCTAGCAACTGACCCCAGAACCCTGACTCTACTGCACCAGTGGTTCTCAAACTTGAGCCTCCATCACAATTGCCTGGAAGGTGTGTCAAAGACAGACTGTTGTACTGAATTCTCCAGAGTTTTTGACTAAGCAGATTCATGTGTCCCAAAATCTCTATTTTTAGCAAACTGATATTGCTGTTTGAAGACCCACACTCTTGGAAACGATGGTCCTAAGCCACAGGTGGTAAAACAGAGGAAGGAAGAGATCTTAGTAAGAATGGCCTCACATCAGGGAAAAGGAGAAAGTCCAGGTAAAGAAAGTTGGCATGGAATTAAGGAAAAGAGGAAGGAAGCATCAAGTGGGGTCAAGCTACCATCATATGGAAATTTTCTTGGGCCTTTTTCTCCCTAGGAGGGCAGAGTATACAAAGGCCTAGAACTATTCAAACCAGCTTCGAGCACAGTATAAATTTAAGGGCAAAATTAAAGGGCAAAAAATCCCATGTCCAGAATTTCTCTTTTCTGGCTAACCCCACAAATCTTACCCACTGAGAATCCAATGTCTAGAATTCCTTTAACAGGGAACAAAATGCTTTACATTGCAGCAGAAAATAGAAGCTTAAGAAGGAAATAAGTCCTCAAAAGTGAATATATCAGTGTCTACAGATTTCATTCAAAATGTAAATGACCGCTTTTAGATTAGCCACAGGTCTAATATAACATTGGCATAGCTAATTCTCTTAAAATTACTAAAATTCAGCTTTAGTACTTTGGAGAGAAAGTATAATACTACAAGAAAGGCATCAAATTTGGTGTTGGAAGTCCTATATTTGAGAATAAATGACTTTTGACAAATCATTTACTTTAACCATAAAAAAGGAGCAGTAATTCCTCACACAAATGTGGTCTTATTGGGGAAACCATTCGGTCAATTATAACTCACTTTTTCAATCCTAAGGTTGATGACTACTTTGGGGAATAACACATTTTATACAAGCCGTTGCTACATGTGCATTATATTGACATTTATGATGCATATTAATGTCCAGTGTTATTTATAAACAAGAAATGCTTTCTAGGCTCAAGAAGACAAAAGCTCCAAGTGGCAATCAGGTGTTCCTGAGGCTGAGATTCAGTAACATTTCCCCTACTCTGAACTCAATGGGAAAAATCTAAAAGCTCCAAAGAGATACAAACCATACAGTATTTTAGGCAAAGAAGGAAAAACACAGCAGGACTAGGAAGAAGTATTAATTCTATCAGCTCTCAGTGACACCTGGTCTCTGACTAAGGAAGCTGCAGGGAGACTATTATGACAAAACCCTAAGGTAGAAGGCATTTATTTGTTTGCGGTTTTTGGATTTTGTTGTTGTTGTTGTTGTTCACCCAATAGTGAGCAACTGTCCTGATATCTCATTCTAAAACCTCTAAGAATATAAGGGCTGTGTTCCGACAGCTCGGGAGCCTCAGGGAAGGGCCCTGCACCCAAGGCTCTGAAAGTAAAGTAAGGACGGCACAGCACTACCTCATAGCACAACAAGGTACATTAAAGACCTGCATTTTCCATCTGCTGAAGGGAGAGGCTAAGATGAGGAAAAGACGCTAAGGAGAACATGGCCATGGCCTGCTCATGGATGAGTCCAGCACAGCTGCGATAACCTTCAAGGCTTTAGGATAACTGCTGGCAAGCTTTCATTAAAGTAGGTTCAGGCCACAAACCTGAATACTAATCTTTAATCTGTGTACACAAGGCACTAAATAATAGGTGTCACTAATCACTTTTTACTAAATAAAACCAAGATTTTAAGTAGGCGTCAAGAAGACACGAATCTTAGGTTATGCAAAGTTTGTTTTAAAGATTACTACCATTTGGCTGTAAACATGATGCTAGTACGACAGCCAAATCAACTATACCCCAATAAAGTTTTTAAAAAACCACAAAGAATATATAATTTTAAATAAAAGATTTCTTAGACATGATTCCAAAAGTACATAGATAAAAAAGCTAGGCTTCGTTCAAAAACAAAGTAATGCCTTTCAAAAGACACCATTAAAAAAAATGAAAAAACACCAAAAATGAGGGAAAAGTAACTTAAAATTATATATCCAATAAAGGACCTGTATCTAATAATAACAAATGCTGGCAAGGATATGGAGAAACTGGAACCCGCACGCATTGCTGGTAGAAGTGTGAAATCTGAAACACTGATTTACTGCATGACCTTGGTCACTACTTTTAGGTAACCATCATTAAAACTTCTAGTACACATTAGAATAGCAAAAAAAAAAAAAAAGGGGGGGGGGACAAGCCCAAAGTCCATTAAACGGTGGATAGATAAATGTGGTATATCCAAACAATGGAATATTCTTTGGCAATATGGTACATACTGCAACATCAATTAACCTCAAAAACATTACACTAAGTGAAAGAACCCATATGCAAAGACCACATTCTATCTGATGCCATTTATATGAAACATCCGGCAAAGGCAAATCTATAGAGGTGAGAGGTAAACTATTGGTTGGGGGTGGGAATCAGAGTGACTACACAGAGGCACAAGTTTCTTTTTGGGAGTAATGGAAATGTTCAAAAAGTGGACTTTGTAGTAGCTGCACACAGCTCTGTAAATTCACAGATGTTGCTAATCATCACTGAGTTATAACTGCTTTAAAAGGGTGAACTGTATGTCCTGTGAATTACACCTCAATAAAACTATTTAAAACGTCAAAAATTTTAAAAAAGAAGTCAAGGACACTCCTGATCCCAAATCTCACTATTAAAAGGTAACATTAAAAAAAAAAAAAAAGGAGTTCCCATTGTGGCGCAGCGGAAACGAATCCAACTAGAAACCATGAGGTTGCAGGTTCCAATCCCTGGCCTCGTTCAGTAGGTTAAGGATCTGGCGATGCCGTGAGCTGTAGTTTAGGTCGCAGACGCGGCTCAGAACTGGCGTTGCTGTGGCTGTGGCATAGGCCAGCTGGCTACAGCTCTCTTTAGACCCCTAGAATGATAAACTCAATATGCCTCAGATTCGGCCCTAAAATGACAAGACAGGAAAGGAAAGGAGAAAGGAAAGGGAAAAGAAAAGAAAAGGTAACGTATTTACACAATCATCCACCACTTATCCTGATGTCATCCTTCCAGAAACTTTGACTCTTAGGATGACAAGGAACATAAAGGAAGAATAAAATAGCTCCAAATGGGAGAATAAGATGGCCATTGCCAATTCTAGACCACAGAGGAAATTAGAGGTCCCTCTTCTTGTTTGTATCCAGGCCCAAGATTAAAACATAATGTCTTATTCTATGTACAAATACAGGGCAGTTGATTTTAACCTTGACTAGCTGGTTTCCCTCAGCATCTCCATTAACAAAGCAACAATTAATACAGAGGATTGATCAGAAGCCAGCTATCAAAGCACAGCCACGCAATGGAATACAATATAAGGAAAAGAATGTATGTGTATACGTGTGTGTACCCAAATTTCCCATCTTATAGATAAAAGTTACATCATTGGTCTTTAGTGTTTTATCTTCCAAGATCAAATATTTCTTTCAACTCTTAAAAAAAAAAAAACTGTCTCTAGCCCTATAAATTCTCAAGCATATTTATTGATATGTGAGAAAGTATCATGTACCTTGGAAATATTTTCTTTGAAGACTGATGAAGATAAAATGCTTCATCATGTAAAGGGATATATTTCTGCACTCAGGAAAATTAATCCGGAGTACCTCATTACCTGGAGGTGCCAACTAAATGAGTCATCATAACAGATTATTTTTTCCTTGTTGGTATGTTCAGCGTAATTGCTGCACTTTTCCCCACACACTTACCTTCCCTGAGAAAATGCACAGTTTATTTGACCAAAAACATCACGCTTCTTACAAATCACAAGCATTAAGTCATCTGTTCTGAAGACATCTCCAGTGCTACCAAGTCATATTTTTCTATTAGTCCAGCCTCAGTTCTCCTGTGTGTGGGCTCCTCAATCACAAGCTAGCAGTTCTTACACAGAAGCCTGGAAATCCAAATGCTTAAACCAGTCTAGACTGTTACCGGACAGGCATCTTTTGTCCAGAGCCTTTATCACACTCACAGTTTCAGTGAAACTATCTGCATTCCATCTTTGTTGAATGATTTTGTCACTTTCTAAAGTGGGATAAATAATACAAGCCAATATCCGACTAGTCTAGATCCTGGAATATTGATCTAATGGCTCATCTACTACTAGGCTGGCGAATGATGAAAACAGAAAGAGGGAATCTGCCAACATCAATGATCTAGTGGGCTTGTTGAAGTAGAAAAATCCCCAGGATTACCCTCCCAATCTTGGTGAATGATGCTCTGCTGAAGTCTAACAGGGAGGGGGAAAAAACGCCTAGATAGGGGATATTTCCCAAACTGACAACTGAAAAGAATTTAGGACAAGCAAACCTTAAATAGATTGGAAATGTAATTACAGCAAGACCTCTTATAATAGCAGCATGCGATGCATTCTTGCATGCAACATTTTGACAGTCCATCCTTTTTTGTCTCCCCCTCTCTTTTCTATATTGCCATCATTTTTTTTATTTCTGAAAGATTGTGAGAGACCTAACATATGTCTTGAGAACAACTCTATTTTCTGCTATCGAGAACTGTTCCTGAAATCAGGAAGCCCTAGTCTGGTACATAGCTCTTCTCTAGTGACACTGGTTTTATCCTCTGGTAAACTGAATGGTAGGCTGTTAACTCCTGCCTCTCCTCAAATTCTTTTCTTCCACAAAAAAGTCAGCAGCTTTTTCTTTCCTCTGCTCCTCTCATGATGGCATCAATGCCTTCTAAGAATTCCTTTATTTTGTACTTTTTATTTTTTATTTTTCCATTATAGCTGGCTTACAGATTTCTATCAACTTTCCAACTGCACAGCGTGGTGACCAAGTTACACAAACATATATGGATTTGTCACAAGTGATTAGACATAGTTCCTAGTGCTATACAGCAGGATCTCCTTGCTTTTCCATTCCAAAGGCAATAGTCCACAACTATTAACCCCAGACTCTCATACCATCCCATTTCCTCCCCTTCTCCCTTGGCAACCACAAGTCTGTTCTCCAAGTCCGTGATTTTCTTTTCTGTAGAAAGGATCATTTCTGCCGTATACTAGATTCCAGATATAAGTGATATCATATGGTATTTGTCTTTCTCCCTCTGACTTACCTCACTCAGTATGAGAGTCTCTAATTCCATCCATGTTGCAGCAAATGGCATTATTTTATTCTTTTTTATGGCTGCGTAGCATTCCATTGTGTATATATACCACATCTTCCTAATCCACTCATCTGTCGATGAACATTTGGGTTGTTTCTATGTCTTGGCTATTGTGAATAGTGCTGCAATGAACATGTGTGTGCAAATGTCTTTTTCAAGGAAATATGCGGCTCACAACATTCTAAGAATTTCTCATGCCACTTCTCAATTAAGTCATCGAAGGCATTCGTTTTAAGTCTACTAGCTAGAACAAAAGCTTGACCTGTGTCTGCTTCAGCTCAGCTGTTAGTGGAGAAAGATGTACTAAGGAGTTTCTGTTGGCTCAGTGGTAATGAATCCGACTAGTATTCATGAGGATGCAGGTTCAATCCCTGGCCTCACTCAGTGGGTTAGGGATCCAGTGTTAATGTGAGCTGTGGTGTAAGCTGCAGATGCGGCTTGGATCCTGCATTTCTGTGGCTGTGGTATAGGCCTGCAGCTGCAACTCTGATTCAACTCCTATCCTGGAAACCTCCATATGTTGCACATGCAGCACCCCCCCCCAAAAAAAGAAAAAAAGATGTATTAAGCAAATTAATAGTGAAACTAAGAGTGATACCCAAAATACATACATACATCCTTTAGAAACTAATCTAACAGATTACGGATAGAATGATTGTGCATATACTATGTGTATAATGATTCTCTTTTTTCTGGTAAGACTGCCAGGTATGGATAAGTTCACTTTCCCCATCTCCTTTTTTTCCTGGACAACAGCATGCATGAAAAGACAAGTACTTATACAAGGAATAAAAAGGTCTTTGACCTATTTTTCCCTGGTAACCTGTCATCTCTTCTCACAGCAAGAGAGGTTAGTGAGCTTTCAAAAGAGTATTGCTCTTTATCCGAAGGAAGTCACATAAAGGTTCATAGGAAAATGTAGTAGAAAGTTTTCTCATATCAAAACTTGAGTTTTGAAAGTTAAGACCCCAGTCCCCATGTTTTTGGTGGCACTATCCTCACTGAGCCCCTCTCCCATGCCACATCCAGTACACCTATCAGGACCAGGGAGAGCCCAACTCAACATCAAGTAACTTGGGTTAGACCTGGTAAACATCCCTAAGAAACCACACCTGGGGAGCTCAGATGCCAAAAGGTACATCTTTTAGCCCAGAAATAGACGGCTCTAAGCTCATTAAATGCAACATTTCTGCTAATCATCCCATTTCCTCTTAATCCCCTTTTGATACCTTCCTGATTTCAGACACATATATGTTGTAATTGAGTGAAATGCCTATTTCATTTCTCTAAATAAGATATGCAGATGGCCAACAAGCACATTAAAAATGCTCACCATCACTGATTATTAGAGAAATGCAAATCAAAACTACTATGAGGTACAACCTCACACTTGTCAGAATGGCTATCATTAAATCAACAAAGAACAAATGCTGGAGAGGGTGTAGAGAAAAGGGAACCCTCCTTTACTGTTGGTGGGAATGTAAATTGGAAAACTGTACTATGGAAAACAGCATGGAGGTACCTCAGCAAACTAAATACAGAACTATCATATGACCCAGCTAACCCACTCTTGGGCATATATCCAGACAAAACTTTCCTTGAAAAAGATACATGCACCCATATGTTCACTGCAGCACTATTCACAATGGCCAAGACATGGAAACAATCTATATGTCCATTGACAGAGGAATGGACTGGAAAATGTGGTATATATACACAATGGAATACTACTCAGCCATAAAAATAACAAAACAATGCCATTTGCAGCAACGTGGATAGAACTAGAGTGAAGTTCACTAAGTAAGTCAAAGAGAAAGACAAATAGCATACGATATCACTTATATCTGGAATCTAACATATGGCACAGACGAACATTTCCAAAGGAAAGAAACTCATGGACTTGGAGAACAAACCTGTGGTTGCCAAGTGGGAGGGGGAAGGAGTGGGATAGACTGGGAGCCTGGGGTTAATAGATGCAGCAAACTACTGCGTTTGGAGTGGATAAGCAATGAGATCCTGCTGTACAGCACAGAAAACTATATCCAGTAACTTGTGATGGAACACTATGGAGGATAACATGAGAAAAAGAATATATATATGACTGGGTCACTTTGCTGTACAGTAGCAATTGACAGAACACTGTAAATCAACCATAATGGAAAAAAATAAAAATCATGAAATAAAAAAAGAAATGTCTATTTTAAAACGAGGTGATGGCAATGCAAGATTCCGTGATGATTTGTGACTGAAGGGATAAAGTCTGGTAGGGGCAGTGTGAAAGGAATGAAAAGGCTGCAGCCCAGGAGCTCAGGAGGACTGGACAGGGAATGGATGCAATCAGCCAGGGAACAAAAACAATGACGGAAGGAATTAGAACTGAACAATGCTGACTCCACTGAGTTAAGGAAGGGCTCAATGCTGGATGGATCGCTTTTAGTAAATTTTTGATCCCCAAAATAACATATAAAATTTTTTCAATGACCTGTAGAGCTTCAAAGGGAAAAAGATAAAGCCTGGCTTAGAGAGGGTGGTAGAAAAAATAAATAAAAACGAACTTGCTGCACAGAAATGTCTCCATCCTGAATTTCTCTAATAGGTCTGTAACTATCTGATACCTAAAATTTCCATTTCTGTAATACACATGCTATGCCAAGATGCCTCATTCCTATAGTAGCTGTGTTATATACATAGTACAGCCAAATCGTTATATATGCTGATGACATCATTCATTCACTCACAATTACTGAGCCCTTACTGTATATCACACGTTACATCAGAGACTGTAGGACACAAATACTTTCCACAGTAGCTTACAGTCCATACCTAGTATGGAGGTGAAGCACTGACGCGAAAGGTAAAAGGGCTTCAGTATTTGTATCTACAAAACAGAAAATTAGGTTAGATGATCATCCATGTTCCTTCCACCTCTAACATTCTCCTCTAAGTGTAGGGCTCACACTTCATACATTTTAGTGTGCATAAGGATCACCGAGGGGGCTTGTTAAAAATGCGGAGTCTAAAAAAAATAAAAGAAGCCAGTCCTCCACGCCTACCCACATCTTCTAGCAATTAGTTCCAAATACCTGGAAAAAATAATAAGTAGAAATAAAAGGGAGGTCCCATAGCAGCTCAGCGGAAAATAATCTGACATGTATCCATGAGCATTCAGGTTTGACGCCTGGCCTCGCTCGGTGGGTTAAGGATCCGGTGTAGGTTGCAGACACAGCGTGGATCTGGTGTGGCTATGGTGCAGGCCAGCAGCTACAGCTCCGATTCAACACCTAGCCTGGGAAACTCCATATGCCATGGGTGTGGCCCTAAACAAACACACACACACACACACACACACACACACACACTAAATACCGCAGCTACAATTTCCCAATCACCTATTTTTGGTTGAGGACACAGTATTTTCTGATCCACCGAATTACACAATCAACTGAAATTAGACTCGTGCTTCTAAATAGCCCTCTTGGCCCACTGTCCATCCGGACACAAGGAGGCAGATGGAAGACAAAGTGCCTCTCTCCCCTAGCCCAACTATCTTAGAACAATGTCTGGGGAGCTATGAAGGCGGCAGTTAGTTTTAGGGATTTCTGTGACTAGGGCATTCCTCCCCTGAAAGCAAAACCACACTGATTAGCCCACTTCAGTTTAGCCACTGAGCAGACATAAAATTGAAGTAACTTTTAGTTACTGCCAATTTGGGATCTATCGAAACCAATGATGTAAAAATAAGAGGTTTCACAACCCATTATCCAGTGCCACTCCATTCCTTTTAATGCTGCAGAGTACAGACTCTGATAGCTTTGTCGTGTTCTCATTACTTGCTGATGGAGAAATCTCAAAAATCCAAGCAAAAATTAGCTAAGTCTCCCAGCTCTACTATCTGACCTTGAACTGTGACGATTCTCTCAACAGAAGAATAGAAATTAATTTGATGTGTGTTGATTTTTAACCCCCTCCTCTTCCTTTCCTTGCCATCATTATCTTTGGTGCTGAACCAATATCCCAGAAATAGACACAGGATCCAAACTTCCTTCTCAGTCTGTCTCTGGTAAGAAAATAGCTATAAGCTATAAATAAAAGCAGCGATTTCTAATCTTCTGAAATGTGCAGAATCTTACTGCTGCTTAATTTTAGGTTATACTCCGGTTCTGTTTTCCTACTTTTCCATTAAAGTGACCCAAGACCTTCACACTGGGCTCCAAGTACCATTCACATCGTCCTGAGAGAGACTAGGGTCCCTAAAAGAGCAGGCGACGCCATCCACTCCCAGCCCTTTGCAAGACCTCTGACCCCTCCAGCCTCACCTCTTACCTCCTCTCCATTTACACTCTGTTCTCCAGACAGACCAAACCACGGTGCAGTTCCTCCCTTGGCTCTGTGCCTTGTGCATTTACAAATGCTGGACCCTTGTTGACTTGGCATCATCACAGTAATTACCTCATCCAGCTGCACCGTGCTGTCTACTTGTCCATCTCCCCTAACCAGACTCTAACTACCCAGGACGGGGAGCACACAGTGCTTGGCATCTACCAGCGCTATACTTTGCTAAAACGGTGAAGCGAGGAATGAGCCCTCCCAAGCCTGGCTCAGAAGTTCCATCCTCTAGCATCTTGTGTTCCAGACAAGATTGGGAGCTCCTCAAACATAAGGAGGGGGTCTTTCTTCACACTGTAGTGCCTAGTTTTGTTCCCAGATTAGTATTTGTTAGACAGGTAGGTTAAGTACATAGGTAGGTAGATAAGTGGCTAGCTACATGGATGGTGAGTGGATGGATGGAGAGTGTCTTTGGAGGAGATAAGAATAACAATCAGCAACTGTCAATGAATTGTCAAGGTGATGTTAACTAGGATGCATGTCTTCTAGACTACCAGGTTAGAATAAGTTGACCTCGGAGCCAAAGAGTTTGATTTTTCCACTTGGACTCTCTAAGGCTCAGTTTCCTCATTTGCCGAAAAGGATTGATGATAATCCCAAACCTCACAGGGTTGTTGTGAGGATTAAATGAGTTTCAGAGTAGTGCTTGACACATATTAATTAAGTGCTGAAATACTACAAACCAGGAAAACACATGTGACTGCCACCTATGTTTTAAAATCTGAAACCTCCTCCCAGCCCTGCCAGAAATGACACATGTAGTAATTTCCTATCAAAAGCCTGTTGGAAGGAAGACACCATTCTGAATGAATCACTGAGGCATGGAATTGAATTCCATCTCATCACCTCAGTATTTAATCAGTTATTTTCCTCGGAAAAGAGACCCAGTTAAGTACCATAAAAACTTCTAGCGGCTCCCAAACCCATAGTCATGTTGTGGGAATCTTCCCAAAAGCCAACCACCAAAGAAACTGCACGTAAAGGAAACACTTTAGTGGGTGTTCTGCCAGAGAAGAAAAATTACTTGCCTCACCCCCGTTTTTGTCTTTCCCCACCCTTTTCTTCTTCAGGATAAAAAAAATGAGCATTTCAAATATTACTATATTTAAAGGACCACACCAAGAGTATTTTTTCCCCCAGCCATCCATTTTTCAGAGGAGTTCTTTTTTTTTTTTTTCTCTTAATGGATTTTATTTCACTTATAGGTGTGCATAAATCATCACAAGTCAATTTTACATAATCTAAAATTTAGACACCCCCCGACACGCTTTGTTTTCAACCAAGTCAAAGTAGGAACCTAGGAGGTTCCTGAGCAGTGAGCCCTCAGACACTTCCCAGGAAATGCAAATTAAGAGAAGGAATGAGATCTTTTTTAAACACAAAACCCACAGCCTGAAGAAAAGTACTGTCGCCCACTCTGTGTCCTCCTTCTCTCAGTCCTGGCCTCTTACATGCAAAAGGCTTTCACATTTTCTTTAAAGCAGCCCAGGAATGTGCCCAACAGCTTGTTACTACTGGGCCCAATTTGTCCCGAAGTATGCAATTAATGCGGTAATTAAAGCCCTTCCAGAGGGCTCTTGGTTCAATCAACGGTGTTTTCTTTTCCTGAAGAAGAGGCTCTCTTTCTGTAAAAACACCATAGGAGGCACATTTAAAACTATATTTCAGTTGCAAACCATGTGGCAGTGTTCACAAATGGCAAAAAGATAAGAAAATTATCTGGGGGAGCGTGGGGAGGGGTCCCTGAGGTGGCACAGAGGTGGAAAGGAAATTCCTTTCAGCAGTATCCCTGCTCTGCTGCTGCTCCTGCAGCTAAGGAAACTCATTTGAAAATGGAGCAAATTAGCAAAATTAAACAGATGGGAGTCCTGGGTCATATCACACAACTTCATTAATGCATCCAGGATGAAGGCGATGTAACACAACAAAATGACAAGAATGAAAGCTTAAAGAAAGGAGTTCGGAGTTCCCGTTGTAGAGCAGTGGAAACGAATCTGATTAGTATCCATGAGGTTTCGGGTTCAACCTCTGACTTTGCTTAGTGGGTTAAGGATCCGGCATGGCCATGAGCCGTGGTGTAGGCTGCAGACTCGGCTCAGATGCTGTGTTGCTATGGCTATGGCATAGGCAGGCAGCTGTAGCTCCAATTAGACCCCTAGCTGGGAACGTCCACATGGCACAGGCGAATCTGCAAAAAGCAAAAAAAGAAAAAAAAAAGAAAGAAAAAAGGAGTTCTTCTGTGGCACAGCAGGTTAAGGATCCAGTATCGTCACTGCAGTGGCTTGGGTTGCTACTGTGGTGCGGGTTTGAGTCCTAGCCCCTAGCATGGGAACTTCCACATACTGTAGGCCCAGACCAAAAAAAAAAGGGGGGGGAGGGAAGCAAGAGAGAAGAAAGTCTATGCTTTTCTATATTGATTGAGAACTTCAAGGATTTAATAAAGAACTTATTCACAAAACAGAAACAGACTCAAAGATTTTGACACCAAATTTACAGTTACACTGGGGGGTACGGATGGACTGGGAGGTACGGATTGGCACAAGCACACTACTACATACAAAATCCATAGGTAACAAGGACCTACTATCTAGCTTGGGGACATCAATTCAATACTCTGATGGCCTATATGAACAAAGAATCTGAAAAACAGTGGGTATATGTATAGATCTGGCTGATTCCCTTTGCTGTACACCTGAAAGTAACAACATTGGAAGTCACCTAGACTCCAGATGTTAATAATTGAATTTCAAACACAGGTCAAAACTCCAAGTCATCAAGTTTTTAAATGCAGGCAGTTAAGTAAACCTTTTGGCCATGTCTACAGAATCATCCCTGGCAATGATCTTCTCTCTGCAGATGTCTAAAACATGGCTCAGTTTTCCCCTCTCTAAAGGGAACTCCTTCAATGGCCCCTTTTTGTGTAAGACACAGTTTCTGCTCTTGACCACTACAACCTGCCCCCAGCCCACCTTTCCAAACTCGCCACCCATTTTTTCCTTAATCTGGCTCAGCAGGTTAAGAACCCAACGTAGTACCCATGAGGATTTGGGTTTGATCCCTGGCCTCACTCTGTGGGTTAAGGATCCAGCATTGCCATGAGCCGTGGTGTAGGTCACAGATGCAGCTCAGATCCAGCACTGTTGTGGCTGTAGTGTAGGCCAGCAGCTGCAGCTCCTATTCGACCGCTAGCCTGGAAACTTACATATGCTGCACATGCAACCCTAAAAAAACAAACAAAAAAAAACAACCAAAGAATGGTTTTGGTTGTCTACCACAACCAAAGAATTCTGGTAATTATTTTACAGTGAAAGGTCATAGTCTTCTAATCAGACTTTGAGTTGTGAATGAAATAACTGAATATATCTACCTGCTCTCTTTGCTTTCTCCCCGCGCCCCCAGCATCTCAACCTGTGGCACCCTCCTCTGATTTCCATCTCTGAAATTAGAAACTTACAGGAGAATGGGAGGAGAAAGCCACCCACCAGAGGAAGCAAAGCAGTACTTTGCAGAGTCCCTCACCTACTCAAAGTGTGGTACAACCCACACACCTGCCCTGTAATTGCACACAACCCTGCCCTCTGCCCCAGGAAAGCCTCGCCCCCAGTGGAACAAGATGTTCCATAAAAATCTTTTGCATTTGAAAAAAAACATGCAGGAAGTCATGCTTTAAGTCTCCTAGGTGCTGTTGGAAACCCACAAATGTGTATCCTTCAATCTTCCATCCACAACGTAACCAGTAAAATAAGGACATAGACACCACAGTCCAAGGCTACTGCATCATGGTAGTAATACTGGACCCTCCTTGGACTGTGCTAATGGCTTGGAGGTGGGGGGAAGGGTGCTTTCTTCAGCCCCATCTCTCCTGGGTCAGTGGAGGAGACCCACGGCCTTCCAGCAAAACAACTTCACAGAGCACTGACACAGAACCCTGAGCATTCACCCTGTGATCAGGAAAAGCAAGGGATCCTCCAACCATGCCAGGCAACACAAGCCTTTCCACGTTGGGCCACAGACCCAGCAAGGCAGCCTAAAGTGACACAGGACCCCATGAATGACAGCCTGGATGAATCATATGGGCAAATCCTACTAGCAGGGGAGGAGTTTGTCAGGTCAATGGTGGGAAGAAGAACCCAAAGGATTCCTGTATTTTTCCTTCCCACATCCCTGCAACGAATTCTAGATGCATTTTATTTCTCTGACTACCAGTGTTTCTAACATTCTTGAGTCCATTCCATTCCAGTAATGATGATGGAGTTTAAGACGACTCACAGTTACCTTGTGCAATTAGACATGTATGAATAAGACACACAGACGTACTCCCCTGGACAAGGCCCTGAGAGATGGAGAACTTGACTTATTCATCACTGTATCTCTATTATCTCCCCAGGACCTAGTCCATTAAAGCCATCAGGCATCTGTAGACCAAGTGAGAGCTAGAAACAGAAACAAGAAAACCCAGGAATACAGGGGTAGCAGGTGGAACTGATAGGCCTTGAAAATGCTAAGCTGCAACATTTGTTTTCTTATCTTTTTGAAAAAGGCTGAAAGTCACAGGACTAAGCCCATCACAGCCTTCTCATAACATTTTCAGGAACCCTTCATTCATGGAGCAGATGAAAATTTTGGAAGGATCTCTCATTTTCAGTTGGCTGCACTGTTATCAACCTATTTGGGTTTTCTTAATTATTGTTTTTAAATTAAGTATACAAGTGCTTAAATGCCACTTAGAGCTTGTGATTTTGTGAATTTTGGCAGCCTCCCCTGGCCCACAAATTCCACAATTGAACTTGATGACTTCATTTATTCTGGAAGTGCTGGCCTGCGTCCTGTATCACAAAGTCATTTGCTTATGAAAGTCTTCTCCTGTTCTGTCTTCTTCTTAAAGCCCATCGTGTGGCCAGGAAAAGAGGAGAACTTGGGTTAAAACCTACCATGACCTTTTTTTCCTTTCAGTTTCAGAAACTACATTGGGAAAAGATAGCCTTTCAGAGACCACTGAGCTGAAAGATTGTAAAATACCAATATGCACACGAAAGGGGAGGTCCTTTTTCAGCCAGGTGTGTTCAGCTCATAGCAAGTGCTCAAAGCCTATTTGCTGAAAAAAATGACTATGAACATGGGGTCATAAGCGGTTCTCTGCTAAAGACTTTTTGAGGGCTTTTAACATTTTGTTGAGGTTTAAAAAGAGTGGACATCCACAGGACAGTACTTAGAAAAAGTCAGAACATATCGTGTAAGAATTGTGTATCATGTCCTCTGCTGTAAAACTATCAACTGAAATCAATGATACTGTGGTGAACGTGCTGGTTTGTTGGCTGACTGGTTGAAGAAGCATTTGTTCCGTGCCTACCCACAAAGTGGTGCCGGATGCACTTGAAATGAATGGCCCGGGGATCCAAATAATCAGTGTTTGGGAAAGACACCACTGTATTTCCCTAACATATCGCCAAGTATAGGTTATGCAGACCTAAGTTTACCGTCACACTGCAGGAACTACCTTAGGCACCACCTACTGAACTACAATTACAATCCTGAAATGAATGCAGTGTTGCTCGTACTTCTAAGACAACCCTGGTTCACCAATTCATGTAGGGCCAAGCCCGACCCAGGTAAACTGAGGAATCTTCATTAAGTTGAAAAACTTGTGGTTACCAAATGGGACAGGTGGAGGCAGTGGGAGGGATGGACTAGGGGTCTGGGACTGGCACTTGCACACTGAGGTATATGGAATGACTGGCCAACGGGGACCTGCTGTACAGCACAATCTACCCAGTATTCTGTAATCATCTATGTGGGAAAAGACTCATAACGAATATGTCTATATGTATGACTGGGTCACTTTGCTGCACAGCAGAAATTATCACAACCTTGTAAATTAACTATACTTCAATAAAAAGTAATTTTTAATTTTTTAAAAAGGTTGATAGAAGTCAGACCTGTGGGAGCAGCCAGGAAATTCCTTTGATCTGCTAAGGAATGTCTGGGAATGAAATAGATTAGCAGGGCACTCTAAAAGGATTTCTCCGATAAACTCTGAGAGTTTATTCCTTTTAAATATAAGTAGGCAAATATACTGTCCAGCGAAGAAACATACAAATGAAGAAAAGAACCCAATTACCTAAACTGGGGAAATACTAAATCATCATCATAATAGCATTACAACAAGAACAAGAATGGTAATTATTTTCCATCTTCTAATCCAAAAGCAATAATATGTCATATAAATTTATAATAGACTTTTAGGTACTGCCGTGGTTTTAACGGGTGATCGTTAACTAAATATGAGTAATAAACAAGCAATTAGGAAGAAGACCAGAAACAAGAACTTAAAGAATGATGCCCAAATAATATCATGGAAAATAACCATGTTACTGCAGACAGCCAGTCGTATATGAAAAAAAAACCTCAAGAACAAAACAAAGGCATGTTTTCTGATAATAACATTGATGCCAGGGTATTAGTCTATTTTCTTCTACAACATAAATTACACTTCTTTCCAGGAAAAATGCTGCTATACATTTTTTCATCCAAAAACAAACCCACAGTAATAACCTCTCCCCCATGGGTGAGGCTCTTTTGAGAATTTTATTATCTCTAGTGGCAGGTGGGTCTGTGTTTGTTATACAGAAGTTACCCAAAGACGGGGCAAATGTCTAGTATGGATAATACACGCTTTGTTCTAAAGGCTTCTTCAAGACATATATGCAACATGCTTCTGCAAACGGTTTTTAACACACTCTGAAAACAGAACATGAAACCATTCTATTTACCTGTAAAGTATTATCCTAATTAACATGCTCTCTAGGCTCGTTTGTTTGGGGTTGGTGTTCTTTGGTGTACCCCCCCAGAGGTGCTTTCTCCTTCCTGGGAGAAGTTCACAGGTCTAAACCCTTGTGACACACTGGTGCGTGTTATGTCTGCACTCTGGTCAAGACTGCACACATCCTTTACCTTGCTGTACACCCGAAATTAACACAACTTTTTCAGTCAAATATATTCCAATAAAATTTAAAAAATAAAAATCCAAGTTCCTGTTGTGGCTCAGTGGGTTAAGAAACTGAAATAGTGTCCGTGAGGATGCAGGTTCCATCCCTGACCTCACTCAGTGGATTAAGAAATCTAATTGCTGCAAGCTGCAGTGTAAATCACAGATGAGGCTTGGATCTAGTGTTGCTGTGAGCTGTGGTGTAGGTCTCAGATGAGGCTCAGATCTGGCATGGCTGTGGCACTGTGGCATAGCTGGCAGCTGCAGCTAGATTCAACCCCCAGCCTGGGAACTTCCATATGCCACAGTGTGGCTGTAAAAAGAAAAAAAAAATTAAGAGCATTCGTATCTTTTCTCCTAGGTTGGATAATAAATTCCTCCAACTTCTCCATATGGAATGAAACTGTAGCATGCCAGGGGCAGTAAGCCATGGATAAGAACTTGTAGAATTAGGGAGGGCAGGGAGTATATACTGTTGCTTTCATTATTTACATTGTCATGGTGGTCACATATGTTGCCTTTCACTTTTTTCTAAGAGCCAAGTAGAGAGAGCCTACATTTAGTATAGAAGCAAATTTTCTAACAAACCTGCTTTGTTCTGAATCCCACCTTCACTCACTTAGCGGTTGTCTGGGGCAAATACCATAACCGCTCTGGGCCAGTTTCATCTGTAAAATGGGTATAAGGATGGCAGCCTCTGGGTTATGACCAGGATGTAGTGAGATGACAAATAGTAAGGGCTTAGCAAAGATATAGCACTGAAATTCACTCCAGTTATTGAGTAAGGAAAAGATAGCAGCATTATGTCTAAGTTTTGTAGTTACCAAGATTGGTTTTCACCTTGCTCAATTTCTGAGGATATGCTAAATGCAAAAAAAAAAAAAAGAATAATAATAATAATCCACTTTCAGCATGGTTCTATAGAGCCCACAGCAAGATGGGAAATATTCCCAAAGCCCAGTGCCCCAAACTATTGAGCAGCCACTCTGCACTCTAGGGCAAGTGGAGTCTAGCTGGTTGATTTCTTCTGTGTTGGAAGCTTCCCTCAAAGTCATTGTGGGATCAAGGCCATTGCAATTCCCCACTGCAGCCACCAAGGGCTCCTGCATCAATCAGGGCTCAGTGTGAGGGGTTCTTGGCTCTTTTTCCAGGGGGCCTCAGACCACACTCTCTCATCCCCTTCCCAGCATCGAGTCTGCCCACATGGTACCCACTCTTCAGAGAGCATCCTTACTTGGTTCTGTTATTATTCGTTCTTGGTGCCATGTCCCAGGGTGCTATTTGGATAGAAAAGTTAAATGAGAACATGCGCTTGGAAAGGTTTTCTCTTTTCCTTCACCCTCAGTGTCTGTCACCTGCCCTGCCACCATCTACAGCATCCTCTAGAAAGGACCTTACACAGCCAGCCCGGCTGAGCCCGGACATTTGCTCCTTTGTGGCCAAGCAACTTCCCAGACATGATTCACGAAGGAGGTTGCCTGGGAAGGCAGAGCTGCTCAGCCTTCAGGGAGCATCAGAAAGATCTGGAGAGTGGCTGGTCTGGGGCAGACCCAGCAATCTGTAGGCTAGTCCAGGCTGCTGAGCTGCATATCACCTTTGGTGCCACAGATTAAAGAAACAGATTTATTAAAGGGTTAGAGAGCACAGCATCAAGCAAGTGATGTTCATCCTTATTCTGCCTCTATTGCTACTTCTAGCCATGTTCCCAACTACACTGTGTCCCCCCTGCCTCCATTCAGGCTCCTTGATGACTGTCCCTTACTCTCCCAATTAGCGTGAATGAGGCTTTGACTCCAATTTAGGAGTTCCAATTATACTTTCTCAGCCCACACTCACTCATCTCACAATTCTCTTTGGGTATCAAGTTTAGAACCAACAAGTAGCGTTCCCAAGGTCACCAGTGACAGCAGGTCCAGGAGGCAAGGCCTGACCCTTAAGCAGTGGGCTAAGTCCACCTCAGCCTCCAGATCTTCCATTCTGGACCCCATCACATCTCATTTCCTGCCCAGAGAAATATTCGTGCTGATGCATGGAATTTCCTCATTCAGACAAACCTTTGAGCACAGACCCTGAAGAGATATGTATCAAACCTCAACATGATCACCTGGCTTGTTGGTTGCAAACTGTCAAAGACACGGTTTTGTCACATGGATCTGACTTCAACACTCTCAAAAGGCATCCAGTTTTCCCCACCCATCCACCCATATGGGATGCTCTTTGGAGATCAACTGGGAAAGTTTCCCTTAGCAATGGGTGTTCCCCATGACCAAGAGGGCAAGAGGGCCTGCCTCAAAGGTCGGGACCACTGCAATCCTACCCAACTGCACTCTCTAACCTCGTCATGATTCTGACAGAGGAAAGCAAGTGACCTGAATGCAAACGAATGCATTGCCTTCCAGCAGCTGCTCAACCTTTAAATGTTCTGTAAGCCTCCTTGAATCTTGGGTTAAAATTGGAAGAGGGTGATACATCTCACAAGATGGTGTTAAGGAATAAAGGAGATAAAAATGTGAAAAGAATGTTTGGCACATAATAGGAACTCAGTAAATTCTAATTGTCTCTTTTTTCACCCAGTTTCTCATTTTAGAAAAGTCTCAGCTTTGTGTTTAAAAAACACCTTAGGGACCGCAGTGTCCAAGGACCCCCCAGATCATCTGGAAAGAGTTCTAAAGACTCAAAGTCTCAGGGAAAAAAAAAAAAACTGGACCAGGAGTTCCCATTGTGGTGCAGCGGAAATGAATCCAACTAGGAACCATGAGGTTGCAGGTTCGATCCCTGGCCTTGCTCAGTGGGTTAATGATCCGGCATTGCCGTGAGCTGTGGTGTAGTTTGCAGATGCAGCTCAGATCTGGCATAGCTGTGGTTGTGGCGTAGGCCCACAGCAACAGCTCTGATTAGACCCCTAGACTGGGAACCTCCATATGCCACAGTTGCGGCCCTAAAAAGACCAACAAAAAACTGAACCAGATGAATTACTATCCCCAGGAGTTACACCCAGGGATCTGTCTATTCTAATGTACAAACCATGTTTCCAAGCTATTGGTTTGTCCAAGATCAGAACATTTGGTCTAAAAACCCATCTATGGTTCTCCAGGGTGAACTTGACGGAATGAGCCAGCTGCAGAGGTCAAAGGTTTCAGACTGTTCTCCCTCTTTGGGGGATATTCCTTTTTCATCATTTGCCCTATTTCTTTTGATTTATAAATGTATTTTTCTTATATATCTGACTCCTAGCTTATGTATACTGTATTATAATTAGGCAAAACCCAATGTGAAAAGTTCTTCCATGAAAACACTATTGCTCAGAAAGTAAACAAATGAAAAAAGGAAATGCATACTTCTCATGGTGGTTCAAAGTCCTCATGCAAATATAGCCATGAATGCATCAATTCATCAGCTTACTGGACAATAAAAGACTGTATATAGCTGGGCAGGAGAAATGCATTCAGTTACTGTCAAAATAATAACTTTGCATTTCTTGACTGCTGCTCATTAAAATGCCCAGTCATAGCTTCAGATAAAGGTAGCTCTATGTCAACCTAATACACGGTCCAAGGACCTTCTGACTCAAGGATTTTTAAAAATTATATTTATGTCACTACACAAGTACTTATGTGACAAAGCATTAAATTCCCACAGGACCCATAGGACCCCTGTACCTACTATTGAGACAGTAGTTAGTTCTCAAGTTGGTGTGTCAAGAAAAATTTGAAAAATCATCTGTCACTGAAGTGGTTTATGTGGTACGTAGGGAAGAATTTTTAGCCAAGGGGAAAAAACATTAATAAAAGGGTGACCTTCAGCAACACTTTAGCAACACTACATATATATATATACACATATATATGTGTATATATATATATATATAAAATTAATTTGATGATTCTTTAAAAAAATCATATCTTTATACAAGCCATCCATGAGATCCCTCAAGTAGAATCATTCTTCCCAACCACATGTCCAAAAAAAGGTTGATCTTTTTAAACAACTTCATCCTACTTAGGTTCAAACAAACAAAAACACTGCTAAAATTCAATGTAATTCAGAGGGTGGCCATTAGTACTTGAACTCACCCCTGTCTGGGGTTCACCCCTGGCACTTGGCCAGAACTCTTTACAAAGCCTCCATGCTGCTAAAAAGCAACGTACATTCTTAAATGCAAGATGTTTAGCAGCAGTCAGCACTCAAGAAGCGCTCTCTGGACAGACTCTCCCTTCCCCATCTTCCAAAACGATTTTCTAAGGATATCTTTTCCATCTCCAATCACTGTTAGGTCTTCCTTTTGTTCCCCTGGTTGCTCCTTTCCTATCACCTCTCCTTTACCCCCTCCTTTAAAACTTTGCTGTTCCTCAAGCTTCATCTTGGAAGGATGCCTCCAACACCATCTTGAATTCTTTCACTTCTCTTCATCCCTGCTGCTCCTTCTCCAGAGAAAGCCCACATCCTAATCTCACTGGGAGCTCCTACCCGAGTTCCTACAGCCACTCTGTGTCCCTTTCTGTCCATTCTCTGCACCACAGCCAGTTGCCATGCTTTCAAAAAGGAAATGTTATAACCCGTGTGCTGAAAGACCCTGCAGTGCTTTCCCAAGCTTTTAGGACAAAGTCCAAAATCCTAAAAATTGCAGAATGATCTGATTTTTCCCCTTACCTCTTAGACTTCATTCTTGCCCCTTCTCTGCTCTGGATTCCCCTCTCTGCTGTTCCTCATCCTAGCATCAAGAATAGAAATGTCCATCCCTTTTCCTCTCTCCTCCTATCAGAATATTCTCATTCTCCAGGAGACTTTCCTGTGTCTTTTAAACTAAGATCCGTCTGCTCTATGTTTTCCTCGTACTTTTACTTTCCCCCCTATAAAGCTTAGCACAATTATAAATATGCATCACACAAGCTTTTGCATAACTGCTTCATCTTTCTCCCCTGTTAGCTCACAAAGAGCCATGTATAACTTCATCGTCGTGATCCCAGAAATCAGTAAAGACTAGCAAATAATAGGTGCCCAACAAGTAACTGTTGAATCAGCAAGTTAATTAAGTATACTCACGGCTTTTTTCTATCACTTTCCTACCTTGTTTAGTGATCTCAAATGATTCTCATAATTTATTTAAGCAATGTCCTTAGAATGGCCCTACAATTCCCCTCCCAGGTCAGGAGTGCATCAATCTAAAGAGGAAACAAACAGGATTTGGGGGCTATACAAACGGACTGAAGAAGTGTTAAGTTAACAAATTTCTAATCCATTTTAATTAATGGTTATGTCCTTGATTGATCTGCAGGTAAGACACGGCCTTAAGATGTTCTTTCACCAGCTGGACCTCAAGAGCCAAATGGCCTATGATAAGGAGGAGGCTGAAGAAGAGTGTCACATATGTATTATTATCCTCTATTCTTTAAACCTAATTTTTTTTTTCTTTTTAGGGCCATATGTGGAGGTTCCCAGGCTAGGGGTTGATCAGAGCTGCAGCTGCCTGCCCATACCACAGCCATAGCAACATCACATTCGAGCCATGTCTGCAACCTACAGCACAGCTCAAAGCAACGCCAGATCCTTAACCCACTGAGCAAGGCCAGGGATCGAACCCACGTTCTCACATATACTAGTTGGATTCGTTAACCGCCAAGCCACAAAGGGAACTCCCTAAACCTAATTCTTAATTATCCTCATCTTCAATATTTAATAAAAATGTTAAGAGAGAATAAAGATACACACACAAGGTAGATGCACAGAGGACTCATTATTTTACACAGCCTCACAACCATGCCTTCATTGTCTCCACTCACCTGCTATGAACTGGTTCCCTTCCCTCCTGGGCTGCACAAAGGAGGCACAAGCTTGCACCCAGCTAGTCATAAAATCACCAATAATTCTTACTAACTGGAAGTGGGTGGATGATATTGCCACCTTAATCACTGTCATGAGCTTTTTGATAGTATTTTAAATTACTGAGCACATAATGACAGTTATTTTAACAAGTTCCTGGAGATAAAACTACTAAAAAAGTTAATAAAAGTAGTTCAAAATGGTGAAGCGATTACTCATCAATACATTTAATACACTGGGCAGGTTGAACCCAACAATTTTGCTTTTTACAGGCAGCTTTTTCAGGCATTTTTAATTCATCCTACTAAAAAGAAACGTGATCACGAAACCCAATTAAGTCAGCAGTGAGAAAGCCTGAGCGTTTTTCTCCACAGTCCCTATATCAAAATGATTTGTTAACATGGAGCTTTAAAAGGCATCCCAACATGCCAGCGAAAGACAGTGAAGATGGCCTGACCCTCTGTATTTCCAGTAGAAGCAGACAAATTAGAGTGAGCAGTACACCTTAAAGATTTATTGCAAAACTAACCCAAAAATGCTAAGTTGAGCACGAGAGCACGTAATTAATATGCTATTTATCTACCATGAATGTAGATGGCTGTATGATCAGCTCTGTGTCTAACTAGTGGGCTGTCCCACTGCAATGAGGCAGCAAGAGGCCAAATTTTCTACTTTTCAGGGGGTAGCTAAGCTATTAATAATATGACCATTGCCAATGGGAACCCTGCTGGTTTCAACCAACCTGGTCTGAGGTGAGGTTCAGCTGTGTCTCAGGTGTTAGCATGAGTCTCCTTCAGAGGTAAGCAAAGACTCAGGCATCTTGCATTCTGTCTATTCACTGGAAGAAATAAAGTACTGAATTTGTGCCATTACATATTTGGAGGTACCACTTGTTATAGCAGTTAACCTACCCTCACTAGTAGATCTATGAGAAAGGCAACCTAAAGGGATAACTTCCCTTAAGATTCTGTCTTTGTATTTCTATTCAAAGTAGCACATATTCTTTTCCCTTATTATAAGTAATACATATTCACTATAGAAACTTTAGACATGCAAATAAAATTCTTAATAATTCTAATGTCTGACCAATAACTTTTTATTATATAGCTTTCTAAGCTTTTACTTCTCTCTAGATTGACAGATATTATAAATATATAATAGTGAAAGTAATCATACGGACAGCATTGTAATATCATTTTTTCACTTGGCAATGTACTATGAACATACCTAAAAGTCATTTTATTTTATTCTACAAGATTTTGAAGGATAATACAATACTCTATACAGTTTTACGTAACCATTCTCCCACCGAAGGACATCAGTCTGGAACAATGGTACAAAAGGTGCACAAAGACAAAAAAGCAGATCATCATGAGAACAACAAGTGCAAATGTAGAAATCCCTACAGCCACTTGGCATGTGGAGAGCAATGCCATCAGCATAGCACAGTGTTCCAGGTAGAAGAAGGAACTAGATAAGAACTCTTGGATAAAAGCTGAAGGCCTTTTAAGCCATTTGAAGAGTTCAGATTTTATCCTGATGGCAGCTGAAGAAGTTTAAGCAATGGTATAGCACGATCTTTTCTGTTTCTGAAAGATCACTCAAGCAACGGTACAATTAAGAGGAACGAGAATCCCTGAGCAAAGACAAGAGGCCGTTACAGTACGAATGAGAATGACTACAGGAACAGTGGAGGTTGGCGTAAAAGGGAGGCATCTGCGATGCGTTAACAGGATAGAATCAAATGAGATCTGGTCACCACACTGACATGGGCAGGGGCAGTTTTTGTTGGGGTAACTGGGAAGACATGGAATAAGGGAATTAAGTGTATTCTAATGAGCATCCACTCCTGTCTGGCACAGAATAAGCTGTCTATCCAGGAAGCCTGGTAGTAACAGCAGTGATTATAATAGGAGTAGTGACAGTTTCGTTATTAGTATACAGATGCACAGATGGACTAGCAGGGGACATGATGAGATACTGTTTAATATATTTCCCATGAAGTGTCTGTGGGACATTTGGTGGGATTATTTATAAGTGGTTGGATATACAGATCTGGAGCCAGAAAATAGCGTCTGGGCTAGAGATATGAGAAGCCATGACACAGAAGTACCATTAGACCTGCTGGCATAACACATTGGGAGCTAAGGGAAGAAGACAGCAAGCTGGACGTAACACAGCTGAGCTGGGCCCTGCCCCACACAGCCCCTGTGGCAGTGCCCAGGCATCTTCATGCAGGAATTTAAGAAGTCAGATCAAATTAGTTCTCCTTTGACAACTTATTTCTGCATTGCTCATTCTTCTCACAAAAGGTCCAGAACAGATGGTCTCTGCCCAAACCACAAGACTCACACCTGAGGAAGGTCTTTTAACCCAACCCCGAATCAAGGCAGGAACCCCCTCCCCACCATCATCAGAACTGTGGCCATCCAGCTGGAAAACAAGCTCTCCCTGCTCTTTGCTTCCCATCCATTTCCACAGCAGTACTAATTATCAGAACCTAAAACCGTGCCAGATTTATACTGTTAAATAAAAATTCATAATAAAGCGCTTTGAATCTTTGTCATTTTACTAAAACAAATGACTGAGCTTTCCTGCTTGAAAAGCTTACAGTTGTAAATTAATCTATTAATCATCTATTAATCATACTTTATAGCTTCAAGAAGAGTATTTGCTTCTTCAAAAGATGATGCTCGTGAACACAAATAACTGGATTTGAGGCAGTAGAGTAAAATGACCCAAAAGGTAGGGAGGTAAAAAGCTTTGGATGAAAGAGGACACTTTTTCATGATGGTTCCCTCCCCTCAAGCTCCCTCGCTCTTCTTTCATATTGTACAAAAGTCTCACAATTGTTTTTTCATGAATGCTCTCCATAGAATGACTAAAAATGAGAAGAGAAAAAAAGAAAAGCTCCACGGGCTATAGCAGAAGGGGTTTGCCTGTTGGGCCATTTTTTTTTTCTTTTTGGTCTTTTTAGGGCCATACCCATGTAATCTGCATATGGAGATTCCCAGGCTAGGGATCAGATCTGTAGCTACGGTCTACACCACAGCCACAGTAACCGTGGGATCCGAGCCATATTCACGACCTACGCCACAGCTCACAGGAACACTGGATCCTTAACTCACTGAGTGAGGCCAGGCATTGAACCCACGTGTTCACAGATACTAGTCAGGGTCATAACCGCTAAGTCACAATGGGAACTCTGCCTGTTGGGTCATTTCTTAGACGCCGTTTGAATGGACCAAGGAAAGCCCTTTAGTTCCACCTTCTCATTTTGCATATGAGGGAACAGAGGCCCAAAGAGGCTGAAGTCACTCACCCCAACCCACCCCGGTACTATGCCACAAATCTCAAAGTAGAAAGGGTTCTCCTGGCTCTAAGGAGGGTCATGTTTCACTTGTGCACAAGCTGAGGACATTCCAAGTGCCTGGCTGCAAGGACGCTGTGGCCTCCTGAGTGACACAAGACACATTCATGACTAGAAAAACTAATAAAACACATCAGTTTCTAAAACACAAAGATAACATAAGGGAAATCAGTAAGGGTCTGGTGTATAAAGTGTGAAGTAAATATACTTGAAATGATGCTCTGTGCTCAGAGGCTAAAGTGAGTATTTCCGGCAAGATCATTACTAGGACTGCCATGGGATCAGTGGAATCTAACTGCTAAATTTTCACAGACACAAATTCCATGGACAGAAGTGAGGGAGGAAGGAGACCCAGGCAGAGGAAATGGCACGTGTAAAAACAAGAGGTTAGGGAAGTGCATGGCCTGTTCATGGAGCAATTAAGAGTGGATAAAATTGATCACATAGTAAAATGAGAAAGATTAGGTTTAGTTTGGATTAAGGAAGGCAGTGACTGTCAGGGTCTATAGTTAACTATGGTGCCTCCACTGAAAAGTTTCAGAGTAGGGCAAGAGGTCTCATAAAAGTCTTAAAAGACTCGTCCTACAGTGAAAGGTTTAATGGAAGTCAACTGGAGCAGCCAGAACAGAAGTAGGGAAACTGGGAAAAAATGGGAAAAGAATAAGTGAATAAAAGAGATCTGATACTAATCCAAGTATGATAAGGTATCTCTCTGGACCACCACTGACAACAACACAAACACGAATACAACTTTTTTATGGTGACTGAAGGCCAAGTTTACCCTTTAAAACTTTTATTGGTTTTTATTAAGCTATTATCTATTATATTTTTGTTATTTGGTGGCTCCAGATTCAGAAGCCTAAATTCTGGGTAAACTAAGAGTTGAATAATTGAACACCTCTGTTTTCTGAGAACTTTTGTGTATTAATGACAGTGTAACTGGAGTCACTATCTTTGAATAGAAAATATAAAAACTGCTCACCACCACTTCACACCACTTAGGATGGCTATTATCAAACCAATAGAAAATAATACAGGTTGGGAGGAACATGAAGAAATTGGAAACCTTGTGCATTGCTGATGGGAATGTAAATGGTCTGGGTACTGCAGGAAACAGTATGGCAGGTCCTCAAAAAGTTGAACATAGAATTATCATATGATCCAGCAATTCCACATCTGGGTATGTACCTAAAACAACTGAAAGCAGGGTCTTGAATAGGTATTTGCACACCCATGTTCATAGCAGCATTATTCACAATAACCAAAAGGCAGAAGCAACCCAAGTGTGCACTGACAGCTGAAAGGACACAACAAAATGTGGTCTATGGAGTTCCCGTTTATGGCTCAGCAGAAACGAATCTGACTAGCATCCATGAGGACGCAGGTTCAGTCGCTGGCTTTGCTCAGTGGGTTAAGGATCTGGCATTGCCATGAGCTG
Source organism: Catagonus wagneri (assembly GCA_004024745.2). Classification (NCBI taxonomy): domain Eukaryota; kingdom Metazoa; phylum Chordata; class Mammalia; order Artiodactyla; family Tayassuidae; genus Catagonus; species Catagonus wagneri. The sequence continues at coordinate 800,732 of PVHT020000141.1, forward strand.
TGGTGTAGGTTGCAGATGTCCAGATCGTGCATTACTGCGGCTGTGGTGTAGGCCATCAGCTAGAGCTCCAATTCGACCTTTAGCCTGGGAACCTCCATATGCCTTGGGCACAGTCCTAAAAAGACAAAAAAAGAAAGAAAAACATGGTCTATACATGCAATGGAATAGTGTTCAGCCTTAAAAAGGAATGAAATTCTGACACATGCCACAATTTAGATGAGTCTTAAAGACATGTCAAGTGACACAAGCCAGTAACAGAAAAGCAAATTCTATATGGTTGCACTAATAGGAGGTAATATATAGTCAAATTATGGGGACAAATTAGAATAGTGGTTGCCAGGGGCTGGAGGAGGAAGGAACAGGGAATTATTGTTTAATTGATACGGAGTTTCAGTTTGGGAAGATGAAAAGGCTCAAGATGGATGGTGGTTCTGGCCCATTAATGTGAGTGCTTAATGCCACCAAACTGCACACTTAGAAACAATTTAAATGCTATGTTTTATGTTATCACAACTTGGGGGAAAAACACTCTCACCCGAATAAGACTGTGGTCCAAAACGCTTGATTTTTTCACACAATACCCTCTCCGATGAAAGAAAAGTTGCCAGGGCTTCTGAGGAAAAGATGCAAGTCATCTCCGTGGATGGGAATGAGGACGTTGGAGGAGACACTAACTTGGAGGTGTCTAGACTTGCAAAAAAGTTGAGCAGACTTGCAAAGAAGAAGAGAGCCTGGGAAATTTCAAAGCTGTGGCCCTTTCATGCTGATGGTGTGACAATGAACTCTGAACAGAGCATCTCCATCTGGGCAGCCACCAAAGAGGCCTAACTGCCAGCATCACCTTCCAAGGGCAAAGACTAACTAACGACAAATTCTATTTGAAGCAAGCACAGTTACCCTTCTCTTCAGTAGATAGGAAACAGGTTCTACATCGAAGTACAGAGCCAGGGTTCCCCTCACAGTGGAAGAAAATGCCACCACTCCATCTGCTACTTCACCGATTTTACACCACCGCCATGGTGTCTCCAGAGCTGACTGAGAAGGTGGAGGAAAAGGATCTCATAGTTGATCAGAGCCCAAGTGGACACACGCCACCCCATCTACAATCTGACCAAGAGATGACATAATGTTCACAACAAAGAATAAGTGAAAAGTAATGCATCCAAAAATCTTGTCTTATTACCTCTTAGTGCTTCGCAGTGCTTCTCCAGCTTCAGTTCCAAGACCTGAACTTACAGGGCTTAGAAGGTTAAACACTTGTGGAGGAGATCAAGGGAGAACAGAGAATTTGAGTGCTGAGCTCTCATACTCAAAACAAAGCGAGCTGGAACAATTTGAGAATGGGTGTGCTCAAAACAGTGGCAAGAGTCTCGGTGACAACCCCAAATCCCTTCTGGGCTTGGGAGTCCAGACAATACAGAGAATTCTGTTCCCTAGTCAGCCACAGACTATACAGAATAAACACAGAATATTAAAATCCAGAAATAATTGAGGAAAAAATTTTAGGAAAATAACCTTTCTCTGAAGCCCGAAGGTTGATCTAGAGGAGGAACTGGTGTCTTGATAGGCTGTCTCCAAACGCCACTTCCTACAGAGACCTTCTCACCAAATTAGAGACCTGAAGAGAAAGGATCAGGAGACCTGAAGAGAAAGAATCAGGTTTTCTTTTTCTTCTCTCAAAATTCAGCCACTATACATAAAACAAGCTGAGGTGCTTCAGTCATTTATTCATTTGACTACTGAGCAGGTATTTAAGCCACACAGAACAATCAAGCAAAGCGTTATCAAAGAGGAAAAAAAGAAATACAAATTCAGGAAGTGGTAGTCATACAACCCGTTATAACCTGGTGGCCTTAGTGAGCCCTCAAGTTTTCAGTTCCCTTGGCCTTAATGGCAATTCCCCGACTGCAGACAATCATTTTGGGACAACAGTATTACTGCTGTGGACTTTTCAAGTTTGGCAGAGCAGAGAGGCTCCATCTGTCTGATCACCACTCCTCCATGTTCTGGGCTCCTAAGTGTGTCCACTACCAGGTCTCTAGGGCCCTCATCAGGCATGTCCCCTCTGCTGGGCTCTGTTCAACTCATATTTGGTACAAAGGAGTTCTAGGTTCTCAGCATTACCTCCTAAACCTGGTGCCCAGCTCCAGCAGCTGTGCTGCTCCTCCAGCCCCCAGCACCCTGGGGTTGATCTCCAAAGCCAGAGTCTCAGATTTTGGTGGGTGGGTGGGAGCGGTCCTGAAATAAAGATGCAATGCCGATTACCCTCTCTGTCCTCATGGGAGGGACAAAGAGCCTATCAGGAAAAGAAGGCCTACATTCACATCTTCTCATCTGAGACATCTCCATATTCTGACACACTTGGACCCAGACAACCAAATTCCCAGGTGTCCAGAGAAGACTTGATGGTGTAACGATCAACAGCAATGGATACATACGTTTGTCTCTCACAGTCTCAGAGCTGCTCCTGGGTCCCATTGTCTACCCAAAGCTTTCTCTTTCAGTGTCCTTACCCAAGACATAGAGAGGAAGGCAATAAGCCCAAGTTCAGAACCGAGAGCTCTGTCCCATCTACCATCCAAGCTGTGGCTAAACTTCTCTTTTTTGTTCTTTTAGCTATTATGGAAAACGGGATGTTAATTTTACGAGGCCCTCATGGGGAGAACCAAGGTTGGGATGTGGTTTCCCAGTAAACTGTTTCCCATAGGGGAAAATACCCTGGTTTGCTTGAAGACCAAAAAATAAAATCATGTCAATTACTATTTAGGCATCTCTTTCTAGGATTCTTGGATGGCAAGTCTATACTGGGGGGGAACTGTGTCCTAATAATCTGATTTAAGCCAGAGATGGGTCAATGCACTTTAAGCTTTCAATGCCAGCAATTTTTTTTTTTAATTTTCTTCAATCCTGTATGGATCCATTGGAGATGGAGAGCCAAGAGACAAGCCTTCAAAATCAGGCTTGACCAGCTACATCGCAGCCCTAAACAATTCGACATTATATGAAAACACAACATCTCAACCAACACTAACTTCAACTCAGTCAGACTTAAGTCTGAATTCTGTCGATTCTCAAATAATTCAACTTTAGATGTTAAAGTATGACAGGCAGTATCACTAAGCAGTTGTTCAAGTACCACGAAGTGATATTCAAGAGAGTGACTAGGTTATACATTCTTTCATCATGTTAACTTAAATTTCACCATATCACAGAGTGAAATGCACCTGTACAAATTTAAAGCATTCATAAAGGGATGGAAAACTATCCACAATCACCCACTTGCTGTTTAGAAACAAGAATGTTAAGACATAGTTTTCGCTTTCTTATGAGAACTTTTGACAACAACATGTTGTTGCATATTGCTTTGGGTAACAAACTGTATGAGTCCATAAGAGTTCTACGTTTTTTACATTTTCTTTATCTGCTTTTTCCCCACTACATATTTTTGAGGACTATAATAATCCATGAATCCTGGCCACAGTTTCTTATTATATACTTTGTTTTATTATCATTCATTTATATAAGGCTAATCAAAATAGCCATTCACTCAGAGCTATCTGTAATTTTTTGACATCATTTGAGCCTATCAAAGATAACTAAACAAAAAGAAACCTAAGTATTGTTAACTACTAATGGCTGATGAGAGTTCAAAGATCTTTACATATCCAGCCAGTTCAGCACTTGTCACTGAAATTTAAAAATAGGCTTTAAAAGTTGTTAACGTTTATAATTAAAAAAAAAATTACAGGAAGAAAATGGGCATCGAAGCAAAGGAGATTTCCTGAACAATGAATAGATTGCATTTGACAAGGGCAATAACCCGCCCAGTCACGTCTTTTGCTCTCATTTGCTATAAATACACAGGCCAGCGGAAGCACAGCCCACAGTTTTGACCCTCAGTGCTACTGAAGCTTGCCGATCTTACCCAAAACATTAAGACATATGGTAAAACTTTCCCTAGATCCGTAGGATTTATAGATCTCCCACAGCTGATGAGAACGATCCCCTAGTGCTTGTAATAGATTACGATTCAGGTATTTCAATTCACCTTTTAAAATACTTTTATTCCAAGGAGTTGTTTTCCCAAAAGAACTGTCTCGGTTTCATTTTCTTAACATAAATATATATAAATACATGCCGTTTCTCTACTCAACAGAAAGAAATGTTTTAAATACAGTCTAGATTTCTGACAGGAAGATTTACACAATTTAAAAAGAACAGTCACAAACACTTGGGAAATTAAATTTACATGTGCATTTATGAAACACAAGTAGTCAAGCTGTATCTGTTTCTATTGCTACCTCCTTAATACAGCTTTTATTGAGAATAATTTTCTTCAACGTTGGCTGGAAAACCCCTGCAGTATTTTTGTCCCTTTGGTAACACCATAAGGTCAATACTGTTAATTAGTTACTGAGGACATCAGAGAAAGAAAGCACCACTTATCCTAAATATTTGATAAACGTCTTTGCGTTGTCAATACATGCCAATATTATGATATACTGAATATTTAGATTGGCTTGTAAGAACACAATGTACAAATATTGCATGGCCCAATTATAGGTGTTATTCAGCATCACTATCTTTACTCCTTTTTGGAAATCAGTTCCAGCTTAGGATAACCACAATGCTTTGAAAACTAAAAGCGAGTATATTATTGCATTACTCAATGATTTGTTTGAATAGAAATTTGATTCAACAGGACATTATTTTCCATTCCAAAACATATAAGACCTAGAAATATGCCAGTGAGCAAGAGAGAAAGCAAAGGCTGGGAAGAATTTAAATAACTGTAAAAGGAGTGTAATTCACACAAACCTCAAATATAAAGCAAACAAGCTATGAGATTCTGTGCTGTTTTCTAAAATACACTTAAAAGACACTTTTTGTTTCACAAAGTCCTTGTTCAGAGAAGAGCCTCTTTTATCTACAGACACTATACCATGCAGGAGTTTCTAAGATGCAGGGAGTTTTGAAAAATGAGAAGAAAAATCATTCAGGGAAGACTTCCATTAGCTCAATCCTAAGGCTAACCTGTTGTATGTGTAGTTTCTACACCAGTAAGCAACTTGTAGAAAACACCGGCAGCTGAGCGCAAGAGAGCTGGAAAGGCTCCCCCCGAGGTATGGTATCACAAAATGACTTTGCTATATTCCCTCTCCAGCCTAGCATCTTGGCTCAGGCAGGAACACAGCTATCACGCCCCCAGGGCAGCTTCATGCTATTAGGCAAGAACCCTCTGCTCCATCACTGCCTGAAATCTGACCAGAAGCACACAGAAGCAGCTCAGGCAGGACAAATCAACCTCTATTCTCTCTGTATATATCTTTTCTAATTTGTAGCCCTTTGCCTGTTAGGTTCTGAATGGCACTGTTAACTGTGACCACACAACCATATGAATTTACAAGTTTTCACACACACACTTTCACACCCAATACTCCAAGTACAGATTTATTGAGTTCACATTATGTAAAATAGCTTATACTGTATTGTAATACTATAGTAACGACTATGTTCATAAAAACCCAAGAGAAACTTTCAGCACTATTTCATTTAGTCCTTAGCTAAATCTTTAAGGTTTCACCCAGTATCATACTTGAAAGAACATTTAAAGCATACACACAAATCACAAAACATACACAATAATTACACAAACCTGAGGCAGTAACTTCATGATTTCTTAATCTACTCAATTAGATGCAGGAGATTTCTAGTTCATTAAAAAACCCTGCTTTGTTTAGTGTGCCACAACTCACGATAATGATGTATTTCCTTTGACTGGCAAACAGAAGGGCAAAACTACCTTCAACAAAGCTTTTTCAGCCTAGGAGCACAAAAGCAGAATAGTGTTCCTCCAGACAACACGAATTTTCCATTTCCAAACATCCTTTGGACCTTTATAAGAACTTTACCCCTGAAAACTGACATCTTCTAGTTGACAAGCATAACACCATTGCTCACCTAGCAACACCCCCCCAATCCTAGGGATCACTGCCAGCTACAATCCCCTCTATGCTAACTTTCACCACGTGTAGTAAATGATTCACAATGCCTGTGGTTTGGGGTTGAAACAAAAATCCTCCCTCAATTGCATAGAATAAAATGTGTGAAAACTGGATGATGGCATGGCTCAAAAGGGTTGTTTCAACCTAACAAAATAACATAAGACTCAGCACAATGGTGTGGAGCTTTTGCATTACCTAATAAGACAGCTCCCAGTAGAGAGTTTCCCATGTTTTCAGTGACATCAGCCAGACCCGGGGAATCCTGACGCCATTCCGTTTCTTCAGCACCACTGTTTGAGAACAGTGGCCACAGAGTGGTGCAATCCTAACAAGTCTGTGGCACACAAAGTGCCTTGTTAAGAATAAGGAAGGGAAGGATGTGCAGAGCTCTTTCCTGAACTTAAAGCCCAATTGTTAGGCATTAATTAACAACAGGACAGAAGCACCACAAAATGCCAATCAGGAATTGCCCTACTTGGCTACCACCTTTAACGAGTTTAAAAGAACCGACACTTTGCACCACAGCCAGACTGAGCATGGCGGGGTGCTGAGTTTTGTAAGAATTTCAATTAACCCAACTATCTATTAGACAGATACATAAAAGCCAGGGGAAAAATCTATTATGCATGTTAGAATTTGTGATGTGTAATTATGTTAATTTATGGTTTGAGAAGAAACCCTATGTGTTAGTGATTATATGAACATCAGGAAATTACAAATATTTAGAATCTAGAAATTATTTTATGAATGGAATTTCTCAGACCCAATAAAGGCCCTGGGAAGAATATTTACAGTGGTAAAACTGGAAAAGGTCGGGGAGGTTGGATTGTTAAACTTCTCTTCCGAAATTCTCCGTCAGGGCCTACATGTGAAGCTCCGTAATGACATTCATCTGTTCTGATTCACTGATGAGCCAAAACACACTCCGAGCCAAAATGTGGTGAAAACAACAATTCTGGAGGCGATTTCTACCAAAAAGAAAACACCCTACTTTATAGTTCGCACATACACATATTCACAACGTACAGACTGTTGGACCGCGTTGGCCAAAAACTCTGCCATGCTGCCAAGGGAATCTCACTCAGTGCTCAATTCTTTCCCCCTCGGAAAGACACAGGCACAAATCCCTGACCAAGTCCACACTCCGGGCTCTTAAGTGATGGGAAGAGGTTCCAACCCTTCCTCCTTCAAAGGAGAAGCCCCACAGGGCTGCTTGCCCTTCTCAGCAACTCCAAACTGTAGCCAAGTTCAAGAAGGCACTAGCAAGAAAGCAGCCAAACCATTTCCATTCGACTTGGTGAAGGAAACCCAAGGGATTAAAAAGTTTGAGGCGGCCCCAAGCCAGGACCAAACTTGGGCTTTCACCAATAGCAAAGCCTCGAAAACGGGAAACCGGAGAAGGCGCTGCCCGCGGAATCCAATCTGCGAACCCTCCTCTTCTGAGCGGCGCCCAGAGGCTCCCACCCCGCAACTCCCCCTGCTCCGACCGCGTCCGCTTGGCAGCCGCGGAATCCGGCGCCTGGCGCGCCCCGGGAGTGCCCCCTCCCCGCCCGGCCCGAGCGCGCCCCGCGGGGCCAGGAACTTACCGCACCGCTTGCACAGCACCCGGCTGACCTCCTTCTTGAGGTTCCGGCCCGTCTCGAGAGGGGGAAAGGATGCTCGGAAGGCGGCCGGCGTGCGGCCGCTGATATTGGCGTCGGGCTCCATGAAGAAAATGTACCTGCTGTCCTCCTTGAGTCGCCCGCAGGAGGGGAACGCGGGGTGGCCCCAGGCGCCCAGGCGCACGATGAGCAGCGAGTCTTTTTTCAGGCCCCCGGCTTTCACTGCCCACACCTGGTGCACCTTCACCAGATAGGGCGCCTCGTCTCCGGGCTCGGCGGCGCTGGGCGCCGGGGCCGGGGGCCAGGAGGGCACGGTCCGGTTGTTGGCGGGCAGCGCTCCCGGGCCCGCGGCGGGCGGCTGGCGCTCGCCACCCCACGCCCCTGCCTCGCCCGTCGCCGCCTTCCTATCGAGTGCCCCCTGCTGCCGCCGCGCCGGGTGCACCTTTCCCTCGATCACCACCGCGGCGCGCTGAGCCAGCTCCTGCACCGAGCCCACGCTGGGCGGGGACGCGTAGCACACCGAGGCCCCCGCGGGAGCCGCCTCGTTGCCCGCGGCCGCCCCCGGCTCCAGGGCCGCGGTCCACAGCAGCAGCAACAGTAGCAGCGGCGGCGGCGGAGGCGAGCGGGCGGCGGGGCCGGGGCGCGAGGCCCGGGGGCCGGTCCTCCTGGAGCGGCGCGGGGCGCGTCGCCATCTCATGGTGCGAGGTGCGTGCGGGCTCCCGGCTGTCGGTTCGGACTCTGCCTAGCTCTCTCACGCTGTCTCCCTTTTCCTCTCTCCGCCTCCCCTTTTACCCTCCTCCTAATTTATTTATTGGCGGGGGCTGTGGGAGAGTTGTTTACGGGAGGAGGAGGAGGAGGAGGAAGGGAGAAGGTGGGTGGAACCTCAGAAAGGCAAAGAGGTATAAGGGCAAAAAAAAAATTAAGCCAAATTAGAAAAACAAAAAAAATAATAAAGCCGCCGCCACCGCCTCGGTTGCTGGGAGTGACAGGTCCTCCCCGCGCCGCCGCCGCGCCCCAGCCCCGCTGTCGGGGCTGTCACCGGAGGAGGACGTGGAGGTGGAGGAGCTGCTCAGCGGGTAACAGTCCTTTGTGTGAAGTGATGCTGCGGCGGCTGCTGAGGCTGCGAGCGGGCGGCGGGGCGAGAGCGCGAGGGAGAGAGCCCTGGAGGCGGAGTTGCGTGCCTGGAAATCGCTGGGTGGCCGCGGCGGCGGCAGCGCCCTGCGCCTGGCCGGCCTGTTTACCTGCGGGGCGAAGTCGGCCAGCGCCTCCCGTCCCCATGTTGTTGCCCGATCCCGGCCCACGAGTCGGTCCTCCGGGGTCTACCCTGGCCTGCGCGCCTCATCCCTCCCCGTCGCCCCGATTGCGGCAATGGGAGGGCCGGGCGACAAGCAAGCTGAGCTGCAGTCCGAGTGGGCTGCGGAGATTTCCCGGGGACTAGGAGGTGACGCTTGAGCGATCGGGGACCTGTTAGCCGGGAGCTGGAAGGAAGAGGGGCACGGGGGGAGATACGGGGCCTCGCGGCAGAAAAGTTTTGGGTGAACTGGTTACTGAAGAGTCCAAAGGGAGCAACATGTTCGCAGGAGACAAGCTGCAATTAAAACAACTTTAGCTGTCGCTCGCTCTACTGCTAAGGCGCACACACAGCGAGCACTTGGGGTTTGAAGCCTCTTTCACACTCTCCTTTCATGACGCTTGTCTAGATTATCCTTGCTTTTTCTCCTATGGAAATGTCTGGTTCACCGTGATTTTCTGACCGGTGAGGTCCTGCCTGTAGGATCGTTGCTTCAATAAAATAGTTGCTCAATAAGGCCAATTCGTATAAAGTTTATGGCACTTTGTCAACTAGTCAGTTTTTTCAAAAAAATAACTGGATGGAATGAAAGATGCCGCCGTGCCTGCTGGAACAGAGGATCCCAGACATGAGGAACTGTAGGCTAAATACTGTTTCATCTGCATATCGTACTCCCACCCTAGCTCGCCCCATCCCGCCCCCACCACCTCCTGTCCCCGCCAGACTGAAGGAGTTACTTTGAAATCCTTCATCTCCCAAGGCTGTTCTTTTCAAGCAAGTAGCACTCAACAGAAAGAACACATTTTTAGCATTCAGAGGAAAACACTTCTTTTATGTTCTTTCATGGTGACAAATATTGAATGACCTAATAAAACTGAGTTGAGGTTGTTTGTTACTCACTGGCCTAGTAGATCCGTATTATGAGAACTTAAGATTTTAAAAGCATTTTAACTTAATATCCTTTACTCTGGGATTCTGTAAATTGCCTCTAGCAGTTTCTTGAAAGTCAGTCACATGAGCTTTAGATTTTTCTATATAAAAAATAAAAGCAAAAGATTTTTTTCTTGGCATCATGTAGTTGGTTGGAAAACAGTATCTTACTCTCTCAAGGTCCAACTTGGATGTATGTGGTCTTGATGCTCACTGTGTGTTTCAGCATGTGGGGACTCCTATGTCTTATCGTGGATGGCTTGCTTCAAGAGGTCAGTGCAATAGTGTAGTTCTGGTCTCCAATGTACATTCTCTTGAAGGCTTATGCTCCTCTGATTTACTGAAAGTGGTCAGATAGTCACTCCTTCTGGTGTCTTCACTTTTCTTTGACCTGACCTCACATATATCTGACCCTCAATCTGTTTGGAGTTGCAACTCTAGCCTAGAACACTCTCCCTTCCTCTCCACCTTTCAGACCTTCTATCAGTTATCTACTGCTGAATGACAAACCACTCCAAAACGTATTGGCCTAAAATAATAGTGATGCATGGAGCGCAGGATGCTGTGGATTGGCAATTTTGACTGGGCTCAGCTGGGGGTTCTGTCTCCACTGCGCCTGCTGATGGCTCTGTTGGGGGCTGACCAGTCTCAGACTCCTCAGCTGAGACAGCTCAGCTCTTGAATGACATGGTTGCTTTCCACTCACCAGGCTTAATCTGGCTTTGTTCATGGCTGCTGGACATGTTTGGAGAGACCAGTAACATGCAAGGTGTCTGGGGTCTAGGCTCAGAACTGGTACCTTGCCTCCATTACAAGGCGAGCTCCAATTCCAGGAATTGGCTCTCAGAGTGAAATGCTGAAAACTTGCATTGCCCAGGGGCAGAGCTTCAGGAAAGGGAAGAATTGAGACCATTTCTACCTGCCCTCTGTAGCCTTCTTTCTTCAACACTAGACATGCAGAATGACCACCTGCATTTGCAGTTTGTATACATTTGCCGTCTGTATCGTGCCTCCTTGCTTTTTGTCATTTTTTACTGAGCCCAAGTGTTTCTGTTTTACTACCATCTTTTCAACTAAATTGTGAGCTTGTTGAAAAGCAGAGACCATGTTTTCAGCATTCCCCTGTTTTAACCCAATTTGGGGAACATATTTAGCACTCGATAAATGTCAGTTGATTAATGAGGACTGATGTGGTAACTTGTCACAGAGAGGGAAGTCCAGGAAGTGAAAACAACAGTAACGTTTTAAAGCGCTGGCATACGAGCTCATTAAATGCAGACCACCACCCCCCGCACCCCTTAATACTGCACAAAACATTTTCTCTATGATTAAACATAAGCTGCTGCTTTTGTTTTTTTAATGCCCCTTTTAATGTATTTTTTAATGCCTTTCCCTTACTCCAACATTTTCTTTGCTCTTCTCTAAGTAGTTTTTAGGGCTAATTCTTGTGACTACCTTCTGGGCAAAGATGTGAACTGTTTGCATGAACACTTCATTTCAGTTCTTGATTTGCAGTCCCCATTTGGGGGGGAACTGATACCCTTTTGCACCCTTTTTAATCTGATATGATTAACATACACTTGAGAAATGTATGAACGATTGTTCAGTGTGATTAAAGGCTCTTCAGAAAAGGGACAATTGGTTCACATCAATTTTTTTTTCCTTTTTGGGGGGCCGTACCCATGGCACTTGGAGGTTCCCAGGCTAGGGGTTGAAAATGGAGTTACAGTTGCTGTCCTATGTCACAGCCACTCGGGATCCAAGCCAGGTTTGGGACCTACACCAGAGCTCAAGTCAATGCCAGATCCCCGGCCCACTGAGTGAGGCCAGGGATGGAACCCACATCCTCATGGATACTAGTCGGATTCGTTTCCACTGCACCACAATGGGAACTCCCACACTATTGTTTTAAAAGGACAAAAAGGCTCATTCTTGGAAACTTCCTAGAACGAGGGTACTTAGCCCTGCATCAGACTCACCTGTGCATCAAAATACACCGATTGCCAGCCCCATCTCACAGGCTCTGATGCAGAAGGTCCGGGCTGGGGCCCGAGAACCTGAATCTCTAACAAGTTCCCGGGTGCTACTGATGCTGCTGGTGGTGGAGAGACCATACCTTGAGAACCACTGCCAAAAACTTTAGATTTATAAACTTCGCCATACATGCCATAATGACACTATAAACGTGTAAACTTACTTAGGCATTGTATTCAAATATTTAATATCCCTTCCATCACAACTTTTCCCCCTCCCAGTTTTGAAAAAGAATTGTGGATTGCTTCCTGGGTTATTAGCTACAGGCTGGTGCTATTTAGCTGACTTATCCTAACTAGGTAAGAATGACCACCTGTTGACAATAAAGGTGAGTGTTTCCTTGCAGCCTTAATGTGTCTCATTGGTCAGTTGGAACTAACAGGAAAACCAACAGGATCAGAGCAGTTGTCAGCATGTTACCTGGGAATATTTTACCTGCTCAAGTGGGGAAAGAACAGACAGACAAAATTATGCAGATAAATGTGAAATACTGTTTTTAATAGTTTAAGAAAATCAGAAGAGGAAGTCCACAGTGCAATGGCAACCTGAAAAAGTTTCCCCACCCCTCAGCACTTTATATCTTATATGCTTCTAAATGATGACTACTGAAAGGGCAACAGGAAACCCACACAGGCACTGATATCTACTCTATCATCATTGACCAGTGGCATGTAGGGTGCACACCTTCAGCCATAAATCATGAAACAACTGTGCTCCTGGTCATAGAGTCCTGAATTTGCAGTTTCCCAAAGAATCCTCACTTGCTTTGCCACCAGTCTTGGAGCAGATATAGGGTCCAAAAAAAATTTAGACAGTGATTTAACAATAAGCCAGGTTAGAGAGCAAGTCAAAAGAACTGCTGATTCATATACCCATGGAAACCACCCATGAGGAGCAATGTGGCAAAATATTCTGTGCTGAAGACTAGCTAGATAGTTAAGGAGACTTCATCACATACCAGCTGAAATGTCTTCAAGAAAAAAAAAAAAAATATATATATATATGCATATGCATGCCTGGGTCATTTTGCTGTATGGCAGAAATTGACAGAACAATGTAAATCAACTATAATAGAAAAAAATAAAAACTTAAAAAAAATAAGAACTGGGCCAACGCCGTTGAGTCACAGACATTCCTGGTCACCTCCATTCACCTATCCATCCATCCCTCCACTTCTTTAATTATATAATAAAAAAGGGAATGGTAAGTAGCACAAAGTGGGAATAAAGAGATGAAAGTCTCCTGCTCTGAAGAAACTCAGAACCTATTGCCACAAATTTGCATACTTTGCTATGACATGAAAACCTACAGATTTCACATATTTTAGCCCAGCTAAGGGAGAAAAAGAGAATGAGACAAAGAGGATTTTCTGATTGCTTTGTTGTGATTCAAGACATTGAACTTTGTGGCAAGTATGAAAGATCAAAAAGTCTCATTTCGGTTCATTTCCTTAAGCCACCAAAGCAACAGCTCTTACCAGCCAACCAAGAGATGAACATTCCTTAGACATGTACATTGGGCAATATATGTAAGGCTTTAGGATACAGAGAACTGGGGTCAGATGTCAACTCTGCGATTTATTTCTCAGTTCTGTCACCCTAGGAAAATTTATGAATTGTCTAAGCCTGTTTTCTTATTTATTAAATAAGAATCATTCTTTTTCTTTTTTTCCTTTTTTCCCCCCCTAGGCCACACTTGCAGCATATGGAAGTTCCCAGGCTAGGGGTGGAAACCAGAGCTGCAGCCGCCGGCCTACACCACAGCCACAGCAATGCCAGATCTGAGTTACACCTGTGACCTACACCACAGCTCATGGCAACTCCAGATCCCTAACCCACTGAGTGAGTCCAGGAATCAAACCCATAACCCCATATCCCCATGGATACTCATTGGGTTCGTTACCGCTGAGCCACAACAGGATCTCCCACCCCTATTTCATTTCACAGGACACTTGCAAGGATTAGAATAGCTCAGTATGTATGAAAATTCTTTAGAAACTCCATTGTTATGCAGAATACAAAGTGGATAAATTATATCTTGCCCACAAGAATCTTCCAACCCAGTAATGAAGACAGTGCATTTCGGAAATAGCTTTAAAGTAGCTCATATGTCTACTTGAATGCCTTTATTGTCAGAAGCTCACTACTTCCCAGGCATGATCATTCCATTATTAGACATGTCTGACCATTTAAAAGTGCTTTTCTATAGCAGGCTGTAAGATACTCTTTTAAGACCTGGCTATACAGTTCAAATGGTGATTCTCTGCTGTACACAATTGTTCTTATCACTATTTGTTTAGACGGAGTCAGCTATAATTGCTGGCCTGGGCTGGCAATTCTCTCTCCCATCATCTCTCCCATCGATTTATAGGAGCTAATGGTAGTTTTCGGGTGGGTTATTGGTGGTGGTGGTGGGGGTATGTTTTCTGAAGGAGAAAAAAAGGAACCTGGGGAAGAAATAGAAGAGAGAGGAGGCTGGTAAACAGAGGACACTATGAGATGTGTTCCCCAGGCTAGCTCAGGACAGAGGCTCATGTTTCTGGGGACAGAACTACAAGTAAAAGCTAAAGTGGCCATTTTGATGAAAACTTAAAAGTTGTAAAACTTAATGGCATAACACCATGCTTATTGCTTTAAAACTCAGGCAGAAAAGTATCTAGGCAACATTGAAGGGGAGGACCACTTTCCATTTCTGGCAAGAACGACCACTGCAGATGTGTCCTGAAGGAACTAAGGGGGATCTAGACAGCAGGGGGAATGTCATCGCAATTGTCAGAGAAGTGAGAGAGCCATGCTCTCACGGCAGCACCTCTTAAGAAAGAAGACAGAAGAAGAAAAGCAGACTTAGTTCCTGTGTGGCAGCCCCCGTGGTGGGAATTTCCAGGCTTGACCATGGCACACCTGAGGAGGAACATGGATAACAAGGTAAGAGTCTTAATCATACCCGTGTCAGCTAGTAAGCTAGAAATGGAAGTATCAACATTAATATGACAGCCCTGGTACCCTCCTTGGGGACAATGAGATGATGAATATTAATGTTATGGTTAACGTGATTATTGACTATATTATAAAACAACACAATACTATGAGGTAAAGAAAGAATCATTACCATCATTTTGCAGATGGTTGAAGTCAGTTGCTGAAATCAAATACTATTTTATCACTTTTCCTTGAGCAAAAGTTTCTTTCCTATGCTTTATTGGTAGTAAGGTACTATCAATAGGTAACGTATAAACTACATCCAATAGAAATACACTACTGAAGATACTAAATACATTACAGATTAAGTTATTCATATCCCCTCTAAAATTGCTTTTGAGAATTTCATCATGATATCATTACCGGTATTTAGGAGTAACAAATATGAATTGTATTTATTTCTAGGAACATTTCCTGGAACTTGCTATTTATAAACAAATAAATGAGAAGAAAAAAGAGGCCCTACTGGTAGGTTTCACATCAATTTTTCCTATATCTCCTCACTAAAAAGTGGTATAAATAATTATTTCATTATCCACCCCCCAACCTGGGGTGCATGTTAGAACATCATAAACTTTCCCCATCAGTTTATGCTTTGACTCAGAGAGAAACACATCAAATGTTAGGCCAGGAAAGAATCCTAGATATCTAGTTCTAAGTTCCTAATTTTATAAATGATAAAAAGGTTCAGAAAAGTGGATTGCCTTTCCCAGAGTCATAAAGCAGATTGTTTTCAGAATAAGGTTTAGAACTCAGCTCCAGCTCTTCCAGTTCTGTGCTTTGCCCATGAGCCACAAGAGTTTAACCAAAAATCCTGTCCTAAGCCTCCCTAAAAAGGTAGAAGCCTCTCAAAACCCATGTCTGGAAGCGATAGATACATAACCTTAGCACCTCAGAAACACTGGGTTCTTAGAGCCTCCAGTGCTGAGTTCTCATCACAAAGATTCCTTTTACAAAGGAGAGATCTGTCTGCCCCCTAAGTGGGCACTGAACAGCCTTCTCTGCTGCTTCTCCTGAGAACACCATCCCAGAAAACAAGCAACAGCCTGCTGTCTGTGGTGTCTGTTTCTTGAATGTGTCATTTTTTTCTTAGTTATGCTGTTCTCTGGTGTAATCCAAAGCCCAAGTTTGGGACATGAAAAAGTTCAAGGTTTTCCCATCACCTTTTTCTGGAGTGCATCAGTGTTGGTTCACAAAAATCCCAAACTGGCCTCAGTACAAGGAGGGCCAAGAGAGAATGAAGAAAGAAGCAGGTCGCACCCAATTAGTGGGTGTCAAATCTAAAAAGCAGAGGAACTAAAATATGAGGCTTGTCTTGGGAGGCTCAAGACGAACAGATCTCTGGACCCACTTGCCAGAATCTGAAGAGTTTACACAGAGGCTTTAATGGCATTCAATCACATATACAGTCCAGATGGGCTCAGTTATACACTACTCTCCTCCGGCTGCACCCCTGAACTGGGTCCGCGTGGGGAAATAGCAAGTGGAATGTACATTTCAGGGGGCAGGAGTAAGGAGCCTCCTGTTGACCAGGTCCAGTTCCCAGGTCAACCGGTGGTCACATCCTCTTAATGACCTCCTCCAACAACCAGGAGAGATTTGTTTCATGGCTCGAGAACAACTCCACAATGACCCACCAACAAAAGTCAATGCACAGATAGTCAGATAGGGATATAACCTAAACGTTAATAAGGTCTAAATGAAGTTATGATGACTGCTCTGAAATAAGACATTCACTAAGCTATAAGGAAGTTCATTAAGCTATATATATATTTTTTTATTACAAAGGGTATGTTCACTGAGTAATAGAACCAAAGAAGATACTATAATGGGTCCTACAAAAAGCTGAATTTTTGAAATGAGACTTATGAGTCTTTTCATGACAAGTTATAAAGTTACAACTCACAAATCCCCAATAGCCCTGGTATAGGTGACTTTGAAGTCTTTTCCAGTGTTTACAGGATACATTCATCTTTTTCCCTGTAATCTTATTTTTAAACTTAGTCATATGCTCATTAGACTGTATATTAGAGTGCATATCCTAAATTGTGAGCAACAATACAGCTTTCAATATAAACTCTGGAGCCAATTTCCTGGGTTCAAATTCCACCCTCAACCCTTACCAGCTACAGAATCATAGGCATGTTAACTAGCCTCTTTCTTTGTGTCTCAGTTTCATTACCTATAAAATATAGATAATAAGTCATACTCTTTGGGGATTAAATACATTTGGTTATATTAACATGCATAAAGGATTTAGAAAAGTGTCTAGCACATAGTAAGTGGCATACAAATTACTATGATTTTATTCTTATTCTTCAGCACAGTGAAAACTGCCTTAGAATTACTTTTGTGTGTGTGCTGGGCAAAGGCAATTAATACGTGGTTGAATGAATAAAATAACCACTGAAGAGCTTATTAAGGACTTTTAACAAGTCTTATTTTAGTATTCACAATAAGATATTCCCAAAAGATGGAGCCCCAAGCATTGATTCTTTAGGGAAGGAATCCACCAACTTCTTAACCTCATACTCTGGGCACATAATCCCTAAAGAACCTCTTTAACAGTCAGCAAAATAACCGGACTGCCTAATCTATCCTGGTGTGATCAGTTTATTGAACAGTCCTAACTTGGTGGGAAATGGCTTTACTTTTCTCCAGTCACTGTTTTTAATATGCTCTGTTGGATTTCCTTCTCTTGGTCCTTGTTTTGGACAGATCTCATAGCTTCCATACTCTTACAGGTGTAGGAAGGAGCCCTATTGTGTTAATGGTGACTGACTCGCAGGGATTAAAGGGGTCTGGTCCAGTCTAAACCCAAGGCAATCTCATCTCCAATTCCAAGTCTCTCTCCAAATATCCCAACTGGGGCGGCCATGTTGGGGAGGAGACTGGCCTGTTCCCTCCCCTCTCCTCCCCATCTTTCCCTTCTACTTCTGACTTTCCCAGGGTCTGAGTTGAGGAAGATTAGATTAAAGGAAAGGTACGTTTTTTGTTTGCTTAAACTTCTCTGCATTTTAGTTCTTCTTTGGTTACCTCTTTGGAGCAAACATCCCAATACTGTCACTTCTATGAGGCTCACGCAGAGCTTCTTCAGGAGTGTTGCAGATACTCCACACCGCACAGCTCCCAAAGGTAATCCAGGTTTTGGTTTACCTCTTGAAATTCACCTCATCCCTAATGGTATATCTCTTCCCATCCCAACCTATTACTACATGTTCTCTTGACTCTGCAAGGCACCTTTAGGACAGGTCATTAAAAAAATAATTTTTTTGAAGTATAAATGATTTACAGTGTTGTGCCACTTTCTGCTATATGTATATATTATTTTTCTCATATCGCCCTCCATCATGTTCTATCCCAAGATACTGGATATAGTTCCCTGTGCTTCCTGCACAGCAGGACCCCAAGATATCTTCTACCTTTCACAGCATCCTCTTAAGGCATGAGAAACTCAGATATTCTTTCCATGCCAAATGACAACAAGGCAAGCTACTACCCACTGATTTTGCTCTGTCATTATAGATGTTCCATCTGCTGTCCTACCTTCAAAATTCTCCAGGAAAGTAGTAGGTCCAAGTCTCCATGTCCATGTACAACTCAAGCATCAAGGAGCACCTTGCTCTCTCTCCCCCTTCTACTACTACAGTCACGTCATGGAAGGCATAAGGGCTTCCAAATTTCATCAAGCCTCTAGCAGAGGAAAGAGATGCTAATTTCCTCTTACTCTACGCACCCTCAATATCTCCTTGCAGCTTCCTTGCACCCTCTCATTTGTTTTGAAAGAGGTGTTACCTTCTTTTACCTGAAGTAAGTGGGAAAATGCCACAGTCCTCTCTAGTTAAATCAAGAGCTCACTGCCTCTCTGTATTCCTTGCTTCTCTCCATGGGCTGGAGATGAGTCATGTCATAATGAGTAAAAGAGTGATGATCCTAAGAAATCCTGGTCACTGGTTAGGAAGCTCACAAAGTATTGCACGGCTTACTTATATGATCTTTGTTCCAGGTATGGAATTAGGGCAACATCACAAAATCATCAAGGAAAGCATCTGAAATATCTGTAAAGGAAAAGGAAAAGGGACGGAGCACCATTCTTTACCAAGTTCAGTAATACAATATGAAAGAAGGCCAAAAATTCATATGGTGAATAGGAAAGAAAATGTCTGTGAGCCCCGAAAAAGTCAGCCTACCAAGAACAAATATTTGAGAAAATACTAAAGCTGGTAAGTTATTTTATCTTGATATTTAAAATGCAGATGCAATGAATAATTGATTAAAATTTCATTTGACAGACTGAGCATCCTTTATTATGTTATTAGGAGCATTCAATGATGTGTACTGTTAGTTCTGGAATTTTAGAAAAAAGTCAACTCTTTAACTATTTTTCTCTTCATTAAGTTAATATACATTTCTTGGATTTTTTCCCCCTGTCCCAAGGCCAAAGTTCTTAATTACTAAGCATTTTAATTTAGAGTTTATATTTTTCACCACTTAAACTTTGCTGCTCTCT
Source organism: Catagonus wagneri (assembly GCA_004024745.2). Taxonomy (NCBI): domain Eukaryota; kingdom Metazoa; phylum Chordata; class Mammalia; order Artiodactyla; family Tayassuidae; genus Catagonus; species Catagonus wagneri. The sequence goes on from PVHT020000141.1 coordinate 820,081, forward strand.
AATTAATTGTGAAAGTTCAAAACATTCATCAATAATAGTTTTTGCTAGGCTGACCAGGTATCAAAATGATTTATAAGTAGCTTCTTATTTATACAAGGTTAACATAGGTGAGATAAATATATATGGGGGGAGAGGAAGGGAGGCAGGGAGAGAGAGAGAGAGGATTGTTAAGTCAAATGCCATATGACCAAAGAACTCTTCTTCCTGCAGACTTCCTTCTGGAAATTCTGAAATCCTACTCTCCCTGTCTCTTTAACCTGTTACTACCTAGAAGCACTCCTACTTACATTTTTGTTTATCTTTATTCCATGTTCACCTAGGAACTAGATCAATAAGATTCAGAATGGGTTCCAGATACCATCATTTTTCTGTCAAGGGGCATTAAAAGAAGAGAGGTAAATTTCCACTGTTATAATTTATTCCTTCCTGGTAGCAACGCTCTCTTGCCCTTAAAGAGTATCTCTATCTCTGGTCCCACCCACTCATAGCTCCTTTTTAATTTCTGTTACAAAAATGTGGTCACAAGTATTCCTGCAGCTCAATGTGAATCATATTTGAATTTTTCCATGGAAACATTGGTTTAGTTCCGTGCTGTTGTGGCAACCAGAAACTAAAGAGTCATTAGAGGGTGGCCTTGTGGATTCAACCACCTGCAGCTGTTTCTCTAGGAAATCATATCCAGAGTTCCAGACAACGAATTTGAAGTGTTAAGTTAGAGACACCCTGAATTCCTCACAAATAACAGAAAGATCCAAGAAGGAAAAGCTCCTTATAAAGTTCAACCTTTTCAAATGGACAATATTGCCATCGTGTCTCATATATTAAGTATCTTTGGAATGTCCCATTTTATGAAAAGGGGCAAACTGCCCCTTGAAATTAGTTCTCGGTCCAATGAAGAATAAGATTTTCCTTCATTTCTTCTCCATGATCTAATAAACTAATCTGCTCCAAACTTGTATGTTAACATCTTTACTTTTTCCCTCTAACATTGCATTTTTTTTTCTGCTGTATTTCTGCCTCAAATTCGAAACTTCAGGTAACAAGCTAGTTGATGGTGGAACCACCTGCCTATTGTATCTATGCCCCAACTTGACACAATTTTAATCTCAGCTCAAGGGTCTTCCCCTTTGAGACCATCCCTGGTTCAACCAACCTAAGTCAATCATTCCCATTTCTGTGCCACTGCCATGTCTCATATTTATCTCTGTTATGGACCTTATACCACTATATTGCATTGTCTGTCTCATTTACAAAAATTATAGACAAGGATAATGTTTTCTTTCACTATGAAATATTCTTCTGATTACAGAAGGGAGTAAATTGACTTCTTATATTATGCTAAGTGCTTTATATACTCTCATTAAATCCTTGAAATCCAGTGAGAAATGCATTCTAATTTCTATGTTATAGATGAGGAAACCAAGACTTAGAGAAGTTAAATTACTTTTGCAGGACACACAGATAAGCAGCAGCACTGGGATTCAACCCCTGGCCCACCTGTCCCCAAAGTTAGTGGCCTTTCTTCTTTGTTATTCAATGAAATGGTGTATCCATCCTCCTTGGAGGTTCCTCCCCATGCCTTCTGCATTGGTTTCCTAGGGCTGCTATATCAAATTACAACAAATTTGGTGGCCAGAAACAACAGAAATCCATTCTCTCATAGTTGTGGATGCTAGAAGCTGAAATCAAAATGTCCCACCAGAGGCTCTAGAGACAATCTGTTCCTTGATTCTTCCAGCTTCTGGTGGCTGGTTGTTAGCACTGCTCATGCTGAAATCTTGCTCTATTTTCACCTGGCCTTCTCTTCTTTATCAGTATTTCCCTTATGTATCTTTTATAAAGACACTTGTCAGATTTAGGACCCCTCCAGATAACCCAAGATGATCTCATTGCAAAATTCTTAATTACATGTGCAAAGACCCTTTTTCCAAATAGGATCACAGTCACAGGTTCCATTATGGGCGAACTACCATTCAATCCACCACACCTCCATCCTCTTTTATCCCTTTGAAATGAACAGCATTGTTTGGAAGCAAGACCTTGGCTTTGAAAGACATGGACTTTGAAAGAGATGCAGTTCCCTTCGTGGCTCAGTGGTTAATGAACCTGACTAGGATCTATGAGGATGTGGGTTTGATTCCTGGCCTCACTCAGTGGGTTAAGGATCCAGCATTGCCATGAGCTGTGGTGTAGGTCACAGACGCAGCTCAGATCCCGTGTTGCTGTGGCTGTGGCGTAGGCTAGCAGCTATAGCTCTGATTCGACCCCTAGCCTGGGAACTTCCATATGCTGCAGGTGCGGCCCTAAAATAGCAAAAGAAACAAAGAGATGGACTTGCATTCTAATTCTAGCTCTAACTCCTACTGGCTGTGTGATGTTTGATCAGAAACTGAAAACCATGAGCTTTTCCTCCCTCTTTTCAAAAATGGATCCTGCAACTTTGCCAAATTAATTGAGGAGCTCTAACAGTTTTCTGGTAGAGTCTTTAGGATTCTCTAGGTATAGTATCATGTCATCTGCAAATAGTGATAGTTTTACTTCTTCCTTTCCAATTTGGATTCCTTTTATTTCTTTTACTTCTCTGATTGCTGTGGCTAGGAGTTCCAAAACTATGTTGAATAGCTGTGGCAAGAGTGGACATCCTTGTCTTGTTCCTGATCTCAGCGGGAATTCTTTAAGCTTTTCACCATTGAGAATAATGTGAGTAATAAAGGCCAAATAGATGGCCTTTATTATGTTGAGGTAAGTTCCCCAATGCCCACATTCTGAAGGGATTTTTTTATCAGAAATGGGTGTTGGATTTTGTCAAAGGCTTTTTCTGCATCTATTGAGAGGATCATATGGTTTTTATTCTTCAGTTTGTTAATGTAGTGTATCACACTGATTGATTTGTGGATATTAAAGAATCCTTGCATCCCTGGGATAAATCCCACTTGATCATGATGTACAGTCCTTTGAATGTATTGTTGGATTTGGTTGGCTAGTATTTTGTTGAGAATTTTTGCATCTATGTTCATCACTGAAATTGGTCTGTAATTTCCCTTTTTTTGTGGTGTCTTTTTCTGGTTTTGGTATCAGAGTAATGGTTGCCTCATAGAATGAGTTTGGGAGTGTCCCTTCCTCCACAATTTTTTTGAATAGTTTCAGAAGAGTAGGTGTTAGCTCTTCTCTAAATGTTTGATAGAATTTGCCTGTGAAGCCATCTGGTCCTGGACTTTTGTTTGTGGGAAGTTTTTTAATCACAGTTTCAATTTCAGGACTTGAGATTGGTCTATTCATATTTTCTATTTCATCTTGGTTTAGTTTTGGATGATTGTACTTTTCTAAGAATTTGTCCATTTCTTCTAGGTTTTCCATTTTATTGCCATATAGTTTCATACAGTAGTCTCTTATGATCCTTTGTATTTCTGTGATGTCTGGTGTTACTTCTCCTTTTTCATTTCTAATTTTATGGATTTGTGTCCTCTCTCTTTTTTTCTTGATAAGTATGGCTAGGGGTTTATCGATTTTGTTGATCTTTTCAAAGGACCAGAAAATTAAAAACAGAATTACCATTTGATCCGGCAATCCCGCTCCTGGGCGTCTATCCAGAAAAAATCATGACTCGAAAAGACACATGTACTCCAGTGTTCATTGTAGCACTCTATACAATAGCCAAGTCATGGAAACAACCTAAATGCCCATTGACAGAGGAGTGGATAGAGAAAATCTGGTACATATACACAATGGAATATTACTCAGCCATTAAAAGGAATGAAATAACAACATTTATAGCAACATGGATGGACCTAGAAATTATCATGTGAAGTGAAACCAGTCAATGAGACACCAATATCAACTGCTACCACTTACATGTGGAAACTAAAAAAAGGACACAATGAACTTCTTTGCAGAATAGATACTGACTCACAGACTTTGGAAAGCCTATGGTTTCCAAATGAGATGAGTTGGGGTGTGGGGGATGCACTGAGGGTTTGGGATGGAAATGCTATAAAAATTGAGTTGTGATGATTTTTGTACAACTATAATTGTAATAACATTCATTAAGTAATGGGAAAAAATAAAAACTTTTAAATTAAAATAAATAAATAAGTAAATAAAAATGGAAATGTTTGGGAGTTTCCAGAGGATGCATGTTAGATCCCTAGCCTCACTCAGTGGGTTAAGGACCCTGTGGCATTGCTGTGGCTGTGGTATAGGCTGGCAGCTACAGCTCTGATTCGACCCCCTAGCCTGGGAATTTCCATATGCCATAGGTGTGGCTCTAAAAAAGACAATAAATAAATAAATAAATTTAAATGGAAATGTTTGTTTCACAGACTGATGTGAGAATTAAATGAAGTAAATCACCTGACACATAATGGATAGGAGTCACTGCTCATTCTCTCACCACCTTTATAAATAACCACTCTCCTCTCAAAAGCCAAATTAAAAACTGAGTTATTTGTACAAGATTTTATTAAAAATCACTGAAAACAAAACTTCAGTTGTTAAACATAACCGTCGTTTCACTCTGCACTTTTTACTCTTAGCTAGTTTCTGTTTTCAATTTTCTTGGAGCTGTTTCTGATCTTAATATAGGTAAAAGTTGCATGGCTACATAGTCAAGATATGGGTTTTTAACTATTTTTGCATTTTTCTCAAAACTAACAAATATTTAAGGGTTGTGTATTATGTCCCAGTTTATGTGCCTCAAAATATGGGTTAGTTTATAGATATACCTCATTTTTTTAATCCAAAATAGCATTGTCTAACTTGGTCCCCAACTCTATTCAGCACATTTAATACTAGACCACTTTTAGCTATTTACAAAACTGGAATTTATCTTCAAGGAATGAACATTTGCAGCTCTTGGATACATTCAAAAAATGTGATCAACAGCATAGGTGGGTGGAAAGAATAACAAAAAAATAAATTAGAAGAACTTGCTTCAAAATTAGTGTGTTATTACCAACTATGTGACCTAAGGAAAGTCATATAATCTCAATGAACACATTTTTTCTTCTACAAAGAATGACGCACATATCTGCTTTGTTAACTTTTAGAGCTGTTCTTAATACATGCTGCATGTAATGTCTGGGTTAGAAATACAAATTTAAATGTGAGAAATATAGGCCCTGATCCTTCCTAGTGGACAGAATCAAAATAAAATTATATCTGAGAAAGCATTTTTTTAAAAATTTAAGTGATATGTTCCCAGTGATGATGGTCCTTCTAGAATCATGGGATGATACAGAACCCAGTCATAAGACTTTTATTAATTTTATGATTAATGATGGAAGTAGGTAATAAATAGCATATTACAGGTAATAAAGGTAATACAACCCAGACTGAGGTAAGCTCCTTCAAGTTAAAAAGGGCTAAATCTCACAATTTGTGGCAACAACTTTCAAAGTTCTCTGCCAGTTCTGCAGTCCACTCTACTATTACATGCCCTATGTGACCCTTCAAAATTCTTTTTTTTTGTCTTTTTTGCCTTTATGTAGAGCCGCACCCGCGGCATATGGAGGTTCCCAGGCTAGGGGTCTAATCAGAGCTGCAGCCGCCGGCCTTCGCCACAGCCACAGCAACGCGGGATCCAAGCCGCGTCTGCAAACTACACCACAGCTCACGGCAACGCCGGATCCTTAACCCACTGAGCAAGGCCAGGGATCGAACCTGCAACCTCAAGGTTCTTAGTCAGATTGGTTAAGCATTGAGCCACGAAGAGAACTCCCAAAATTCTTATCATAGTTTGTAAGAGACCATCCAGAGGATAAGACTGAAGATGCTGCTCTCCTATCAGACACTAGAGTTCTCTGGTGGTCTGCTGGGGCCCTGCAGCATGCAGAACAGGCCCAGGAGCAAGTGAAACTGTCCTCTGGGTCAGGCACAGTCTTGTGTATGCTCATTACCCGAGTGTCCTCCACATCGTCCTGCATTAAGACTATAAATAGATTACACAATCTCACATAGCAATTAAAGGAAAGACAAAGAAGTCTAACTATAACCTTTCCATTAGCACAAAGGCAAACTCTAACACATGTTAAGAAATGCAGGACACTAAATTGTAGAGTGGAATAAACCCAAATAAGACACTGCTCTGAACCCTGAAAAGAGAGGAGTGTAGACCCAATAACAAGGCCACTTTGAGACAGGCCCTGCTGACCTCAAATAGATTTACTCCATTCTAAGCCCTCTTTAGTCCCATGGAAATATAAATATCAATGTATCATGAGCAAGACTCACCAGGTACACAGCTAACTTCATTTCCCAGTCTTCCTTGTGGCCAGGAGCAGCCCTGTGATGAGCTTCTGGTCACTGGGCTGTGAGCAGAAGTTACCTGCATCGCCTCTGGGGCTGGCTCACAGCACCCTTCTGGCTGGAAGGCAGATGGCCCTGGATGCCCTTGGGGGAAAAAAGGTGGCGCCTCCATCAGTCCCACTGAGTTACCCAGTGGGAAAGGGACACTTGACTCATCTGTTTATCCGTCCAGTACCATCATGGGACCACGCAAAGCTTCTACTACTTTGAGACTTCATAACATTTTGGGAGCTAAGACCCTCTAAACAATAGACTCCAACAGCAGTTTCTTTAAAAACAAATGAAAAAACAGTGTGTGTTTTTAAAATATTTTGAGTCATTCTGGTGTCACTGAAGTTCTACGGAGAAAACAGAACAGTGGTTATGAGTGTGGGCTTTGCAATCAGACAGGCCTGAATTTGAGTCCATGTTTACCACTAGTTAGATGCATGGTGTTGACTGGGTTTCTCTAGGTCTCAGCACTTTTTCGATGTACAATATTGGGATATCAGTAGGGTCTATTTCATAGAACTGCTCTTTATCACAGTGCCTGGCATCTAAATATTCCCCCAAAATTGTCCATCACTGAGTGTCTTATCATTCCAGGTAATTTTTAAAATTAAACTGTAATAGTCATTAGTGCTCTTATGAAGCCTTTCAGATTTTCCTTCCAAGCAAAGGGTGGGATTATACTTCTACCCCTTAGAGGTACATGTACTCATGTAATTCACGCTCATATGATTAATTTTGACCAATGAAATATGAGTGGAATTGACATGTATCGCTTCCAGGTTGAAGTTTTAAGAGTCAGGGAGCATTTAAAGGGCTCTTTTTTCTGCCACACTATTGGCAGTGATCCAGCAAGTGGCTGCTTTGTCAGTTTGGATCCTAGAGCCAACCCATGATGTGCATGTAGCATGGCCAAGAAATAAATCCTTGTTATTGTGAGCAATCAGAGATGTTGGAGTTTATTACTGGCCCCTTCTGACTTGTACAGGAACACATATTCATATGGGTAAGCCAGTTTAAAAAAGAGTTTCATTGGGAGTTCCCGTCGTGGTTCAGTGGTTAATGAATCCGACTAAGAACCATGAGGTTGCGGGTTCGATCCCTGGCCTTGCTCAGTGGGTTAAGGATCCAGCGTTGCCGTGAGCTGTGGTGTAGGTTGCAGACGCGGCTCGGATCCCGCGTTGCTGTGGCTGTGGCGAAGGCCGGCAGCTACAGCTCCTGTTAGACCCCTAGCCTGGGAACCTCCATATGCCGCGGGTGCGGCCCTAGGTAAGGCAAAAAGACAAAAAAATAAAATAAAAAGTTTCATTATTTTATAGGAACCTCTAATAATAATAGGTGGCAATGGTAGCATGCTCACAATGTTCCAGGAACTGCTATACGCTTTCCATGTGTTAACTCCTCCATTTCCACAAGAACCCCATGGGATGCCTGTGCTGTCCTTACCCACGCTTCGTAGGGGCAGAAGAATTAAGCTACTTGCCCAAGCTTACATATCCGATGCACAGTAGAAACCAGTTTCAAACTGCCCATCTGACTCTCAATGCTATGCTATTCACCTTGCATTCTGTTATGTCCTATTGTGAATACTGTAGTGCACCTCCCAGGTTCCTGCTTAGGACCAAGGCTCTGGTTTCACCAGCTGTCAGAAGTATTGACTGCTGGTAGGCTGGCTGCAAATATAGTCATCCCTGGAAATCTCCCTCAGGCAGAGAGCTGCCTCACCCAAGTTAGGCCCCTTCCTGAAGGACTGGCAGAGACTGTCGCATCTGCATTGAAGTTCACCCTCTTCGCTTGCCTCTTCCTACTCTTCTCACTTCTACTCCTTCCCACAGCATTCCCAAATAAACTTCCTTTGTGTGAATCTCATCACCTCAGAGTATGTTTCACAGAGAACCAGAACAACGATACCTCCCTCTTTACCCCTACCTGTGTCCTGGAACATACACAGACTCCATACTAACTCCATGCAAGTTAATTGCCAAATGACTGTCACAGACCATGTGAGGTCATCATCAGGCTGCCTGGAGAGAACGGGAATGATAAAATTTCTCACAAGTTAATGGAGACGTAGAGTATTCACTTTCTCAATTGAATTCCGTACTTCATTTCTCAGAAATGTCACCTGTAGTACTTTAGATCCAAGAAAATGTTAAAAATGGAACCACATATTTGTATATAATGAATGATAGTTGGTCTTTATTATGACATTTATTCACACTTGTAAGTAGAAATGGGAAATTGTCTCAAGGTTACATAACTCATGAGCTGGTACTCTTCATCTCTTTCATGAAGACAGATGTCTTAGGAGACTAGAAGCCATGTATCTCTGTTGTACCAGGTACTGCATATCACCGTGTTTTAGTTATACATTAGAATACTATTGAAAACTCATGTCTTAAATTGATTTTGATTTCTAAGAAACAATGAGGAGAACCTAAAATTTAACCCATTCGTTTTACCATAATTGAGTACTTCTCAGAATTTAAGTTCTTTCTCATTGTCAGTTGTCTATATTTACAGGTTGTAAAACCTGAAATACAAGATGTTCATAGGTGTAGTTACAAAATAAGCTAAATTATAAAACCAAAAGAGTTTAAATGAATCTATGTAATTTAAGGTAAACATTATTACCTGTTTTACCTTAGTATGTGTATATCGTGTGTATTGTACATTCCACTGTTTTATCTTTCCTACATATTAATGTAGGTCAATAGCTAATGTTATAAAGAGTTCAGGAGAAATTAGATTATTATATTTCCTTCCGTATGGACTGTCTTAATCTTCTCAGGCTGCTATAACAAATACCATAGACTGGGTGGCTTAAATAATAGAAATTTATTTCTCACAATTCTAGAAGGCCAAAATCAGGGTGCCAGCATGACTGGGTTGTAGGTTGGGCCCTTTTCTTGATATGTAAACAGCATCTTCTTTTTGAATCTTCACATGATAGACAGAGGGGGGAGAAAAGCAAACTCTTGCGCCTCTTGCGTTTTTTTGTTTGTTTGCTTGTTTTTGTTTTTTGGGTTTTGTTTTGTTTTGTTTGTTTTGTTTAGCTTTTCAGGGCCGCAGGTGTGGCATATGGAAGTTCCCAGGCTAGGGATCTGAGCCACATCTGCAACCTACACCACAGTTCACCACAACTGGAGCAGGGCCAGGGATCAAACCCACATCTTCATGGATACTAGCTAGGTTCCTTTCGGCTGAGCCACAACAGGAACTCTCTTGTAAAAAGGTGTTAATCCCATCATGAGGGCCCTACCCTTATGAACTAATTACTTCCCAAAGGCTCCATCTCATTACATTGTCATTAGAACATCAACAAAGGAATTTAGAGGAGGGACACAAATATTCAATTCTTATTTTTCACATTTAATCGAAGAAGTACGAATTCCGCAATCAAAACTTAAAACTGAGTAGCTTATATTGTCCATAGAATTTTAAGAGTTTAAATCAGTATGGAGCTTGCATTTGCAAAACAGGTAACAAAGCTCTTTGTTACCGTCATTTCAAAATGTAGATAAGAATTATATTTCTTATTGGCTGCTTTTAATTTTGTTGAAGGTACATTAAATTATGTTAATGCTTCAGTGGGGATATATTTTGCCTTCATATTATTACCCATTGAACAATTGCTTTATTTTTATAGAATTACAGATAGGAATGGAATATAGGCACCCCATAAACTGGAGAAGTACTTAAGAGTAACCCCTTGGAATATAAAGGAAAGAAGAGCTAGAAAGAGAAGAGGTATTAAATTATAGCATATTTTCAGAGAAATATAATGTTGGGAAAAAAAACTGCAGGTTCCTGAGACAATTCAAACTAATCAAAGAACTACGATAATAGTGGTTCTTATGAGATTTGGTTTAATGTCTAGAAAAGAATTATCTAAAATTAGCATATCAATTATTTGCAGATAAACAGTTGTTTTATTTCTCCAACTTGAGGGTGTTCAAAAACAATTTGTTTACTAAAATAACTTATAAATCTTCCCCCAATCTCATTTTATGAATTAACTTGGACATATTAAAGCAAAGTTTGCAGAGTTCCTGTGGTGTCTCAGTGAGTTAAGAACCTGATACACCGTCTGTGAGAATGTGGGTTTGATACCTGGCCTTGTTTGGTGGGTTAAGGATCCAGCACTGCTATGGCTGTGGCATGGACTGGCAGCTGTAGCTCTGATCTGACCCCTAGCCCAGGAACTTCCATGTGTCACAGGTGTGGGCTTAGAAAAAATAATTAATTAATTAACTAAAGCAAAGTTTGCCACATACTCCTCTCCTGGGTGCTTCACCTTCCATTTAGCTAAGCCACAGAGCTATACCTTTGTGGTATCACCTGCTAGCCTTCCCCCTCATCTTTGTTATCTGAAAGACACAGATTATGCTTTTTCATCTAGTAAATGCTGCTTCTATCAAAATAAGTTTTGTCATTAAAATACTTAAACGTCACTATCAAAATATTTACTTGCAAACAAGATTTGAAAAGACCGTCTGTCTAAACAGAATATAGTATTTTCCTGAGTCTGTTTTACATCTTACGAATAGTTACTTGATCCAATCCTAGCATTGTGGGGACAGAGTTGTTCAAATGCAGGGTGGACTCCTAAGAGGGACAACAGCTCAAAACTTGGCCTTGACGCTCAGCCACGAACATTCACCACCAGCAATCCCTAAGACAGAACTAGGAAGAAGAATCATCACTACAGATAGTACGTTTGGTTAAGAGGATATGGTAAAGAGAAAGATGATTTCTGTCTTTGAAGGAGTTAAAAAGGAGTTTCTCCTCAAAATAGTTATCAACAGTCTTAAACCTCATTAAATTTTTTCAAATGATTACAATTCTCAATTAAAAATGGGCAAGTCTTAAAAGATTTTTTACTGCTGTGCATAGTTTAGAAAAGGTGATTATCAGCTCAGTGTATCTTCATGTAGAAAAGTGACTCCTCATAATTATTCTAAAGGATGACCTGACATATGGGTTCAGAACTTGGGCTCTGGAGCCAGAGCACCTGAGTTCAAATCTTGACCTCACTACTTCCCAGTTGTGTGATGTTGCCATTAGGTCAATGAGCCATTTACCTTGTGCCTCAGATTCCTCACCTAATAAATGGAGATGATCACAATTAAACCTACCTCACAGAGTTATTATGAAGTTTCAATGTATTAATACATATAAAGCAATTGGAACGGTGCTTAGCACATGGTAAGTTAATTTCTCCATATGGAAACTGACATAAATTCCTCCAACTTTGCATCCTAGTTTAGATACTCATATAATCCATTATGTTTTTAAAGATTCCTACCACTGAAAAAATGTGTATATAATATCTGGACATCAAAAAAGTGAGGTGATTCTGTTAAAAAAAAGTTTGGTATTGTAAAGAATTGTGACCTACTTTCTTTTGGTCTGTGAAGAGCCGAACTTTTCGTACCTGAAGTTTTTAGAACATAAACGTCACACTGAGTTGCACATTCTCTCTCTGATAACAGTACCTAGAAGGCAGCCCCAGGGATAACATAGCTGCCCTCCAAACTAAAGCCTTTAGGAAGGTACACCAATGATCTTGCATACCTCAAGCATCTCTCATTCATTTGTTTATGCCAATCCTTAAATCATGTGCCATTTTTAATCTACCGCACTCTAGGTGGGTGGCAAGCTAAATACATGTCTATTTCTTTTCATATTTATGATGAAAATTACACTTTTAATCTTCACTAAGCGCCTTTTTGTTCTAGAATTCCACAGATTAGGAAATAAATGTTAAAGTATAAAACCATTGCAGATATTTTGAACTCAGTTCCTAGAGAAGTTTATTAATCTGATAAAGCCTGTAGGGTGATTTTTTTTTCCTGAAAATCCAGTTATGCTCATGATTTTCCTTATTCAGATCAGTGAACTCTTCACCTGGCCAATGAACATGCTAAGGCATTTGCAGTTCATTATAAGAGAAGCAATGGATATTTCCCGAGCATAGATTCTTATTTTATTTTCTACAAATTGTCTATTTGTACATCAGTAGACTCTGATTAGTTTTATGTTTCTGCCCTCGAGAGATGTAATATAATTAAGTATATAAAATGACTTATTTTTACTTCCTTAAGCTATATGATAATTAGATTCATAAATTTAAATTTTAAAGACAGTTTCATTTAACATGTGTTCCAGTATTCCTGTAAGTAAATCATATTGGGAGATGTTGTGTTCAATACCTACAGCTATACTTTATATCCGCAATGGAGGAAATTTGGTTAACACCTGTGCATTCATTTTAAAGATGTGCTTTTTTATATTTGAAATATAAAACAAGTACCCATCCACCACCTCTTTCTTTACATGCACAAATCAAATAAATAGAGTTTTAATAAATATTATTTAAACGGAGCATTACGAAGCCCTAAAATTTTTTTTTCAAAATGTTGTCTTGAAGATAGCATGACAAAAGTTATAACCCTACAATTATATCCCAAGGAATTCACCAAGGAGAAATGAAAATATATGTTCACACAAAGACTTGCATGTGAATATTCATGGTAGTGTTGTTTTTTATTAAACAGAAAGTAGAAACAATCCAATGTCCATCAACTGGTTAAATGGTCAAAAAATATAATCTATCCAAGCAATAGTACATCGTTCAGCAATAAAAAGACCTGCTGTGTAGCACAGGGAATTCCACTCAATACTGTGCAAAGAATCTGAAAAAGAATGGATATATGTATATGTATAACTGAATCACTTTGCTGTACACCTGAAACTAATGTAATTTTGTAAAGCTACTGTACACCAACAAATTTTTTTTAATTTTTAAAAATAGTAATGAAGTGATGATACATGCCACAACATGGATAAACCTCAAAAATATTATCATAAATGAAAAAGAGACATATGTAAAAACAATGTATCACATGGTTTCATTTATAAGAAATGTACAGAAAACGGAGACCTGTGAGATAGAAAGTAGATTAGTGGATGGTTATCTGGCCAGGAGGTAGGAATGATGAGGGGTAACTGCAGTTGGGCACAAGGGATCTTTAGGGGGTGCTGGAAGTAATCTGAAAGGGGATTGTAGTGATGGCTGTTCAAGTCTATACACTTACTAAAAAATCATTAAATGATACACTTGAAACAAGTAAATGTATGGTATATAAATTACACCTCAATAAAGCTGTTTAAAAAAAGATAACATGGAACATCTGAAAGTGTCGAAGGGTCTGGCTGACTTTGTTTCCATTAGCACATGTACAAACTGGCCTCAAAACTGCCCCCAAGGGCAGTGTACAGGTGATTTTCAGTCACACACGACTGAGCAGGAAAAAACACACATGGATTTCAGGTTTATAATGTCCCAGTCCTGTTCTCTTCCCAAATATTGTGATAAGAGTCAGCTGGCAATAAGGATAGATATATTTTATATCATTAGCTTAGAAATGTGTTTTTCTTAAGTATGCCTATATCCTTGTATATTCATAAACAATTTTGGGAAGGTATCTAGGAAACTTATCATAGTGATTAAAGCTGGGAAATGTAGGAGGATTAAATAGGAAAAAAAGGTGGATTCATTCTTTTTATTTGGTAGCTTTTTTTATGGCTTAAATGCTTTATTTGCTCATGTATTACTTTGGTCATTTTTAAAATGTTTATAAAAAAGAAATTTGTTGTTTTTTATAAAACTCAGTTATTAGTAAAATTATAAATGATAAAATAGATGTTATAATAATGATGCCTACATATGTATACTTTCAGTATTTTATTATTCATGTCTATTTATACTGCCCAAGGAAAAATGTTTTAATTAAAAAATTTCCTACAACAATTGAGAAAGTGCAGCAACATCAAGTATGATTTAAATCTACATGCCACTGCATTAAACAGAGATGATTTTCGTGTGGTATTTTGCAGTTAACTATTAAACTATATTGCTTCTTTGTGTCTTTTTTAATTTTTTATGGCCACACCTGTGGCATATGCAAGTTCCCGGAGCTAGAAGTTGAATCAGAGTTGCAACCGCCAGCCTACACCACAGCCACAACAATGCCAGATCGAGCTGCACCTGCGACCTACGCCGCAGCTTGCAGCAAAGCTGGATCCTTAACCCTTTGAACGAAGCCAGGGATCAAACCCACATCTTCATGGACATGATGTTGGGTTCTTAAACTACTGAGTCACAATGGGGAACTTCCTTAGTGTCTTTTTTAAAGTCAAAAGTATTAAATACCAGGGGATAAATTTTGCTTGAGTTTGGTTTTAAAACTTATTTGCCAATCTTAAATAACAACAGTGTCCCATGCACCACTGTAATTGCTCTACATCTATCAGCTCATTTAATCCTCACAATAACTAGAAAAGGGACACGCTATTTAAATTGTCATTTTCCTGATGGGGTTACTATATATGGAGAGATTAAGGAACTTACTCCATTTCACACAGATGATAAGTGGTAGAGCTTGGACTCAAACCCAGGCATAGACTTCAAAGCCCATGCTCTTATCCACGACATACATACGTGAGGATATATTAATATTGGACTTACATTAGGAAGATGAAAAGTGTTCTAATTATTCAAACATTTTTATTTTCTATTCAGTTTTTAATGAATGGAGGGACCAGGAAAGAACTGCAGTAATTTACTTAAATAAGCCAGAAAAACAATATAAAGGATTATGCACTTAAGTTGCAGGCATTGAAAAAAGGCTTACATTAAGAATCATTGAGAATCATAAATGGCAGCCCTAGAGGAGAATTTTTTAAGGGAAAATAATGACTAAAATGAGTTTGCTCTTGAAAAGAGGAGAGAGTCCTACCACACAAAAAGAAAAGATAATTATCTAGTTAAGAATTTTTAATACCAGGACTTAATTTAAGGAGGCTCAAAGAAATAAACAACTGAAGCATTACATTTAAAAATGTCTACTTTAAATTATATCTCTTAAAATGGGGTTGTATTATTTAAACGTAACTAAGAATAAAATAAAATTTTTCTTTACTGTTTTTATGTTCTCCCTATTTCCATCAGTAACTTTAACAGAGAAACACATACAAGATTACACGGAAGCAGTGGACTGACAGCTTCTTTCGTCTAGCAAATACCACAGCTCACTTTAACTGGCTCTCTTGTGAATATGCTCCATATCCTGCTGCAGATTACTCTCTTTGTGCCTCAATTTCTCAGTCTTTGTATATCCATAAGGTTGTTTCAAAAACCTATAACATGCTCAGTATAAATCTTAAAAACCTTGCAAGAAAGCCAGTTGCCATGCATAAAGGATTCTACCCATCTACCTATATGAACCCCCAAATATAAAAACTATCATATTTAGAATGCATAAGCAATGGGTCCTACTGTTTAGCACAGGGAACTATAGCCAATCTCCTGGGATAGACCAAGATAATATAAGGAAACGAATATGGGAGTTCCCATCGCCGGCAGCAACAGCTCCAACAGTTCCTAGCCTGGGAACCTCCATATGCCGCGGGTACAGTCCTAAAATGACAAATGCCAAAAAAAAAAAAAAAAAGGGGAAAGGAATATATATGACTGGGTCACTTGGTCGTAAAGCAAAAATTGGCACATTTAAATCAACCATAATTTAAAAAATAAAAATAAAAATAAAGGAAAAGAAGAAAGAGAGAAAGACAGAAACCAAGAAAGCAACCCAGCAGTTTTTTTGTCTCTATAAGGGCACAAGTTGTCATTGTGACAATACATTAATTCATCACTCAGAGATACTGAAAGGAACTACAGACAGATTTTTATGAGGCATCTTATAACTGTCCCAAATGGCAAAACAAGAAAGCCCAATGAATATGAAGGTCATTTAAATCAATGTCCCTAAGTCTTCTAACTTCCTGTATAGAACCCCCAATTCCTTTAAGTTCAGTCCCCATTTCAGCCATGACAGTAAGTCCTGGGTGCTGCTATTGCTGAGGATTCTCAGAACTGAGCAGAATGGGAATCTGAAGGAAAAGTAAAATCACCTCTACCTCCCACTTTAAACTATAGCTGCTGCTGAAGCGGGTCCACCACACACTGTCTTAGCTTCTGTGGCTGCCCTCTCCCCTTCCCTCCAATTTTACCCCACCTTCGACATCCTCCCCTCCCTCATTATCCAAATTAAAACCAACACAAGGACATTATGTGTAAAACTTTAACTGAAGATTTAATGATTAAAAAAATAATGACTCTTGGGAGTTCCCATTGTGGCTCAGCAGAAACAAGCATCACTAGTATCCATGAGGACACAGGTTTGATCCCTGACCTTGCTCAGTGGGTTAAGAATCCGGCATTGCTGCGAGCTGTGGTATAGGTCGCAGATAAGGCTCAGATCTGGCGTTGCAGTGGCTGTGGCATAGGCCAGCAGCTGCAGCTCTGATTCCACCCCTAGCCCAGGAACTTCCATATGCTGCAGGTGTGGCCCTAAAAAGAAAATTAATAATAATAATGATAATAATAATAATAATTCTTGAACATGGAACATAGAATAGAGAACAACTTCAAATTTTACATCAGGCTTTACTGTTCAAAGCAATTACCTCCAGACCATAGGAGTCTCTTCCTAACAAATCCATCCTCACTCAGACTTTGCCTAAGACACTCCTCTCGTGAGAACCTTATTCTCTCTTTTTCCAGTTCCAGTGACAACTAAACAAAGAGTACACATTTTTAAAATGTGGTTTTCTCTAAATTGTCAAAAATCAAATTCTTAGGCCTCTATCCCCATCAATTTTTGCAGATAGAGTAGTAGAGAGTACAAAGTAGTGGGTTAATGCTCATATTAAGTGTACTTCCTTTCCTCTTCAAAACAAATACATGGACTTTTTTCTTCTGATTAAGATAGAGAAATGTTGCAAATCCTGGAGCAACTCTCCACACACACACACACATGCATGCACAAAAATCACACAGACACACAAACACACACTCATACACACAAAGTATCCTAGAGGGGAATAAACCTTCCTTCTGGAGAAATAAGCACAAGATTTGGCAAACGATAGATCTGGGTTCAAATCCTGACCTTGTCACTTGATAGCTTAAATGGTTTTGCTCAAATTCCTAATGTCATTCTCATATATAATAATAGCATGTCCCTACACTGTTTTAAAGATTATGGAACACAAAACAAGTGATTTTCCTAAGAAATTTGAGCAATAAATATAATCCTCCCTCCTCTTTTGGAGGAAAATGGGGAGACCACAGATGTCTGATTTCTTCACTAATCTTTCTTCCATGGTGTAGTGACACGTTAACCTCATAAAACCTAAAGGAGCACGTTCAGGAGAAACATTATTAAGTGTGTGTCACACTTATATTACTTTCAAGGTAATCTCCCTTTCTTCTTTATTTCATTTTATTTTATTTGAGTTTTCTTTTTTTTTTTTTAAGGCTGGGTCTGCAGCATACAGAAGTTCCCAGGCTAGGGTTGAATCAGACCTGCAACTACTGGCCTACACTACAGCCACAGGAATGTGGGATCCAAGTGACACCTGCTACCTACACCACAGCTCCAGACAACGCCAGATCCTTAACCCACTGAGCGAGGCCAGGATCGAACCTGGATCCTCATGTATACCAGTCAGCCACTGAGCCATAATGTGAACTCCCTCTTCTTTATTTTTATTTCTTTTCAAAAAGTTTCAGAGTTCCCTGGTGGCTCTGGCATTGTCACTGCTGTGTCTTGGGTTACTGCTGTGGAGCAGGTCCCATCCTTAGCCCAGGAAATTCTGTATGCAGTGGGTACGGCACCACTCCCTCTACAAAAAAGTTTCTTTGATCAACTCCATTGCAAAATAGCATCAGAAATTTCTTAGCAGTCCTAAACCTTGCTTTTGAAAATGTCATTCCTCATTTCACAGGCTAGATATCAATTCCAAAAAACTTGAAACTCACAAAAGTGGGCAAATATGAATCCAAATTTTTTGTAATCTGTGATCACCAAATTAGAACCTATTGGTGGTATTCATTGATGCCAAACTACTAAATCTCACATTCCAAGTATGAGTTATAGCATTCTCCTGAAACATCTACAAAAAGGATGCTGATACCTCATGGCCTCTCAGGCAATGCAGTGAAACTGAAATGACCCATTGGCTTGTTCTGGGCTGTGCTTTGCCAAGAGAAGCTGCTGCAGAGGCTGCTTTTGTGGACATTTTAAAGCCTTCACAATTTTTCTTGGCCAAAAATTATGATCTAAATGCGCCAACTGGAATGGCCCCAAAATTCCAGAAAATTTGGTAAATAAAATGCAAACCCTAAAGGGCTCACAGATGTTTAATATAAAATATACACTTAGGGTAGCTGATACTAACACTCTGAGTTGAACAAAGAACTCTATTTAAAACTGCAATAGGACACTGGCTATATAAATTATCATACATGCATATAAAATAATATTTTGTAGCAATTTTAAAAAGAAATGTAAAAGCTAACAGAGAAATATCTTCAAGATATGCTAATGAAAAAAGCAAGTTCAAAACAGTGGGTATAATGCTTTTCCTTAAACTTTCCAAAAGTTAGATATATAAAGTGAAAGGGAGAGTTTTATATTGTTTGAAACATTACCTTGTGCCAATATTTTTAAATAAAATAAAAATTTGTCAGAACTAAACCATCAGAGTTACGAATATTGTAATACCATAAATCAAATGGGATTTTTCATACTGGCAACTAAGAGTAATGAGAAATTGTATAGTTTGTGAAAACTATTGATTCAGTAGTTCTCAGAAATAATTTCTATTTTTAACATAGAGTCCTTTTAGAACTGCCAAAAAAAAAAAGACATATCAAGAATTTAGATTTAAATTCTCATAATTACCAAACTACCTCGGAACAAATTAAAATTTTTCCAATTTATGTATTTAGTATTTTCCAAAAGTGAAAACTTCAATATGTTCATTAATTTTACAATGTAAACAAAATTTTCCTGACACTTGAAAAAAAAACATTAAAATGTTCTACTTTCTCTTCTCATGAAGAGAAGGAACCCTTCCCATACCACTAGAGACAGGGATCAGTAAAAAGCTTTCAGATCTTTAGAAAAGAGCTACTGATGATGAACAAGGACCAATTATAAATCAAGATAACTTGATAGCTGATTATAGAAAGCTTCAAGGTTTCTACGTTCATTGCAATTATCTCCTTTAGAGCAAATCTTTTAATTACTTATTCATTCACTCATGTTTAACCAAAAGTAGTATAATATCAATTAGACCATGATAACTTAAAAATGTATAAAATGTATGCTAAAATAACCATTAAAAAATAAGTTATAGCTAATGAGCTAAAAAAACAGTATAAAATGACACCAGAAGAATTGTTCAATTAATCCAAAAAGAGGCAGAAGATATACAAAAGGGGAAAAAAGAACAGATAGGACCAGGAAACAAATGAAAAAATACTAAAACCTAACAATATCAATAATAACATTAAATTAAATACCCAGTTAAAAGGTAGAGATTGTCAAATTGAATTTAAAAATGACCAGCTATATTCTATCCACAAGAAGCATACTTTTTCTTTTTTTTTTTTTTGGTCTTTTTGCCTTATCTAGGGCCGCACCCGCGGCATATGGAGGTTCCCAGGCTAGGGGTCTAACAGAAGCTGTAGCTGCCGGCCTTCGCCACAGCGACAGCAACGTGGGATCCGAGCCG
>PVHT020000141.1:840121-852764 GCA_004024745.2 Catagonus wagneri
AAAAAAAAAAAAAAAAAAAAAAGCTAGAGTGTCTATATGAAGTAAATTTTAGAGAACAGAATATTACTGAAGATAAAGAGGATCATTTCATAAGGTTAAAGAGTTCAATATTTCAGGAAGTTATAATAATCATAAAAGTTTTTGCATGTCATAACAGCTTTAAAATGCATAAGGTAAAAACAGATGGAAGTATAAGGAGAAATAGATAAATTCACAGTTACAGTTGGATACCATTCTCTTTTACGTTGAGAGAAAAAAATGGATTTAAAAAAAGGCTTCAACAGCACTATCAATCAACTTGACCTAGTAGAAACTGATGAAACACTCCACCCAAAAGAGGAAGAATATACATTTTTCTCAAGTGCAAATGGAATGTTTTACCAAGATAAACCAGCCAGGGTGAGCCCAATATATTCGAAAAGATTCAAATTATAAAATGTTATCTGACAAAAACTGGATTAAAGTAAAAATAAATAATGGAAAGAGGTTTGGAAAATCCTCAAAGTAAATAACATACTTCTAAATAACCCATGACTTAAAGAATAATTGTTTAATTAGAAAATGTTTATCTGAATAAAAATCAGCACAACATATCAAAATTTGTGGGATGACACTAAAAATTAATTTGATGGAAATTATAGCTCTAAGCAAAAGATAATCCTTGAGGAAAATCAATGAAATCAATAAAACTCTAGTCATACTGACCAAAAGAAGAGAGAAAATATTAATTGACAAAATCAGAGATGAGAGATGTGATATCACTAGAGATTCTATATATAGTAAAAGCAAAGAAATATTATGGATAACTATGTCAAGAAATTTGACATTGATATGAAATGGGTAAATTCCATGAGACACCAAATAGGAAACTCACTCAAGAAAAATAAATAACCAGAAGAGCCCTAAATTGATGTGAAGACTCAATAATGTGAAGATATCCTCGCCAAAATGACCCATAAATTCACTGTACTCCTAATAAAAAAATCCAGTATTTTTTTAAGAAATTGACAAGCTGTCTCTAAAACTCCTATAGAAATACAAAGAACCTAGAACATCCAAAACGACTGTGAAAAGGAAGAACAGAGCTGAAATACTAACCCCACCTGATTTTTATTTCAAAACATATTATAATGCTATAGTCAGGGCTGGCTGAAGGTATTTGCACAAGGCTCCACTTTTAGGAAGGCTCTGTGCTTAGTGTAATGCTTTGCAGACACTGCCTTGAAGTTTTTAACGTTTGAATAAAAGGACCCATATTTTCATTTTATACTGGACCCTATAAATTATGTACCTGGTCCCAGCGATAGGAATCAAGGCTGAGGTATTGGTGTAGAGATAGAGAAATAGATCATTAGATATTACAATATATTAGTAGAGAATCCAGAAATAAACCCACAAACACAGCAGATTTTTGACAAAGGTACAAAACCAATTTAGCAGGGAAAGGATAGTCTTTTTAGCAAAGAATGCTATAAAAACTGAACATTCATATGCAAAAAAAAACCTTTGATCCATCCTCACACCATATACAAAATTAACATAAATAAGCCTAGGCCTAATGTAAAATCTAGAACTATGAAATTCCTAGAAGAAAACTTTAGAGAAATTCTGAGTGACCTTGAGTCAGGCAAAGATTTCCTAGCAACAGCACAAAAAGTATGATCCACAAAAGAAAAAAAATTGATAAAGAAGACCTTGTCAAACTAAAAACTTCTGCTTGCTGAAAAAATATTTTTTAATTTTTTTCTGTATTTAATTTTTTTAAGTGTTTATTATAACTGATTTACAAAGTTCTGTCCATTTCTGCCATACAGCAAAGTGACCCAGTTTTACATATATATATATATATATATATATATATATATATATATATTCTTTTTCTCATCTTCTATCATGAAAAAAATGTTAATGAAAAGACAAGCCACAGACTGGGAGAAAATATTTGCAAAGCATAAATCTCATGGCAGATTCATATCTATCTATCTATCTATCTAAAGAACTCTCAAAACCCAACAATAAGAAAACATACATAGCCCAATTAAAATTTGACAAAATATTTGAAAGAAAACTTCTCAAAAGAAAATATATGGACATCTGGCAAAATCATAAAGATACTCAGTATCATTATTCATTAGGGAAATGATAATGAACGATAATGAAAATTAAAAAGACCAGGAGTTCCCTGGTGGTTCAGTGGATTAAAGATCCAGCATTGTCACTGCTGTGGTATGGGTTCCATCCATGGCTCAGGAATTTCTGCATAACTTGGGCATGACTAAATAAATAAATAAGGACCAACTATACCAAGTATTGGTGAAATGTGGAAGATTTGGAACCTTCATACCTAATGGAGATAATGTAAGATGGTAAACCAGTTTGGAAAATACTACAGCAATTTTTTGGTTTTGGTTTTGTTTTAATGGCCACACACACAGCATGTGGAAGTTTCCAGGTCACGGCTGTGACCTATGCTGCAGCTGCTGCAATGTTGGATCCTAATAACCCACTGTGCTGGACTGGGGATCAAACCTTTGCCTCCACAGTGACCCAAAGGGCTGCAGTCAGAGCCTTAACCTGCTGTGCCACAGTGGGAGCAGTGACAGCAATTTCTTAAAAAGTTACATATTCAATATAAATTCTAGTCAGTCCATTACCAGTATTTGCCCAAGAGAAAAGGAAAATCATACGTCCACACAAAGACTTGCATAAAAATCTTCCCTGAAGCTTTATTCATAACATTCCCCAAACTGAACCCAAATGTTCTTTAAGCTGTGAGTCTAAACCAAACTAAGATATAACTATATAACAAAATATAACTCTGTAATAAAAAGGAATAAATTCTGATACATGGATGAATCTCAAAAGAATTATGAGAAGTAAAAAATATCAGCAACAAAAGACTAATATAAAATTCTAGAGAAGGCAAAAATTATAGTCATAGAAAATAGATCAGTGATTGCCAGGATCCAGGATTTGTGGTACGATGATATTAATCCAAAGAGGGCATGAAGGAACTTTTGGGGGGAGTGACAGAATGTTCTATAGGGAATAGGCAATATTTTGTAATAACCATACATGGAGCATAATAACATTTAAAATTGTGAATCACCATGTTGTACATCTGAAACTTACATAATAGTATGAATCAACTGTACCTTAATTTTAAAGAAGCAAATGGGAGAGAAAAAAGGCAACAACAAAAAAATTCTACATCATGATTTTGGCGATGGTTACATGACTACATACATTTGTCAAAATTCATCAAACTGTACATTTCAAATTGTCTAATTTCATTTCAAGTAAATTATATCTCAACAAAGCTGATGATTTGTAACAACTGCTTATTAAAATGCTTTCCCCAGGAGATGATAAAATACTAGAAAAATACATATGAATTTCTCTTTAACCATGTACCTGAAAAGGTTAACTTCGTAGACTTATATGTGGTTGGAAGAGTAAATACTCATCTGGGCAAGAGGTGATACACCAGCTCCAGAATTTCATTTGACAGTCTCACCTGGTTTTCTGATTGTATTTTAAACTGTGTTACACACAGTCTCAACATTCTTTCATTACTATCCTTCCACAAATAGTTCCTGGTTTTAGGCAAACAGAAAATATCTCCGCAAATCTTTACTAATGTCCCTGAAGTCTTGACAAGGCTAGTGTCCTCCCTAAAAAGAGTCCTTTAGATCCAGTAAATGGTTTGTTACCTTAGAATCTGAGCATTCAAGACCTCTCAAAGAAAATGGTTTTGTTAAAACTTTGTGTAACTAGAACTTCAAACCTGTATATCTGGGAGTTTGGGGGCCAGGGGACGGGGTGGGGGGGGGGGAAGAGTACATGTTTCTTAATGTTATCTTATAGCACCTCCTGGTGTTATGATAACTGAAAGCTTAATTGAAGGCTTAAATCTTGGATGTCCTGTCTTTATTTTTTCCCTAAAACCAGAGAAACTGGAATGATTCTTAACGATGAAAAGTGAGACTCTATAATAAATAAATGTATACATTATTTACAAAGAAATGAATTGAGAAATTCTTGGTTTGTAACTGCCACTCATTTTTCAAAATAAATAAAAATAATGCCTACTTATAGGCTAGTCCAAACTTAAAAAAAAAAAATAGCAGGAGGTACATTGGAATTTTATTTAATGAAGAGTTTTTTTAAGCCATCCAGCCATTTCTAACCCCACATAGAATGCTCTTCATGTGAAGAACTAAGCATTGCAAAATAACTAACAAATACATTGCTGTCATTAGCCCTCCCAAAGAGAGATGAGGATCTGTCTTTTTAAAGTTATTGTGGGGTTAAGTGCCATATTTTCAGGTGTTTTTTTTTCATATTCTTTATTATTCTCTTAGCTGGTAGGATCTCCCACACCAAAGCGCAGTGTCCTCCAGCCTCAGCTCTACCACAGAATGGGGTGAAAACAACCCTGGGGTCCAAAAAAGATTAGGATGATGGACGGGCCAGCTGTCCCCATGCTTAGGTCATCAACCACTGATAATAGATGCTAGTGCTGCTTGCGCTGTGCAAGATGGCTACTGCAGCAGGTGGACCCTTTGTCTCTGTCAGATTCTGGGCAGCTTTTAGGCACAGAGAAGGGTCAGGACCGGTCTTACCAGTATATAGCTTATAACTTGTTGAGGCTGAAAAAATGCTTCGCAAGGAAAAGAGCATGGCAAATTCGATCATGGTTACTTAATGATGAGGAGCTAAAGTCAATGCCTCTTTCCTGAACATGCCATTTTCGCACTGACCATTCCATTTTCCCTGGACTTCTGTTAAGGTAATCAGGCAAAGTAGCAGATGGAAAAAAAAAATTCAGCACATTTTGTTGCATCTCAGGGATTCTGAAATAATTTGGAGGTATGGGGAGGCTGGAGAGATGAAAACTAAAATGTCTCGAGATTATCTGTGGATATCATTTAAGCACGCTAGCCCTTAACCCCAATTCCATAGGTGATCCAGAGAGTCAGCTGGAGTTCATGTCTCTCATATGGATACTGAACGGCCAAATCAAAGGGGAAGGGGAAGCATTTATCATTAAGTTACATTAAAAAAACAACCATATAGCTGATTTCTCACTAACACATCCACATATAACTAATGGGAAGCACGTCTCGGTATAAATGCAATGATAAAGCTTGAAATTTGAAAATTAATAAATTGACTAAAGTGATCCTTCTACTTAAGTCTTTTCTTTTGCAGGTTCTGCTGTTTGTGTAATATTAAAATACTTTTTTATTCTACTGGAGAAAAATCAGCAGGTGCTTTTAAATTATTCAAACTCTTCTGGATACCAAATTAATGTAATTACATCTGGGATTAAAAAAATTGCTAGAGGAGTTCCAGTCACGGCTCAGTGGTTAATGAATCCAACTGGTATCCATGAGGACACGGGTTTGATCCCTGACCTTGCTCAGTGGGTTAAGGATCTGGCGTTGCCATGAGCTATGGTGTATGTCGCAGACACGACTCGGATCTGGTGTTGCTGTGGCTGTGGGGTAGGCTGGCGGCTACAGCTCTGATTGGACATCTAGCCTGGGAACTTCCATATGCCGCAGGTATGGCCCTAAAAAGACCAAAAAAAAAATTTGCTAGTAAAAGCCATTTACATTTCTTAGGGAATTTGACATATATATTTACTATTTTGTAAAGAGAAATAATTGATTTCTCATGTTGATTTACCTTCTTTTTCTATTTAATTTTATTGGAGTATAGCTGACTTACAATGTTGTATTAGTTTCAGGTATACAGCAAAGTGATCAGTTATACATATACATATATCCATTCTTTTTTCCTATATATGTTATTACAAACTACTGAGAAGATTATCCTGTGCTGTACAGTAGGTTCTCGTTAACCATCTATTTTATACAGTAGTGTTATTTCCACCCTCTCAATTCTTTCCTCCCCCAATGGTTTCACTTATGGTAACCTTAAAGTTGGTTCTGAAATCTGTGAGTTTGTTTCCATTTTATAAATAAATTATTTTGTATAATTTCTTATTTGATTTCACATATAAGAACTGCAGCACAACAGTTTAAAAAGATGATAATATTTATCTTAGAAAATACGACTGTTTTCAAATGTGTAAAAACATGGACTGTTTTAAACTATGTAAACTTTATCCATGAAAATCCATTTTGTTTTGTTGTAGTTTCACCCAAATGCATAGATATGAGGGTTCCCCATGTCACCTCTGGTACAATAAATAAGGGAAGAATTTGTTCTTACGAGAGTAGAAGAACATCTTAGAACTGAAATGAACAGAGGTAGACACCAAACGTAAATAACCAAGCAGGGCATGAAAGAATGCACAACTACTATTATGAAAGGAAGAAAAGTCAGCTTAAACAATATAATTTGCATGTTTCTAAACTTTATTTTCTTTCAAAAACCAGAATCGTATGAAACTTCTTTTCCAATTATCCCCTGATTTTTGAATAAACAGGGAGGTGTTTGGGGTGGAAAATTTAAGTGCAGCTGTTTTGATATGAAAATCTCCACAATTTCATCCTTGAGCCAACCAATAAAGTACCCGTCAACCTTTTACAACTTCAGAAAGAGCCTCCAGCTAGCATTTCTGCCCGTCTCGATACGTAAAGGCTGCACTTGCCTGGGATTTGACTCTGGGGAAATAATTCTGAAAGGAGCAAGTTAGGAAGGTATAAGCACACAGACTTATAACACAGCAGAAACATTTGCTTTTCTGGAGCAATGAAACAACAGCTGCACATTTCTCACAGCCCCCAATTATGATCTATGCGTACCAACAATGCACACAAATTCTGCTTTTTATATTAGTGTTCTTACAACTGACAAAAAACCTTGTGGAGAAAGGAAGAAAGTCAAGCTCTCAGTTCCAAACGGCTCACACAGAGGTGACTAGGAAGATAAAGTGTCCTCCCAAACACATGCCTGTTTGAAAATAATTCGTTTTTAGTCTATAGCTTCTAGAGTGGAGCATAAATTGAGCCATTTATCCTTAAAAGTTAACCCTTTCTCCTTGGGAACTGTTGTTTCTAATGAAACAATTGAGCTGATTTGCTATCCTCTCTGTGTCTCTTTTAAGGCTGAAATTTGCTCACATCCAACACTGCTTTCACAAAGCACTGTTATTTTATTTCTCAGCCAGTTTCTCCTCATAAATATATTAATTTCTCCAACCGTTCTAATGCTGAGAACAGTCAATTAGAGAGACTCTTTTAGCTCCCTCTGCGTCATCTTTAAAAAATGACATACTTGGAGTTCCCATTGTGGCACAGTGGGTTAAGAATCCAACTCCTGTGGCTCAAGTCACTGCAGAGGTGCGGGTTTGATCCCCTGTCTGGCACAGTGGGTTAAAGGGTTGCTGTAGCTGTGGTGTAGGTCACAGCTGAGGTATGGATTCAATCCCTGGCCCTGGAACTTCCATTTGCTGCAGATATGGACATAAAGTTTTTTTTAAAAAAATGATATACCTGAAGTTCCCACCATGGCTCAGCAGTTAGCATCCATGAGGATGTAGGTTCGGTCCCTGGCCTTGCTCAGTGGGTTAAGGATCCAGCGTTGCCACGAGCTGTGGTGTAGGTCACAGACACGGCTCCGTTCCTGCATTGCTGTGGCTGTGGTGTAGGCCGGCAGCTACAGCTCTGATTCAACCCCTAGCCTGGGAAACTCCATATGTGGATATGACCCTAAAAAAAGGAAACAAAAAAAAGATATACCTGACTCTCATCACACATTTAGACTATTAAAGAATGTGCTGGTCACACTGCACAGACATCAGACACTGGTCTTCAAGACAACACCAGCACATGACAAAATGGACACTGATCTTTTGCAAAATGAAGAAACAAAACAAAACCAAGGAGTGAAAACACAGATTTTCATAATGCTGAACTTACTCCAATTGTGGAATTGTCCTTGATTCTGAGAATATATCTTTCAATTTTTTACAGTTAAAATTCTGTTGTTTTTTTTTTTTAAATAAAGGTGATTGCAAATGATAATTGTTCTGAGGGACCATAAAAATGCTAGATAAATTTCCAGACTCTGTGAACTTCTGCTGGTAGATGAAATTTAAAAATCTGAATTAATCAGAGTTCCTGTTGTGGCTCAGCAGTTAGTGAACCCGACTAGCATCCATGAGGACGCGGGTTTGATCCCTGGCCTCGCTTAGTGGGTTAAGGATCCGGCATTGCCATGAGCTACGGTGTAGGTTGCTGTGGCTCTGGCACAGGCCGGCAGCTACAGTTCCAGGTGGACCCCTAGCCTGGAAACCTCTGTATGCCACAGGTGCAGCCCCAAAAGATAAAAAAAAAAAAAAACCCTAAATTAATCTAAGAGGTTTCTTGACTCTCCAGAATGGCAGTAATAACCAAGAAGCAGTGTCAGATGTTTGCTTTGGCCAAGTAGGGAAGCTTTCCCATTAGTCTGTCTGTCTGTCCTTCTTTCTTTCTTTCTTTCTTACTTTGTCTTTCTTTCTTTCTCTCTCTGTTCTTTCTCTCTCTCTCTCTCTCTCTCTCTCTCTCTCTCTCTTTCTCTCTCTCTCTTTTAGGGCTGCACCTGCGGCATATGGAAGTTCCTAGGCCAGTGGTCAAATCGGAGCTACAGCTGCACCTGCAGCCATAGCCACAGTCACTAGGGATCCAAGCCTCTTCTGTGACCTGTACCACAGTTTATGGTAACACTGGATCCTTAACCCACTGAGTGAGGCCAGGGATTGAACCCAAATCCTCATGGACACTATGTTGGGTTCCTAACCCGCTAAGCTGCAACGGTAACTCCAGCGTTCCTATTAGCCTTTAGATAGGAATGACTTGAACTGACAATACTCAGTACAATATTAGATGCTAATTAGTTCTCCTTCCTTAAAACTTAGCTCAAGTAGCTTAAAAACATCACCCATTATTTTTGTCTCCAAAATCTTGCATTTACTATTACTTTGCTCATCAAATTTTGATCATAAATAACAGATATTGCAAATATAAATTTTATTTCCAGGACATGCAAACTGATATCTATCAGCAGTTAGAAGAAACGAGTTCAGTGGTGCTGGCTGAGTTCGTACACAGAGGCCTCAGTTTCTTCAGAGAATCTCTGGTCCCCATCACAGTCCTTTCACTTATTACTGGGTGACACTGGCAACTCCCCCCTTTCCTACACCTTGGATTCTCCTTCCCTTTTTTTCTTTTTGTTCTTTTCAGGGCTACACCTATGGCATATGAAAGTGCCAAGGTTAGGGGTCAAATCAGATCTGCACCTCCCAGCCTATGCCAGAGCCACAGAAATGCCAGATACAAGCCGTGTCTGCAACCTACACCGCAGCTTATCTCCATGCCGAATCCTTAACCCACTGAGTGAGGCCAGGGATCAAACCTGCATCCTCATGGATACTAGTTGGGTTCTTAACCCAGCTGAGTCACAACGGGAACTCCATGTTCCCCTTCCTGTAGATGGGGCTGCCAAGAATAATCCTGACCCTCCTGAGAGGACAAGAACTGAGCTTTACCTGATAAAATTGCAGCGATTGCTGTGACAGTGTTTTAGTTCTAAGTTTTAGGTCAACATGTGTAATTTAAATGACAAAAAGGCAAATAACTACCCTCAGGGATGACTTCCTCTGGTGGAAGCTAGCTTGGTATTTCCATGATTACACGTAGCAGCATCAGGAGGGACAATGGAAACTACTGAACAGCAAACAATTAACCGTTTCTCCACAATCTACCCTTAAGCTGATATAACTGATGTACTTCTATGTAAACCCACACTGTATCTGCAAGCCAAAAACACAACAGGAAAAGCTTATGTCATCAGGATTTTATTACATCTGTGGCTATTTCTCTTTGTTTGCTTTTGCCTCGTGAGATAGGGCTTTGCCTTTTGGATCCAAGTGTTACCCATTCACTAGCTGGATTTCCTATGTTCTGCAATTCTCTGAGTAACCTCCATTAATCTAGATTCCTCAAGGGGTTATAAGGCCATTAGATCCTTTAAATGGAGAGTTGTTCTTTTATGAGCCTCACAGAGACTACACATTGAATTTCTATTCACAGACTGGAGAAAGATGTTGATTTAAAACAGGTGTAAATGCAGATTGTTTGGGTTTCTTCGACACTCTGGTGTGATGATTAGTTTATCCCTAAAGAACAGCATCTAGATTTTTTTTCTTTCTCAAAACTGCCTCCTTAAGAATCACAGCCTCATTATGAATTACTAGGAAAAAGCAGATGCGTTAGAAAACATACAGCCATGGATATAGTGAGGTAAACATATGTCACATTATAGCTAAAGAAATGTCCATTTTCAAAGTACTTGAATGCAAACTAGTTAAAACGGGATTTTTTTTAAGTTTTCATCCCTTACATATATTCTGTATAATCATTCTGAAGGGTAAAATGAGAATATCAAAATATTCTAGAGCAGGTTGCAAGCATAACTGAAGTCTTAATGGGTGGGTAAGTCAGGAGGCACTTTACAGAGGTTTTTGGTGCTCACTCTCCCCCTCCCCAAATCCAAGTAAAAATCAATTGTTAAGCGAATGGAACTTCAAAACACACACTTCTATCACCTACCAGCCATATTCCCCAGCCATGTGGCCTCTCCTAAGAGAAACATCACTGATTTCAGTAGGACCCTCATTTTAATATCAAACCAACTCATCTTCTCTCTCAGAGTAAATGAGAGCCAGCCTAGTAAACTGAAAAGAGGACTCGCCTACCACAAGGGAGTTTCCTTCCAGGCCTGGCTGGGCCCCTATGAAGCTCGGGCAACTCCTTCCACTTCTTTGGGTACCACCTGTTTCCCTCCTTCTAAAATGAGCCAAATAGAATGGGTAGGTGGACTCCATACCCATCGATGTTTAATCTCAGTCAAGTGTAAATTGTGAAGATACTAGCTGAACTTTATGGACTTGTATGAGGTAATACTCAGGCAGACTAATACTCTTAGCAAATACTATAGACTGAAATCATTCAACTCCCATGCTAATAACATATAAAAATATATGCAATCCTGATGCTTAAAAGCACTTCCTTATATAAGCCCTCACCTCTTGGTAGGGATATATTTTATCCACTTCAGGAAAGATGGTTTCCTTTAAAGTCTCAGGGAAGAAATCCCATAGCCTCCCCTGTCGGCCCATATTAGCACCTTTAGACTGAAATTCTCCATAACTCACTATTTTTGTGTCTTTCTTTTTGAGAGCATTTATCTTTATATTCTTTTCCTCATTTATGAGGAAAATGTTTGGTTTGGCAGCTGTTCTCAGTCCTGTTAACTAGCTATGTGTTCCTTTGCAAACCACTTAACCAAACTAGATGTTTCTCTTGCTATAAAGTTATGGCTTTGGATTACATAATTTTAATATCACTTTTAGCCTTTTCTTGTAAAATAAAATGAGAAAACCCCCAGTCAAAATGTGTAGCTTGGAAGTTCCTGTTGTGGCTCAGTGGTAATGAACCCAACTAGTATCCACAAGGATGTGGGTTTGATCCCTGGCCCCACTCAGTGGGTTAAGGACCCGGCATTGACATAAACTGTGGTATGGGTCACAGAGGTGACTTGGATCTGGCATTGCTGTGGCTGTGGTGTAGGCTGGCAGCTGCAGCTCTGACTTGACCCCTTGCCTGGGAACTACCATATGCCACAGATGTGGCCCTAAAAAGAAAAAATTAAAAAAAAAATGTGTAGCTTAGTAATCAACTATATTTCAATAAAATATTTTTTAATGTGTAGCTTAGTGAATTATTATGATTACCACCCTTGTGACCACCACTTAGGTCTAGATTTGGCTCATCTTGATCTGGAGGCCTAGGAAATAAAAAGACAAGTTATCATGCAACAGTGAAATAAAGATAAAATAGCCACAATAAACACTGCCGTGCACAAAGGGGAAGAATAGGAGACACACTGTACTCACTGGTCCATAGTAATTATACAATCCCACTGGACCAGTGAAGCCACATCCCTCTATTTTTTTTTTTTTTTTTTTTGTCTTTTTGCCTTTATGTAGAGCCGCACCCGCGGCATATGGAAGTTCCCAGGCTAGGGGTCTAACAGGAGCTGTAGCCGCCGGCCTTCACCACAACCACAGCAACTCTGAATCCGAGCTGCATCTGCAACAGGTTGTGGCAATGCTGGCAATGCTGGATCCTTAACCCACTGAGTGAGGCCAGGGATCAAACCCGCATCCTCACAGAGATGACGTCAGATTCTTAACTCACTGAATAAAAAAAAAAATCCACAATAGGAACTCCAAGATGGGTATTTATTTATTTCTTTGCTTATCTATTTTAGAGCCACATCTGCAGCACATGGAAGTTCCCAAGTTAGGAGTCAAATCAGAGCTGCAGCCGCCAGCCTACACCACAGCCACAGCAACACAAGATTCAAGCTGCGCCTGTGACCTATGCCATAGCTCACAGCAATGCCGGATCTTTTAACACACTGATGGAAGCCAGGGATAGAACCCACATCCTCATGGATACTAGTCAGGTTCTTAACCCACTAAGCCACGATGGAAACTCGCTGGGTAGCATTTTTTTATTTGGCCCCAGTTTTGCTCCCTGAGAGTGGCCCTCAGTCAACTCTTCTCCATGACCCTTGGCTCACAGTCTTGGAATCCTTCCTTTTTCCAACACCATCCCTGGCC
>PVHT020000141.1:852864-925242 GCA_004024745.2 Catagonus wagneri
TAGGGGTCTAATCGGAGCTGTGGCCACTGGCCTGCGCCGCAGCCACAGCAACGCAGGATCCGAGCCGCGTCTGCAACCTACACCACAGCTCACGGCAACGCCGGATCGTTAACCCACTGAGCAAGGGCAGGGATCGAACCCGCAACCTCATGGTTCCTAGTCGGATTCGTTAACCACTGCGCCACAACGGGAACTCCTTTTTTTTTTTTTTTTTGCCATCCCTGGCCATTCTTAAAGAGGACATGAAAGAATATATTCTCTGAGCAATGTCCTCAACTAGTTTCTTGCCTATAGAATGCTGAGGATCATTGGTTTTCCAACATTTTGAACAGTCTAAGCTGGTACCAGTTTTACCAGTACAGTAGCATAAACACTTTCTGTGTTTCCTATGATCTTGAATGCAATCCATGTCGATGCTTGAAACTCACCACTACAAGACATGCTTCTCTCTCTCTCTCCATACCTCCCCTCTCCCTACCCAGTTTAACTACTGCTACATCTGGCATGTCTGTCTATAGCAGAAAATGTTCCTATGATTTCTACAAACTGTAATTCTGGGGAGTTGAGGAGAATGTCAGCTGCCTAGATCCCTGTCTCCAACTCAGAAACAATGAAGAACAACAAGAAGGAAAACAAAATTACACAAAAATTATGCCCTTAGCATAACCTGAATATACAGAATGCCCAATTTTCAGTAAAACTGTAAATAAAAAAGAATAAACACCCAATCCTTGTGTATGATTCCTCATGGTCCTACTTGCTGGCCAGTTTTATGATAAGCAAAGGCAGGCCTAGTAAACTCTGAACACTAATGAGCAAAGAGGACGCGTAGAGAGAAACAGAGCAAAAAGATATACAACATATACAATTATAAATTATTATGACAATTGAAAAAAATCACTGTCACATCAATTAATAAATGCATTTTTAAAAGGAAGAGATTTTCGGTTTGGCTTACAGAGTAAGAGAAAATTATATGGTGTATACAAGAGACACACATAAAAAAGATGAATCAGGAATTCCCGTCATGGCTCAGCAGTAACGAACCCAACTAGTGTTCATGAAAATATAGGTTCCATCCCTGGCCTTGCTCAGTGGGTTAAGGATCCAGTGTTGCTGTGAGCTGTGGTGTAGGTCACAAACACAGCTTGGATCCCATGTTGCTGTGGCTGTGGCATAGGCAGGCAGCTACAGAAACACTAAAATTAAGGGATCAACAAAAAAGGCCAATGGAAACAATAAAAAATCAGGAAAATTATCTGATATCAGCCAAACTAGAATTCAAGCCTAAAAGCATTAAATGTGACAAAAATACTAAAACCACAATTCACATGGAAGATAGATTATTTTTAATATCTACGCACAAAATAACACAGCAAACATGTTCAAAGGGTAAAACCTATTGAAGATACAAAGAAACAGATCAAAACACACTAATGAGATATGTTTTTCTTTTTATGACCATACCTGTGGTGTATGGATATCCCAGGCCAATGGTTGAATTAGAGCTTCAGGGGCAGGCTACACCACAGCCAAGGCAATATCAGATCCAAGCCACATCTGCAACATATGCCACAGCTTGCATCAATGCCAGACCTTAATGCACTGAGCCAGGCCAGGGATTGAACCTACATCCTCACAGAGACAATGTTGGGTCCTTAACTTGATGAGTCACAACAGGAATTCCTGACAGGAGATATTTTTAACACATCACTTACTAAAGTTATAAGATCTAAACATCATAATTGATAAGGTAGGTTTTATGGATAAGTATCAAACTGTATAGGCTAAGAGTAGATATTTCTTCTCCTCAAATGCAAAAGAACATTCAAAAAACAACGGAAAGTAAAAAAGAAAATATCAAAAGATTTTATAAGTAGAAATATTATAATAAATGATAACCAGAATGCAATGAAAACTAGAAATTGTTAAGATCAAAAAGCCAAAAGCCCGTTCCTATTTAAATTTCTTAAAAAGTCTACTGAGGAGTTCCCATTGTAGCACAGCGGAAATGAATCCGACTCGGAACCATGAGGTTGTGAGTTCAATCCCTGGCCTCACTCAGTGGGTTAAGGATCAGGCATTGCCGTGAGCTGTGATGTAGGTCACAGATGCAGCTTGGATCTGATGTTGCTCTGGCTGTGGCGTAGGCCAGTAGCTGTAGCCCTGATTAGACCCTAGCCTGGGAACCTCTATATGCCACGGATGTGGCCCTAAAAACCAAAAAAAAAAAAAAAAAAGTCTATTGAAAAACTTTTTAATAACTTTGAGGCATAAATGACATACAAAAATCTGTGTATATATTTAGTGCATACAACTTGGTGAGTTTGGAGATGAGTAGACAACTATAGAACAATCAATGCCATAATCATACTCATCATCTCCAAAAATTTTCTCCCAACCTATTTATGTATTTTCTTATCTACTTCATCATAAAAACAGAAGTCTACCCTCTGAACAAAGTTTCAAGTATACAATAGAGTACTGGTAACTACAGGCACTATGCTGTACAGTAGATCTCTAGCACATATTTATCATACATAACTGAAACCTCATATCCTTTGATGACGCCTCTCATTTCCTCTTCCTCCACAGCTTCTGGTAACCACCACTCTGTCCTCTGCTTCTGTGAGTTTGGTTAGTTTAGATTCCTTATATACATGGAATCGTGTAGTATTTGTTCTTCTGTTTCTGGCTTTTTAAATTTCACATAATGTCCTCTAGAATCATCCATGTTTTTGCAAATGGTAGCCTTTTTAAAGCCATATGATGTTCTATGGTATGTAAATAGCCCATTTTCTTTATCCAGTCATCCACTGATGGACATTTAGGTCGTGTCCATGACACGGTTATTATGAATAATGTTATTATGGCCAATATACATGGCCATTAAGGCATCTTTTCAAGATCCCGATTTCAATTTCTTTGGATATATACCCAGAAGTAGGATTGCTGGATTACATGATAGTTTTACTTTTAATCTGAGATGCCTCCATACTGTTTTCCATAGTGGCAGCAACAACTTATATTCCCACCAACAGTGTATAAGGGTT
This sequence comes from Catagonus wagneri, assembly GCA_004024745.2. Classification (NCBI taxonomy): domain Eukaryota; kingdom Metazoa; phylum Chordata; class Mammalia; order Artiodactyla; family Tayassuidae; genus Catagonus; species Catagonus wagneri. The sequence continues at coordinate 855,918 of PVHT020000141.1, forward strand.
TCCTTTTTGCCACATCCTCACCAACACTTTTTGTCTTTTGGTTTTTTAGTAATAACCTTCCTACAGGTGTGAGGTGATATCTCATTGTGGTTTGGATTTGCATTTCCCTAATGATTACTGATGTTGAACACAAAATGGTATTTGGAAAACTAGATATCCACATGCAAAAAAAAAAAAAAAAAAGGGGGAAATTAGATCCTAATCTTATACCATACACAATAATCAACTCAAAATGGGTTAAAAATTTAAATGTAAAACCTTAACTTATAAAACTCCCAGAAGAAACAAAGAGAAAGAGTACTTTACTGCTGTCATTTTGTTATTTATGTTTTAGTTGTTTGTTGTATACCTTAGTTTTTCTTTTTCTTTTTTGTCTTTTTGCCTTTTCTAGGGCCGCACTCGTGGCATATGGAGGTTCCCAGGCTAGGGGTCTAACAGGAGCTGTAGCCACCAGCCTATGCCACAGCCACACCAATGCGGGATCTGAGCCATGTCGGCAACCTACACCACAGCTCATGGCAACGCCGGATCCTTAACCCACTTAGCGATGCCAGGGATCGAACCCGCAACCTCATGGTTCCTAGTCAGATTCGTTAACCACTGAGCCACAAGGGGAACTCCTGCCTTAGTTTTTCTGTTCCTCATTTTCTCCCTACTGCCTCCTTTTGTGTTTAGTTGCTATTTTGTAATGACACATTTTGATTCCCTTCTTGTTTCCTTTTGTGTATATCCTATAGATACTATCTTCGTGGAGATTGCTTTAATATCTTAAAGTCATAGCAATCTATTTTGAACTGATGACAACTTAACTTTAATTGCTTGCAAAAACTCTACTCTTTTAGTACTTTGCACCTCTCCCCACTTTTCTTATGATGTCACAAACTGCACATTTACATATTGTGTAAAAACTCATTTTTATAATTATTATGTTTTTGTCTTTTAAATCCTACAAAGAAATAAAAGTGAAGTTTGAACCAAAATAACAATAATATAAGTTTTATATCTGCCCATGTATTCACCTTTACTGGATACCTTTACATTTTATGTAGTTTTGAGTTACTTTCCAGAATCCTTTCATTTCAAATTGAAAGATTCTCTTTAGCATTTCTGGTAGAATGCATCTGGGGCCAAGTAATTCTCTCAGTTTTTCTTTATCTTAGAATGTCTTAATTTCCCCCTCATTTTTGAAGGACAGTTTTGCCAGATATAGAATTCTTGGTTGAAATGTCTTTTTGCCACAAAATTTCCTACTATTTTGAATGTGGCGTTTCCCTGGTTGGGATTGATTAAGTTGCTGCAGATCCTGAACTGGAGTCTGGAGTTTCCACAAAGCTACTTTGATCAATGTGTTGTTTACTTGATGTTTCTATGGGCAAACATGGAGCTTCCTAGTTTACCTTCCTCGGTCACCTTTTTTAAAAACATAAATTGGTGATATCGCTCCCCTAAATTGGATTAAATTATCTGATGTCTCCCTATTGATTTTTATTTTTTATTTTTATTTTTTATTTTTTTTTGTCCTTGCCTTTTATCTAGAGCCGCACCTGCGGCATATGGAGGTTCCCAGGCTAGGGGTCTAACAGGAGCTGTAGCTGCCGGCCTTCGCCACAGCAACGCGGGATCCGAGCCGTGTCTGCAACCTACACCACAGCTCACGGCAACGCCGGATCCTTAACTCACTGAGCAAGGCCAGGGATCGAACCCGCAACCTCACGGTTCTTAGTCGGATTCGTTAACCACTGAGCCACTAAGGGAACTCCTGATGTCTCCCTATTGAAATAAAATCCAAAGTCCTCGGCCTTGAGGCATTGCATAATTTGTCCCAAGCCTTTGCTTCCTTTCCAACCGTAATTTGCTCTCTTCTTTCCATTTCTCACTAAGCTCCAATGACAGTAATCTTCTTTTAGCCCCAGGAATGCTAAGGCTCTTCCTGCCTTGAGGTCTTTTAACATGTTCTCACTTTTATCTAGAACACATTTCCTTCACTCTCTGTACTGCTAATACCTTTTTTTTTCCTCTGATGTTATCTTTCTGGGACTTCTCTTCAGGAAAGTTGTTTCCGATTAGGTTAATCTCATTGTTATATGCATTACAACACTAGGAGTGTTTCCTTCATACTGCTTTTTGAACTGTAAAGGTATAGTTTTTTGGTGACCGTTATTCAATATCAATCTCCACTACAAGCTGGTAAACTCTTCAGTATAGTGAAAATGTTGCTGTCTCTCGCTATATCCACAGTTCCTGGACACAGTAAGCACCCCAAAATATTTTTGCCTCCTTGATGTATAAATGAAGCTTATCATTTGTGTATTTCACTTGCTTTCCTCTTTAATCCTATAGAAATACTGCTGCATATGGATTTCCTTTCTGGCTTTAACACACTTGACTAGACTGTCTCACAGTCTGCATTTTACCCCTGAGCTCACCTAGGGCAGCATTGCAAAGTGCAGAACCTTCCTCTTTAAGTGTCCTTTGCCCACCTTAGTCATTTTCTTTCCCTTCAGGCAGCCAGTGCCCTCATCCTGTGAGGAAGTAATTGCATTTCTAAAAATGTTCCTCCTAAATTCTGGACTCACTTCATCAAGAGGCGCTCTTAGCAACAGACAGAGCAACACATACAGTGGAATTGCCCATATCTTTGACAGGCATAGAAGAAGGTGAATTTTGGAGGGAGCTTCCACAGTTTTTAAGTACTGATGCAGAGTTCCTCCTATTCCATCTCATTCCTTTCTTCGTTCCTTCATTCACTGCAATATTGAATACCTACTACATGCACAGTATATGCAGGAACTAATAGTACAAAGATAAATATGATTTGACCTCCATCTTTAAATTCAGTCTAGCAAAAGAGATGGCCACTTGAAAAACCAATTATAATACATTACCAGTTATTAATTCATTTAACAGACATTTAATGAGAGCTTACTCTGTGTCAGGCTGTTGGGGAAACAAGGATGAAAAGAAATATGCTTGCTCTTAAACAGATTACCATATAAAGGCAAACATATTCGCAAGTAATTACTGTTAAAATACATGGCCCAGGTCTCATAGATGTGGGAAATAATTACCTCATATAATTCTTTCAGCAACTCTGCTCATAAGGGTAATTTCCATCCTTAAGAATATTTTGTTGTTGATCCCCTTGAAAAATAGCAAGGAGACAGACCATTTTTTTCCTAAAGGGAAACGAAGTACAATAAAGGGAAAATTATGATGAAGGAAGACAAAAGGATCTATAAAATACATGGAAATAAATGTCAAAAGAATTAAAAGGTTAGAGTAAAAGCAAACTTAAACTTTTAATAAGGTCAAATGGGAACCAATTAAAAACAGTAATACTTTCTCAATTCAACTCCACAGCTAAAGGGCTAACGGGACTTTGCCAGGTCACTTCGTTCAATTCCTTGCCTCCAAGCTATACTTAATTTCAACTATCTTGGGTTGTAACTGTGACGTTCCCACCTGTATCCCCTGGCTTCTATGCAATAGCTTTATTTTTGCCAATTAAACCAATTCATTGTTTCACTCCAGCAGAAGGAATCAACAGAACCAGCATTTGTAATTCATTGCTTCTTCTAGGCCATCTTGGAGGCAGTATCTGATACGGAATTCAGTAACACATTTGTGGTGAGACACATCTCCTTAAACTTCATTATAAAATCATTGGGAAGAATACAGAGTGAGGACCTAGCACATAGGGAAGTATCTTTGCCAATTTTTTGGTACCTTGATGAAGTGACACTTAGCAAGTATTTGAACTTGTTTGTGCTAAGGGTTCAAATTAGAAAATGTGTGATATTTAAGGTCCCTCTCAGAGTTGATAATCTATGAATCTATGCTCTTATGTTTTATTTGCCCTTACAAGGGAAACCCAAACATCAGTTGTAGTGATACTGTGATGCTCTGCTCAGATCCCACTTCACAGCCCACTGATCCACTGCTCAACTTTCCAATATCAAGCGGCTTTTGTACTTGCATAACATTCACTCCTTGTTTTATTTCTTGAATGTTCAATTTACTAAATCATTGCCAGTAAAACACATAAATATTTTCCTAAAATATTTCAACCTTTATTATAAACTTAACTAAAATAGCCTTAAACAATTTTAAATAAACTTTAAAATTTAGTCTGATTCTTCTGAAACTGCAAACATTAATCCCTAAACAAAAATTACAGAAATACAATGTTTTCAAAATGTATTACCATACTTAGACCTAACCTTTTTCTTTTTTTTTTTGGCCACAGAACCCTTTATTTTAATAAATCTATTTTTTGATTTTTTAATGCCTCTTATCTAATGGATTTGAAATCATTTACTAGGTTACCATATAATATAATTAGGGAATCACATGAGACGTCTGAAGTGAATACATTGCAGTGGGTATTACAAGTCATTGAGAATGAGCAGTTATAATTGTGCCACTTGTGACGAATCCATATATGTATGTGTAACCCTGTCACCATGCTGTACAGCTAGGTATAATATAAAAATTAAAATTAAAATAAAAAAAGATTTTTTAAAAATAAATAAAATTTATCATAACATTTTTTATTTAATTGCATTCAGTAACTCAGATATTTTCTGTTCAGTTCATGTGGTAGCGTGACCTAACCTTTTTCTAAACATTAACAACATGCTTGATTTATTTCTTTATTATTTCTATATGTCCTTACATATTGTTAATGTTATGAACATACTAATAACTTTGATACTATCCCAGAGTTATAGTATTCTTATTAAATTAATAAGATAACACAGATCTAAGGTTACAGAATCTAAGTCACCAACCAACTGATCCTTAGTTGGGAAATTAGAACTGTTTCTCTCAAGATGACTTTAAAAGGTTATGCAGACTTTTATAGTTAGAATTGTCTATTTTCTTTTTATAATTTTTATAACTATGATTTCAACTAGATTTTAACTCTTTGCAACTGGTAGTTACTCCTCAAATGATGTACCCTGAAGGTTCACTTTGTTGATTATCAATGATACATGTCCCATTAGAGCAACAATTAAAATGTATGTATGTGCAATGATACCCCAGTAGCAATAAGCACACCTAGCACCCAAGTCTTGGTTTCAAGATAACATTACCCAATGAAAGAACCAGAGCTACTTGGGAAAATAGCTGGGTAGGAGAAAAATGTACAAGATGAGTCTGAAATATCTTATTGTGACAGAGTAAATATTGCTCAAAAAGTAATGGGGAAAATGCCAAAAAGTGTCAAAGGAATGAAAAAGGAATTAGAAAACATTTCAATCATATATACTAGATATAGAGTACATTACAATATTCTACTTAGAGATAACTTCTTACTGTACTTTTTTACTACGCTGAGTAGATACATTACTTTACAGACCTTATTTCTGACAATATGGTTTTCAACATTCTTTTCCCTTCTCGCTGGCAAGTCTTTCCTCCACTTGTCAGTCACAGCTGAATTAGATCCTCTTCTATGAAAGTTTTGTCTGGATATATGCCCAAGAGTGGGATTGTGGGGTCATATGGTAGTTCTATATTTAGATTTCTGAGGTACCACCATACTGTTTTCCATAGTGGTTGTACCAATTTACAGTCCCATCAACAGTGTAGGAGGGTTCCCCTTTCTCTACACCCTATCCAGCATTTGTTATTTGTGGACTTCTTAATGATGGCCATTTTGACTGGTGTGAGGTAGTAACTTAGGGTAGTTTTGATTTGCATTTCTCTAATAATCATTGATGTTTAGCATTCTTTCATGTGCCTCTTGGCCATCTGTATATCTTCTTTGGAGAAACAAATCTTTCCTTGAAAAAGACACATGCACCCATGTGCTCACTGAAACACTATTCACAATAGCCAAGACATGGAAACAACCTAAAGGTCCATCAACATATATGTTATGAAAATGTGGTATATATACACAATGGAATACAACTCAGCCATAGAAATAAAAAAATAATTCCATTTGCAGCAACATGGATGGAACTAGAGACTCTCATACTGAATGAAGTAAGAAAAAGAAAGACAAATACCATGTGATATCGCTTATATCTGGAATCTAATATACAGCACAAATGAACTTTCCACAGAAAAGAAACTCATGGTCTTGGAGAACAGACTTATGGTTGCCAAAGGGGTAAGGAGGAGGGATTTGGATGGACTGGGAGTCTGGGGTTAATAAATGCAAGCTATTGCATTTGGAGTGGATAAGCAATGAGATCTTGCTATATAGCACAGGGAACTATATCTGATCATTTGTGATGGAACATGATGAAGGATAATGTGAAAAAAGAATGTCTGTGTGTGCGTGTGTGTGTGTGTGAGAGAGAGAGAAAGAGAGAGAGAGAGAGAGAGATACTAGGTCACTTTGCTGTATGGTAGAAAATTGACAGAACACTGTAAACTAGCTATAATGGAAAAATAAAAATCATTAAAAAAAAAAACTTCATCTATGAAACTACCCTGTCCCTCTCAAAAGACTGTATCTCCTTCTCCTCTGCTCTCACTAACCTTCAAATTATATTTCTGATGTTTCCACTTTTCTTTCTGCCTTAAGGCTATCTTTTTGTACATGTTTCAGAACTACCCTCAAACATTCCCTCCCTTTTCCCCATCCACAGTTTTGAAAGGGGAATATGATATTTATTCTCCTTAAAATGATATTTCCTTCTCCATTTTCCCACCTCGCTACTGCCTCATAATACCCTAGTTGGTAAGGTCACAGGCTTTGATGTAAGTCTCACCCCAGTTCAAATGCTGGTTTTACCACCAGCCAAGTATATGGCTTTGGATATTTACTTCTCTTCACCTCAGATTTCTCAAATCCCAAATTGTTCTTCATAGAGCTGTAGTGAGCATCGTATAAGTTAATTAATGCCAAATTCTTAGCACCATGACTAGAAAAATATTACCTGCTATCACCATCATCATCATTACCACCACCATCATCATCACCATCATCACTGCATTAGCATCATTAGTAGCTATAAAGAGCCACAAAGTCAGAATAACTGATGAAATCTGAATGTCTCTAGGTGCTGAAATTAAAGTGTTTAATGAAGTGTTAACACAGTTGACCTCTTCTAATCAAAACTTCAGATACTCTCACAGAGGAATATTTACAGCAATTTCAGCCCTAAATTCAACAAAAACAACCATTAATCATTAACCTAATTAATGGTCTTGACTTTAACAACAATATGGGGTCTCAAAGCAGAGAAATATGTTTACTAAATAGAGTTTGACTCGTATAGTCTTTGGTTCATCCTTCAGCTGACATTTACTGAGCATCTACCATATGTCAAGTACTCTAGCAGATGTTAGTAACATTTCAATAAACAAGGTAGACAAATTTCCTGCTTCCTATGAAACTTGCATTCCAAATGGAGGTAGAAGATACAGTCATTTTACCCCAAAATAAATGCTGTATATTATAAATCATGGAGTGATAAGTACAAAATATTGTGATAAGCACAAGTATTATGCGGAATAATAAGGAAGGTGCTACTTAAATGGGGAAGTCAAAGATCTCTCAGATGAGTATTCACTTTTGAAATTCCTGATGAAATTCATCTTCTCATATTTTGAATAAGACATTAAGCCTTACAATATACATCAAACTTACATCCTTAATTATATCAAGTCTTGCCTGAGATCACCGTGTCCAAATATGTAAATAGAAGAAAATAATTACTGATTATGGATTAATTCCAATCCATAGCATACCTACAACTCTTGAACATGCATTCCAACTGCATGTAGTTCCATAACATGAAGTGCCACTTGTTTTGTAATGAAACACGGAAGCCAAACTGGGGCAACTAGTTTACGCTAGCCTGAATTGCATTTAGGCAATTTATGGGAAGGAGTTTATTCCAGACCCATTCATCAGTCTACAAATAGCATTTTCTTCTGAGTTCTGTGTCTGTTCGGTATGATAATTTTGAGTGGTACTCTTCTGTAATTAGAGTATGGCTGTGCATTTTTTTCTCCCCACCCTACCCTTTTTACTATCCTTCACTTCAAATACATTACAAATCACTGAGAGCCTCTACTATATATAATTATTCTATTTTTGAGTGCTATATCACATTATATAAGGGTTCCCAGATTTCATTTGGCAGTTGATTCTATGATTCACTGCCCAGATTCACCTTCAAGAATGGAGCTGTTCTCCCAGGAAGTGCTGCCAGCGGGTACTCCTCACTATCAGCCCTCATTTGGAAGTGCCCTGATTGAAGAGAGCTGCCTAGCCCAAGGTTATCCTCCTTCCCTGGACATCCTGCATCCAATTATTGGTCAATATAGGAGTATAAAGGCCCAGTGTCCTCACTCAAGCTCAGGACAACTCTGAAGGTCAAGTCCACACCAAGAGCTCCCCACAGATCAGCTGTAACATTTCCAAAGCTAGCATCCCAGCCCAACTTTTCTTTCTGCTCAATCTTCCCTCCTTCTCTTCTCTTCCACGGGTATTTTTTTCCAGATTACTCTCTAATAAACTATCACATGCTAGGAAGATATGTAATCAGCCACTCACCATAAAAAAATGAGATAGATTCTGAAGAATAACAATGGATTACCACAAACTCAACTAAGCAGTAGTGTCCCACCTGCAGCTCTCTGCCAAGGGTGGCATATTTGCTAGTACCTGTTACCAACATTTCAGGCACATGGTATCTGGCCATTGTTTTATCAAGTTCAATATTTTCTAACTATAATAGGAAAGATCAGAAAGAGCTCACATTCACTTGAATGAATAAGAATATATATTTGCAATCTTGCCCAAGGGCTATATTGGCTTTCCTTCCCTGTCAAACAGTATTAAGTGATCTTGACTAACTAGACATCCCATTAAAAACCTCACTGGTCCACTATATTATAATATATCATGCAAACTGGACCAGATCAAAAAGAAGCAGCAGGGACATTGTAGGTTTAGGTAAAATACATGCATGCCAGAGAGAGAAAGAGAGGAACTCTCTGAAGATTCAGTAAATGCTTAGGAGTCTCATGGTCTTGGGCATTTGAGGACATCCTTCCAAAGAATGGCCATATTTTCATAACCAGCACTTCTTACCACAATGAAGAAAGGCCCTTGCTTGGTTAGTATTTCCATGTCTAGAGGCAGCATCCTCCATAGCTGGGAAAAGAGCACCAAATCACATGCCAGGCAGCATAAAACAATTCCAGCTTTGAGTGAAAACCAAGCAGGAAAGGACTGTATAGCAATCTAGACTGTAGTGCAAGTGTCCTGGTCACTTGAGTATCATAACCTACCAGGATGGGTATAGCATTAGAGGTATCTACGGTGGGGAAAAGTGTCATATGGTGTTTATATAGCAAGCCCGCCTCGAAGAATCACAGCACAGACATCTGGGGTTGGGGAGTAAGGCCACATCATCTACAGCAGACATTCATACATCTTTTGAAAAGCTGGTCCTGGTATACCACTGGGTCCAGGTAGAAATGCAGTGCCTGACAATGGACATCAGATTATCATGGGGCCTGAACTTCTCACGATGAGGCTAAATATCATTAAATCATAGAGTCATGAGGTCAGGTGAGTCTAGGACCAATACATCATAAGATGGAAGTGGAAGGTCAGGCATTAAGACCAGGAAATACGAAGAAGCTCATGTGAGCAGGTTGCTTAGATAATAAAATCATATGCTATTGCTGTAGCCCTCAACCATCAACTCATACCTATCACCTTATAGGGGGATCCTTTATATTATCAATGCACAGGAAAAGAAAAAAATTCAGGTTTGGTTACAAAATAGGTTTCCTTGGTGTGTGAGTGAAAGCTGGAAATGGATTGAGGCGATATTGCAGCCTGACTTAGAGGTGGCTCTTAACAGTGGCATGGGGAAATCCTCCCAACAGGCAGAGCACAAGGCAATGCATATGGCCATGTTCTTCTGGTGGAAAGGGAAGTGTCCTGAGGTGATGATGTGCATGGACTCATGAGCAGTGGCCAATGGCCTGACTAGGAAGTTCATGGCCAAGAAGAATAAAAACTGTAAGGGCAAGGAAAGAAGATCTGTGATAGAGGGGATTAAGTGGACCTACGGAAATGGATATAAAATGTAAAGAGTTTTGTATCAAATGTTAACACCTAGGAGAGAGCACCTGTCATGGAAGAGGCACTAAATAATCAGGTAGACAATGTAACTTAGTTAACATCAGCCAGTCTCTGTCATCAACCTCCCCAATGCCAGCACAAGTGGACAACACATGAAATAGCTATAGTGACAGGGATAGAAGCCATGCATGGATTCAAAGGCATTGCCTCCACTTACCAAGGCTGACTGACTGAATGTTCATTCTGCTAGGAACAGAAACCAACACTAATTCCTAAGAATGGCACCATCTCCATAGGAGACCAAACAGTCACCTGGTGGCTAGTTGAATACATTGGACCTCTCATTGTGGAAGAGGCTATAATGCATCTTTACAGGAACAGACACATGTTCTGGGCTTGGATTTGGCTTTTATGCCCACAGCACATCAGTCAGCACCACTATCTGAGGACTCACGGTTTTTGATTTTCCAATGTCATCTTACATTATATAGCATCAGACCGAGGAGTCCACTTTAAAGAAATGACGTACAGGAATGGGTATTTGGTACCTGACCATGAGATCCAATCACGGGTCATATCACCTAATACACCAACCAAAAGCTTCTGGCCTAAAAGAGTAACAAAGTGGCCTGTTATAAGGGCATAGATGAAGTGCCAGCTTGAAAGTGATACTAACAATGTGGGGTTCTGTCCTCCAAAATGCATTGTATACTCAATGATCTTTGTGTGGTGCTATGTTGGTTGAATATGTGGGCCCAGGAAATGATACATGGAAACTAGAATGGCCCTACTTATCACCACTCCCAGGGACCCATTTGGCTAATTTGTGCTTCCCATTCCTATAATTCTGGGAACTGCAGGACTTGAAGTCACATTTTCCAAAGGGAAAATGTTTCCACCAGAGAACAGAATGACTTTAGTTGTACTATAAGCTTTGGCTGACACCTGGTCATTTCTGGCACCTCAAGCCAAGTGACAAGCTTACAACAGGAGTCACCATCTTGGCAAGAGAAATTAACCCAGATCATTAGGAGAAAGTAGGGCTTCCCATGTGATTCACCTGCCTCAACTTGATAGCAAATGGACTAGTACAACTAAGAGTGGAAGAAAGCAAGGTGACCAGAGGCTGAGGATGACTGGGATCATACCACAAGGAAAGCCACCAAGACTAGAAGAGGGTGAGGAGAATCTAGAGTGGATAATGGAGGATGTGGTAACTATCACTTGAGAACTTACCATTGGCTGTATCAGCAGAGGTGATAATTTATTGTACCAACCTTATTCTTATCAGCAACCTCCCAGAAAAGAAACCCACTGGAACCCTGGAAAATACTGGGAAACTGATTCCCAGTATTTATCTGAAGAAGTGGATCTAAGAGGTACAAGCGGTTCACTGAGATTCTGCCAAGTCTCCCCTTTAAGAATGAAAATGTTGTTCACCAGCTTCTAGAACTGCTGCCAGCTGCCAACACTTGCTGTCAGCCCTCTAAGTGAAGTTTGGCTGAAGAGAGACAAGGTTCTTGCTCAAGGTCATGGCTCCTCCCTGGATGCAGCAAATAACTATTGATCATGAGGTTTATAAAAGCCTCGTCCCTTTTCCCCAACTCAGCAATCCCCAAAGGTTTCCCAGGCTCAGACTTTCCCCTGGGTCACTTATGATTTTCCTTAGCGTCACAGCCCAGTTTTCCCCTGTGCCCAATTCTGCTTCCTTCTCTTCCATGCTATAAGTGTTGTTTCCAAGAGACATCCCTACCAAGCTTCCTGCCCACAAACTTCTATCACCCAAGAACATCACCCATGAAATCAGTGATGGGGTCATATAGAGTAAACTCAAGCTCTGGACCAGAAATCAAGAGACTGGTTCTAGTCACATGTTTGCTGCTACTGTGTCAACTGACCTCAGTCAAGTCGTAAACCACCTAATCATTATTTTCTTCATCACTATTACTGGGAAGGAAAAGAAATTGCTGCGGTCCTTAGTCCTAGACTAAGAACCAGAATTTAAGTTCCTGAGTGGCTGTTCACTGGTTTTGTGACCTTGGGAATATCACTCCAGACCTCTGGTCCCATCTCATTAAAATGAGAGGTAGATTTGATGGGAAATAACATTTTTAAAAGAATATATATATATTCATATATATATATATGTATATATATATATATACACTCAACGTTTAAATAATATATATATATGAAACTGAGTCACTCTGCTATACAGCATAAACTGGCACAATGTCATAAATCAACTATAATCTAATAAAAAATAAAAATTTGAAAATTTAAAAAACAAAATAAGAGGTAGACTAAATGATCTTTAGTGTCCTTTCCAGATCTAATAGGCTGTGCATCTAAATATCAAAACCCCACATTATTACTTCTGTTACATAGCATTTAAGATGGCATTTTCAATTTTATCAATAACTTTGTCGCCAAGAAAAAAAAAAAAAACTTATGAAAGTCTTTCTCTTTGCCAAAAGACAAATTTTTGAGTCCTATTATTTCATTGTTTCTCATCTCTTTGTTCCTTACTGACCTTTTTTACCCTTTTTCTTTCTTTTCTTTCCTTTTTTTTTTTTTTTTTTTTTTTTTTTTTTTTTTTTTTTTTTTTTTTTTTTTTTTTTTTTTTTTTTTTTTTTTTTTTTTTTTTTTTTTTTTTTTTTTTGGCATGTGCCTTTTTCTCCTAGCCCTAGGAAACTTTGAGCAAATGAGAGGGGAGCAAATTGAGTAGTCACTGTTGGCACACAAGTGTTATGAAGCTTAGTTTCAAATACTTCATGTTCTCATCCTGTTTCCCTTTCTTCATAGCCTCTATGGCATCATATAGGTTTCTATCTTGTTTTTCGTATTCAATACTCAAGTGTTTACTGCTAAAACTCATCAGAAATGTTTTCAGTTTCACCAAATGCTTTTCTTTCTCTAACACCATTTCTCTACACCTTACTGCTCCACTACATTAAATTTGTACCCCTTTCTGGGGTACAATCACATCACATCACTATCACAGGGGTTGCTTAAAACTGCCCCTTTTCCTTTCCTCTCCCTGTTTTCATCTGTCTGGCTCTACACATTCTCATGAAAAAGACAAGAGATGTCAACACATTGCAGCAGGAGCAATTAGAAACCGGGTTGGTGGCTGGCTTGTGCCCTCCTGGACCCCTGAAGACAAGCCAAAAATAGAACTGAGCTGAGCCTTTACAGGGCTCAGTGCTGCCAGAGGAGTTTCCTCAGTTAGTTCTCCAAGGCTATATTTTCTGAGTCATCTTTCACAGCTCACCGGCCAGAACTCATAACTTATATGCTGTGTTCTCCATCAAGACACAGTTACTGTCAGAAAGTGGTTACTCTCTAAAGGGAGATCTTTACTCATGTCCTGACTGACAGCCCACAGAGTACGTGAAAGGAAGGGCAAATTGCCTACCTGTCTCAAACCCACAGTGAAAATCTTCTAAACCAAACAATAACAGTATACGTCCTCTTCTCATTGTGATCACTCTAAACCAATAATGTACTTTAAAATGAACTATGTTAAAAGTAAATATAGGACTTCCCGTGTGGCTCGCAGCATAACTACTCAGCGTTGCTTCTTCAGAGGCTGTGGCTCGATCCCTGCCTCGGGAATTTCCATATGACGCAGGTACAGCCCTAAAAAGCAAAAGGAGAAAAACAACCAAAAAAAAGTAAATACATATTGCATGGTCTGCAGACTGCAGGCTATGTGAAACAGAGACTGCGCATTTAGGGAGAGAGTAAGAAACAGTGGGGTTCCCATGTTAACATCTCCCAGATGCTCCTGGCTGCTTATTACCTTTATTGTTCAATGAATGTCAAAGAGAGTTTGAGGTTTGTTTTCTCAAACACTGAATCAGTTAGAAGATAAAACTTAAATCCTTTAAACTAAAATATCATGGTTTTGAGTATTCCACTTGCTCTGAACCTTTCTAAAAGGCAAAGTCGTCCTAATACCCTGGTCTCCATGCCTGGTTCTTAGATAGTTTTAATATAAGAATTTGCCTCTTCTCATCTCATAAGGTCAATGAACTAATCCAGAAGGGTTTTCTTCCTTCCTTTCATCCCTCCCTCTCTCCTTCCTTCCTATTTCCCTCCACTCATCTTTCTTCCTTTCTTTCTTTTTTCTTTCTTCCCTTCTTTCCCTTTCTTTCTTTTTCTCCTTAAATTCCTCTCTCTCTCCCTGCTTCCCTCCCTCCACCGTCTCTTTCTGTTTTAAAGACTGGCTTGTAATTGCAAAGGCTGCAATGATGTCACCAAAGGTTGACAATGATCAGAGACTTTTAATTAAACAAGGGTGGGGCCAAGGAGCTTATTGACACACAGCACAATCTACTCCTCCTACTCTGTTGTTTACAGAGTTCAGAACACTGACAGGAAGTTGAGAGGCAGGATTCATGCTAGCAGATAAATAAGAACCTAGCTCTGGAATTTCTTGATGAGAAGGAAATGTTTGCTGGTCTGCCTCAATAAGAACCTAGCTCTGGAATTTCTTGATGAGAAGGAAATGTTTGCTGGTCTGCCTCAAAGCCTTTTTTGTTCCTTATATGCTGCTCCCCCAGTAAGAGAAAGTTGGCAGTACTGTGTCCCATAATCAAGGCTCTCAGAACAGCTCAAAATGGGGACATCGGTGCCACCAAGGGACACTGTGAGCAGTAACTAGTAAAAATCAGCACAAAATGCTTTGCACACGGAGGATGCTGGGTTAATCACCATCACCTAAAGTTAAAAATATATTGGCTGCCACATTGATTTAAGTGACAGGAGAGGTGTTGCATTACAACCATCTCTCTGAAATTCACACTCAACTTCTTCCGTGAATTTTGGCCAAGGTATACGATATTAGGTGCTAGAAAAGTTTACGTTTGCTATTTATTGAAAAATTTGGTCTCTCAGTCATACTGAAAATATAATGCCTATAAAAACAAAAATGATGGATGGACCAGTAGGTTCCTTAATTCTACCAGCTGTAACATGTTCTCAGCTCTTCAAGGGGAAATGAAGAAATTTCTTCAAACACTGAGAGAAACTACGGTTGTGGCAACACCATCATGGGTGCACCAAAAGATGCTAACACCCCTGCACCCAAACATTCCCCCTAACTGTGGAAATGCATTTGCCATTAACCACTTGAGAGCCATGTTTAAGAGGAACTGACAACAGCACATCATATCATGGAAAATTGGGAGCTATAACATTTCTAAGCACCATGTGCCTATTAGACATTGCCACAAGGGTTCCACTTCTGATATTATTTAGGCTTCAGACCTTACCCAACAATGACATAACACTTTTTAGTTCATAGACAATAGTTTTCTTTTAAGAATTTGTCCACTTCCTAGCATTCTATAACAACCATAATAGTAATTCATGACATTCATATATTTGTATAAAGAGTTTTCCACTTGCCTGTAGACACATTCTTACTTAATTAAATTCATTTGATATTTTGTAAGATCTCACAATGAGCCAGAAACATAACCCTCACACATAAACATACAACAATAACTCTAGTCAGCAAATGAAGAAAAGTAAGGCTGGGATGCAAAGTAATATCCCAAGGGCACTAGATGACTGACTAGAGAAAAGGTTGGTAAGCAACAGGAGAGAGAAAGACTGGTCAGGATAGTCAAGGTCAGTTACTACATAACTCAATTATCCACGTAATGAATAGATGAAAAGGATAACTCAGAAGCATCCATGGAGTTAAGTGCTTAGAATTTAATATTTGCAATTAAGCTTCTAACTTTAAATTATTTCCATTTTTTCCCTCTTTTTTTTTCTGCTGGAAGCATGACCAAATAAAGAAACTACCACATCTGATAACCACTGACAGAGACATTTTTAGTGTCACTGACCACTTTGGCTAGCTGGTAAAATCTATGGACTACCTCTTAGACTAATGTTTTAAATGTACAAAAGAAAATATGTAGGGTTACAAAAGACAACAATTAAAATGAAATACAATTATAAAAATATCAAGAAAAGAAACTGCCATTTAATGATATATGTGCTTTTATATCAAGAAAAAGAAATTGCAACTTAATTACATATGTGTTTCTGCATTAAATAACAAATTCTAGCTATAGGTCCAATAACCACTCTAGTTTAAAAGTAGTAATAAAGCATAGGAGTTCCCTTTGTGGCTTAGCGGTTAATGAACCAGACTAGGATCCATGAGGATGTGGGTTCGATCCCTGGCCTTGCTCAGTGGGTTAAGGATTTGGCATTGCCATGAGCTGTGGTGTAGGTTGCAGACACAGCTTGGATCCCACGTTGCTGTGGCTGTGGTGTATGCCAGCAGCTACAGCTCCAATTCAACTAGTAATAAAGTATAAATGGCATTTCCAGAGAGCTCCAATAACTTGAATTGATATGAAAATATCTCTAAGTTCCATGGGCCAAAGTCACAGGTACTTTTTTTTTTTTTTTTGGCTTCTTAGGACTGTACCCTTGGCAAGCGGAGGTTCCCAGGCTAGGAGTCAAATCAGCTATAGCCACAATCCTACACCAGATCCAAGTCGCATCTGCAACCTACACCACAGCTCACAACAATGCTGGATCCTTAACCCACTGAGCAAGGCCAGGGATAGAACTTTTGTCCTCATAGATGCTAGTCAGATTTATTTCTGCTGAGCCAAGGGAACTCCTCAGATACGCTCAATACTACTATAGTTTGTTCCTGCGTATGTAAATGAAAAACTGTTAAATTTTAATGATTAATAATCAAACGATGGAATTTTTACAGATCATTTGAATTCTAGCCAAGGGCTTTTGTGAGTCCATGGACTCTATATTTTAAATAAAACAGACAACAGATGTAACAACAGAAACAGACTCACAGATACAGAGAAGCTAGTGGTTACCAGGGGGGAGAGGGGTGGGTGGAGAGGCAAGATGAGAGTAGGGGATGAAGAGGCACAAAATACTAGGGATAAACATAAACCAGTTACAGGGATGTAATATACAGCACAGGAAATATAGACAATTCTTTATAGTAAATTTATATGGATGATTACTAAAAAATCAAATCATTAATATGTACAATTGAAATTAATACACTGCTGTAAGTCAACTATACTTCAATTTAAAAAAAAAAAAAAAACCCTTTCCGTAGGAGAAAGGAAGGAGCAAGTACATTCGGAATGCACATTACATACTCAGAGCAGACTGAATTAGCACGAGGTTTCATCAGCCCAGATAAGAACACTGTTTTGTGCTTTTCTTACAGATCCTAAGACAATGTTTGACAAATAGGCTTCAGGTGTTCAAGAGTGCTTGTTAACTGACTCCTGGATGGTCAGACCTCTTGGCTGAGTCCCAGGCCTGAGCAGGGTCTTCCTTCCTGAGCTGACTTCCATGCCTCTTGCTGGAGACAGGTGGGGCCTCCTTGACAAAATGAACATGCGGCCTTAGTGAGCCAGAGGAATAAGAATGAAATCGTCCCTTATCTCTACTGGCAGGTGGGAAAAATTACAATAGCAAAATGGGAATAAAACAAATTAAAAACATATCAGAGAGAATGTTTCACTTAATATAGTTCTACTTGACAAATTGTTTCTCCTCCTGGTGGAACAATTTATTTTATATGACACTAAATGGCAAGAATAAATCAAAAGCATTGTTTACTTGGGGTAAACAGAGAAATAAACTTGAATGAATTTAAACTGTAAGTCAAAACGGTACAGATACCCTGATGAATGACAGCGATTTACTCTCAATGGTTTCATTATGCAAATGATGTTATTTGTTTTCTAGCTTCTGAGTAAGAACAAACAGTGATGCCAGAATAAAAGCAAATCATTTTCTTATCAAGTGTCTCATCCATGTGACTTAAAATATTATAAAATTTACTATGTGCCGGCCTTTTTTATATTACCCATTGATCATTTAATTTCAAATGCTGATGTGACACGGTCATATCATCACCAAAGTTTTTTCTTAATAAATATTCTGTGTGGAGAGAGGTATCATGGAGAATTAGAGAATTATAATAAGAACAACAAAATGAATGTGATTGTTCTAGTCTTTCTGTCATTTAAATAAGTTATATCTTGTTTTGAACCCATAAGTTTACATTTCCTATTATGCCTCCATAGCAACAGTTAAAAAAACCAAGTATCCCTGAGTTAATGAAAGAGCAAAAGGAAGTGTATTAAATTTCTCTCTGGAGTCAGATTTCCTCGTGCAGTAACTTGCCCTTTTCAGTTCAGAAGTCCCCATTTCCCATCCATTTCTTTCCAAGAATTGCCCACCAACTCTCTTCAATGTTGTTTTCTCTCTCCTCTGCTTAGATTTCCCTCAATTTTGCTACCATGATACTTTTCCTTCCACAGCTCCCTTGATTCTACTCATAGTTTATTCTGAGTGATCACACAGAAAGCAACATGAATTAGTAATGAATTTAAATAATGAAAAGTGTGATTTTGCAATAAATTGGGGATCAGAGTTTACTTTAATCCTCATCTAGACAAGTAAGCATCAAAAGGATATGAGAAATATATGAAAGAAACATTTCAAATTCAGCGAACTCTATCATTAACTTTTTTCCTCTAAGGATTGGGAAAAACCTTGGGATTCAGCAGTAGAATCACTCTGATTTCAGCTATTTAGTAGTCTTTTTACAAGTAAAATATTCCCTCCCACTGATCTCCACACCCTGACCACAAAAAAGTGTCATCTTGAACCAGAAAAAAAAGTGTTTTCTTAGAAATTTGAGCAAAATTACTGCCAGCATAGAAGATAAAAGTAGAATTGAAGAATAAGGACCAACATCAGCTATGAGCATGAAAAGGCATTCATACCATTTTGGTCTGTTTACTATTGCATTCAAATCAATGAATATTTATAGAGCACTTGTGATGCACAGTGTTTTTGAGGAGTAAGAAATCACTGGTAATGGCTGGTACACAGGGCACAGAGTGACGATTAGAAGAAAAGGAGCAATGGTATTCATTCTGTGGACCATGGAGAGATTTTTGAGCTAGAAAATGACATGACCCAGGTTCACTTTAGTACGATTATTTAAAAGGATAAATCAGAAGAAAAGATACATTAGAGAACAGGAGACAACCTCAGAGGGTTTTCTGTTGTTGTTTGACTTTAATGCTGCCTTTGCAGTTTTCCAGGTCCTTATGAACAAGGACCACACCATTTATAATATCTCTACCTCTAGTCTATTTCTATATATTTACAACTAGCAAAGAATTGCTCAACCTTAGTGTTAGACCAACTAGTTTAAGCCAAATTTTATAGATTAAGAATTTAAGATCAAAAAATTTCTTTTTTTTTTCCAAGTTCATGTAACCAGTGTTAAAATTAGGATTAAATTCCAAGTTTACTGATTGCATATCAAGTGATTTTTTTTCAATATATATGGTCCAAGGAACCAGGCATACTGCTAAGCTCAGAAAAGGAACATGGGCAAAAGAACCCCATCTGGAGAGCTGTAAGAGTGAAGAGTTCTGTTTTAAATCTGTTTGAGATGTCTGGTAATTAGCTGGACTTGTAAGTCAGAGCTCAGTAAAAAGACCTGGAAGCTCAGGAAAAATCACATCAGAGATTCAGAAGCCTTCAATAGGAAGATGATGAGTGAATTCGTGAGCATGACCTGGTAGGATAGTAAAGATCAATAAATGAGAGTGTGCAGAGTTGGAAGAAGGAAGAAACGAAAAGTTTGGAGGAAAACCAACACTTCAAAGATGGGAGAAAGAGGAACCTGGGGAAAAAAACTGGGTGGGAGAATCCATAAAGGAACCAGAATACCAAGACCAGTCTAAGGCAGCCCAAAGCAGAGAAAAATAAAGGACTAAGAGAGTAGGTAACTGAGTTGAATGCTGTTGAGAGATGAAGAATGAGGCCATTGGAGTCAGAAATAAGGTCACTAATAATCACGACAGGAGAGATTTCAGTAGACCTGTGGGAAAGGATACCCTTTTGTACTGGGCTGGCAAAAGAATGGAGATGAGAAAATGATAGCAATGACATAGATGATGCTACAACCGAGAAGAAGAGACAGAGGGACTTTGGAGCATTGCTGGAAGAAAAAGCACTAACATTAAACAAACAAAACATTAAACCTTTATTTGCTTGACTAGGCACCTAAATCCCTGCCTATCCTTATCCTACTCTAACTTGCTTTTCAGAAAAACTGATCCTGTTTTCAGAAATCCCAACTGCTGTCCAATATCCTAAATCAAAGTGAATAGACCACCCCAAGACAGTACTGGTCGGAAGTCGAATTTCTAGAATGATTACTGCCAGCAACTCCTGTCGGTCTGAGTCACTTTACATGTTCCCTCCTTCCTGACACTGACCTACATCAAGTGTGAGCTCACCCTATTATGTCTGACTCCAATTTTTGCCTAATGGCTAATCGGCTTCACTTTCGGCAAAGATTCTCCCAGGCAATCTTCCTTCCTTACTGATCAGTGCCACTGAGCATCCACTGTGCTTCAATACCTGTAGCACTTATTATAATAATAGTACCATTATTTTGAGCTAATTATGTGCCAGGAACCATGCTAAGTGCTTCACAGGCACTATCTAATTTCAAACTTTCAACAATTTTATAAATGCTTTTATTTCCAGATGAGCAAATTGTTGCTTAAAGAAATTAAAAAACTTGGAGTTCCCGTCGTGGCTCAGTGGTTAACAAACCTGACTAGCATCCAGGAGGACGTGGGTTCAATCCCTGGCCTCACTCAATGGGTTAAGGATCCAGGATGCCGTGAGCTGTGATGTAAGTCGCAGACATGGCTCAGATCTGGCGTTGCTGTGGCTGTGGTTCAGGCCAGCAGTCACAGCTCTGATTAGACCCCTAGCCCGGGAACTTCCATATACCATGGGTATGGCCCTAAGAAGCCAAAAAAAAAAAAAAAAAAAAAAAAAAGAAAGAAAGAAATTAAGAAACTTGCCCACATTCACATTTCATAAGTGGTGGATCTGGGATTTGAATGTGGGTTTTTCTGACTCCAGAATCATATCCATGATAATACAAATTAGAACAGACCTTAATAGATGCATTTATATCCCAATGAAACCAGGCCTCCTGGAGCAAAAAGGTTACGGCCTATGGTTCCAGATGATAGACACATAATAATTCCCGCTGTACGAGCCACTGGGCTATATAAGCATAAAACAAATAGCCCTGCCCTAAAAGACTCTTTAATAGAGCTACAGAAATCAGACAAATAGCTTTGAAAATGCAATGAACTATACAAAATAGCATATGATGAAGGGTCAAATGACCGGTACAGATTAGAAATGCAATGTTAGGAGGTAAGAGGAAGAAGAGATTCAATCAAGCTGAGAGGCTCAGAAAAGGCTTCCAAGGAGAGGCCTGAGCTGGACCTTGAAAAATGGCTCCAATTTTAACAGGAAGAGAAGACAGAGGAGGACATGAAACCCATTGGCAGATATGAAATTGGGACTGAAATGTTGTGATAGCAGATGCAGGAAATGAGCAGGTCACGGCCATCTGATCTGGGCTGAGCCAGTTTTTCTCAGTCTGGAAACATCCACCACCAAACTGGGGAAGTTATCCTTCTCAAGCTGCATTAAAGACTTCTAGCCTGATGATGATTTATTTTCTTCAGAATTAATATAAAGCTTTCATTTGGTGAGCTACTGCTCCATCCTACCATTCACCAAATCCTAATTCAAGTTATTTCAGTATGCTGATTTCTGTTTCCTGAGATGACTCATGCAGTGGCAGCTTGAAGGAATAGGCTTACAACCTCTAACTGAGACAGCAAAGAAATTGTGAATTAAACTTTTAGTATCTACATTGTCGCCAAAGTTTTATGGAAGAATGAAATACATATATTCATGTTTATATATGTTATGAGCTAAATCAGCTTGTTAAATTTTCACAGAGTTGAAGCAAACTAAAACTTCTCTTTATTTTAACAGATTCATTCATCAAAACTTCCAGTCAAAACTTCAAGTTTGATAAATGAGCAGAGGACTCAGAACTATCTTATGAATGAAGAGCTCTTTAGAAGGAGGCATTGTTATACTCCTGGTTATTATAAATAAGAGTAATAACGATTGTATTTATTTAAGAAATGATTAAATAATGAGGTGGTATCTTTCTTGCAGCTTTTGTTTTTCCAGTTAAGTAAAAATGAGACACAGGAAAATATTTGACTATGCTTGAGAGTGGAGGATTCAGAAATAATGCAGGGAATGGTCTTGTTTGATATTTACAAGATGTTCATGTCCTCGATCATCCTCTAAATATCATGCTTGGCACTGGTGATTAAATTAAATGACTACAAATAGTAACATCCAGTCCTACCTTTGGTCCTGTAGAGACCTTTGAATGGACAGCTCTGGGTTTTTTAGAGAGGGTGTAATTTTTGACTGTCTGGGAATCTCAACACATTGAGAGATTCAGCACTCCTCATTTGCATAAAATATCACAATCATCTCTACTCCATTTACAGTCAAATGTCCACTGCTAATTGCCAGGCATCAAATATTGATGTGTTTAAATATAGTGAGCAAATATTTGTGCCTGGAAAATAATGAGGGGGATTTTAGTTAATTTGAAAAATTAATTACAAAACAAAAAGGCTATGTGAAGTAGAAGCTATTCTAAACACATGGCACTGAGAAGTTTATGTTTCTGCTTTTAAGCTGTATCCATCAATGTCCCCTCACCCCGTAAATATTCTGAGTTATCAGAAAATGACAGTTGCATTGATTTTACAAATGGAAACCAAATTGTCTAGCTCTAGTAATGGAGACATTGCTTTGTAGCCAGGGTCTCCAACTGAGGCCAGATGTGCTTATCACTGCTTTGTAGGTGACCCCTGAAGGTATACGCATAACAGTGTTTGTGTCTCTTGAAAGGAAGACATTTGGGTTTTCTATTGTCTGGCTTGTTTGTGACATGACTGGTTCAGGAAGATGAGAGAAGTGGCAAAGATGACAAAGAGGAGAGCAAGGAATTTTCCACTCCTTAATCTGTGTGACTCCTGAGGAGGAAAAGCTGAATCAGGAGCAGACTTTAAGAAAGACTATGGGGAGTTCCTGTCCTGGCTCAGCAGTTAATGAACCAACTAGCATCCGTGAAGAGGCAGGTTCGATGCCTGGCCTTACTCAGTGCCATGAGCTGTGGCAGACACAGTTTGGATCGTGCGTTGCTGTGGCTGTGGTGTAGGCCGGTGGCTACAGCTCCAATTCAACCCCTAGCCTGGGAACCTCCATATACCGCCTCCATATACCGCGGGTGTGGCCTAAAAAGACAAAAAGACAAAAAAAAAAAAATCCTATGGAAGACCCTGCCCGTGACCACTGATACTTTAGGACGTAAATGACAAAGTTCTTCATAGAGTCAGGCCCCTCAAGAACATCAGCAGACCACACACACAGCAGAAACACTGATGATTTCAGGGTCAGCAGTACAAGCAGAAGCAAATGAGCTGTAAAGAAGAAAGCAGGCAGAGCACAATGGAAGCAGCCTTGTCCTGTGCACAATGGAGAAACCATCCTGAAAAATTACAGAAATGACCGAGAGAGGTTTTAAGACAAAGCTGAATTCCCTATGTAAACATGGGGTGGGTTTGGAGGAACTGGGAGGGAAATGAGTCCAGGGTAGGCTCACATTCTCTTCTTGCAGCCGTGGCTGGCGTTTAGATATCATGTTTATCTATCAACATGATTTTTAACATGGCATTTAGATATCAACATCCCCTCCAAAGGGAGCTGGGTAAAAAATTGTTTGTCTGAAGACTAGTCTAGGCATGAACCTCTCTCAGCCTGAACATCAGTGAACATAAGTGATGAATATCTAATAGGGTTGCTTAATTTTCCTCTGCACAATTGCTTCTGCAGGAGATTATGATTCTTCCATATGCTAAAGAATTGGTTATTTCAGTGTCACTTTGGAAAAGTTTCTAAAGGATGTGAAATATGCACTCTATCAACGCTAGGAAGTGGGCAATTATTCACAACTTGTTCCAACTACTGTGGCAGCCAGTACTGATGCAAGCAAAGTCAGTGCAAGCAGTTGTCTCTTAATGCATATTTTCATGTTGCTACTCTACAGTTTTCATTCACCTACTGTAATTTACTAACATTTTACTTAAGGAAAGACTAAAGGCTGTTCAACCAGATTGGGAACAAAGGAAGGATTCCACAATGTACTGCAGCTTGGAGCCACTGCAATATGGCAACGAACGGAAACAAAAGGTGTGCAGACTGGAAATAAAGTAAAACTATCTTTATCCATTTCTTGAACACAGAAAATACTAAGGAAATTACTAAAAAATCCACTATGACTAATAAGTGAGTTTAGCAAAGGGTCAGAATATAAGACCAATATCAATAATTATCCTTTTATACACTAGAAACAAATACTTTAAATAAAAACTTAAATAGCCCTTTAAAATAGCATCCAAAATGCATCAACTATTTAAGGGCAAATGTATCCAAATATATGGAAGGCTTGTACACTGAAAACTACAAAATTTTGCCAACTGAAACGAAAGAAGACCTAAATAAACAGAGGTAAAACATACCTCATGGATTAGAGAATTCAAGATTGTTAATATATCTGTTCTCCCTACATTCAGCTAAGTATACAACACAATCCCTCTCAAAGGCAGTAGGGATTTTTTTAGTAGAAGTTTACAGGAAAATACTAAAATTTATCATTTTGTCCTAGATGCTATAGAAGTACCACCCACACCCTCTTTCAGGAATAAAAGGAATTCTGATCTTTAGCCACTGGTAGTGCCAAATGCAAACAGTCCTCCGATGCCAGTCCCATTTGAGACTGTTTCAGCAAAAGAAAGCTATTTCATCAAGGTCACATCCCCTTCCCAGGGTTGCCTGTATTCAGCCACTGACAGACATAGAGATTTAAAGCCTGGCCTTCTCATTCCAATGGGATACAGCCTGAAGGTCATCCCATCTTCTAAAATTCCTGCAACATCAGTTGAAACGTTCCATTGTAACTGCACTGCAGATTATTTCTCTCTCTGGCAAATCCTGTTTCTTTCTCTGCCTTTCCATAAGCGTTGATCCCAAAAGCATTCCCTAATAAACCTCCTGCATGCTAATT
Source organism: Catagonus wagneri (assembly GCA_004024745.2). Taxonomy (NCBI): domain Eukaryota; kingdom Metazoa; phylum Chordata; class Mammalia; order Artiodactyla; family Tayassuidae; genus Catagonus; species Catagonus wagneri. Next base: position 881,063 of record PVHT020000141.1, read on the forward strand.
TCTATCTTAGAGTCTGCTTCCTGGGGAACCCCACCTGTGATAGAGTCAAGGTCTAGAAGTCACAGGAAACCAGGGTCCAATTCATTACAAGCAATGACTGCCTAAAATTAGAGTTCCAAAAATAGAATGCTCTGTTCTGAAAAAGCAGTCATTTTCTTAGCATGGAAAGATCTTAAAATGATTGCCAGACATGTTGCAGACAATTTCTTATCTAGTAAAAAATTTATATATATAACTAAAAAGTCTCTTCCAATTCAAAAAGCTTCCAGTTCATTATATCACAATGAGTTTTTTTTTTTTTTTTTTTGACTTGGAACAAATCATATGTTCATTTGAGGCAGTTTTCTTTTTAGGAAAATAAGGGTGTTAGATGAACACTGAAGTCCTTGGTAGCTCCTATAACTTTACAATCCATAATGTATTTTTTTCATTTTAAAAGTTGTATTGAAGTATAGTGGATTTACAATGCTGTGATAATTTCTGCTGCACAGCAAAGTGATTCAGTCACATATATACATGCATCCATTTTTCTTCAGATTATTTTCCCATGTGGATTATCACAGATTACTGGCTGGAGTTCCCTTAATGTATTTTTCTAACCGGTTTTTAAGAAAAGGAAGGCTAATACAATCCCAGTTTCACAGATAATGAAGAGGAGGCATCAAAGATTTAGACTCATGGTTATCAGAGCACAATGAGAATGCAGACCACTCTCTAAATTGCTGATTTTCTTTGAGAAGCTCCAAGTTATTCCAAAAAGGCTATTTGCCTATTATAACTGATTCTAGTTTAATTACTTCCTTATAGTTGCTGCAATTTATTCTCTTTATATTTCATGACAATACCCTTATCCTCAAGCCAATTGATGTATGAAAGCATGAACTTGTTTGCTGAAAAGTTTTTTGCTGCTTAGCTGGAAAGTACAGGAAGTCTTTCATTTTATTTCCTGACATTGAGAAGACCCATACACTTACCAAAAGAGAAAGGAAGATACATACATACATACTTTCTCATTACTTTTTAATCCAAAGTCTTTCAAGTCTATGATGCTAGTAACATAAGATTATAGTAGTGATAATATTAACATTAGATAATAACATTTTAATAGTGCTTTATAGTTTATAACTTTTATACGCATTCTCATCTTTACAGATACAGAAGTAAGGGCCAATAAGCATAGTAGTAATTATTACGGTCACTAAGGAAATAATTAAAGAATTTAGTTACCCTGTAGCATAAAATATTGAATTGAGGCAATGGAAATAATGCCAGTTACATGGAATATTACCTAATATCTTTCTCTGAGGGGTTTTTAAAATTGGAGGAGAAAAGAGTCACATGTGACAAAGAGGATCTGAGGTGGGTGAGTATAGAGGCAAACACCCACTTAACAATCTATTAAGTTTCCTAGAACAAAATCATACACCCACCAATACTTCATGGATTATTTAAATGTTGATATGTCAGAGGAGCAGCCCAGAAAAAGTTTTGTGAATTTTTCTTACTAGACCAGTGAATACAAAAAAATCCCCTATTAATTCCAGGGATGTTTTATAAAGTATGCCAGCAAAGGAGACAATACTGTGGCTTTCTTTAACTAGCCTTCCAAATCATCACATGACATCTTTGTATTTGAACCTAATCAGCAAAGTTCCTTTGAGATAGTTAGTAAACATCTCTCATTAATTTCAATATTACTTAGGGGTATTTTCTGAAGACAATTAAATGCAAACAGTTGAATCTCACACTTTAAAAACACTGTTTGGATATGTCTACCTTCTCTGCAAAAAATGTTTTATTTCACATCTTCATTTGGTTGAGTAACAGAAAACATTCCAATAGTCAAACAAATGAGAAAATTGTCCAGCATCTATTCTCAATTTCGGTATTCTCTGAGACTAAAAATACACAGATACAAACCTGGGTTTATTTTTCTGTGAGAACATAGAATGAAAATGCAGAATACCTAAAGATAACTAGAAACAGTAGCCTGAGTAACTGCTAGTTAATGTTCATTTTGGCTACCACACTTATGCTTTGTGAGTTGTAGTTTAAAAACAAAAGCGAGGCCCCAAACACAACAAATCACATAGGATATTAAACCAACTACTGAATTTTGCTATTTTTCCTTAAGGAAAATTATCCTAAGGAGGGAAAGGCGATCCCAGCTCAGAATGGTGAGTGAGTGCACAGTGCTGCCTTCTCTCCTGGCACAAATCCCTTCACAAGCCAGAACATACAGAGAAAGAATAAATGAATTTATCTCAACAGTAGGAAACAAAGAAAGGACTCTGAAAAGCAGGAAGTAGAAAACTGGGCTGAAGAAGGAGTCCACATCCCAACATGCAACTGAGACGAAACTGAGAGAGGGAAGCTACAAAGGATGGGGGAAACATCGTTGCCCCTGTGTCTGAGGATGGCAGATACTAGAGCAGGAGAGAATCTGTAACACACACATCTTCCTACTCTGCCCTGCTCTCGCAATCTTCCCAAGGGCAGACAAGAGAAACAAGAAAATCCTTCAGATAGGTGAGAGTGGGTGGAGAGATGGGCAGTGTCCCAGGCAACTCTCAACACCCAGGAGAAGGGTGAGCCTGGGTGTTGAGAGCTCTATCCACTTATCATCTCACTCAAAAACTGGTCCTGCTTCTCTCATCGAGTAGGCTAGAGAAACAGATGCAGCCTTCTCTGAGTTTAAGAGAGAATTTCAGTTACGAAGATGTGCAAGAATCATCAAATATTTAAAGAAAGCCAACACAATGAAAGTACCATAGGAAATTCAGCAAAGAGAAAAATGTACATGCCAAGAAAGAAAAATGATAGTGTGAGTAGGCCAAGACTGTTGATTATTATAGATAATATTCCAACAAAAGATTAAAGAGAATATTTCACCCTCAAATAAAATCAACAAGTTTGAAGAGACTGAAGTCTTGCCTACAGAAATAAACTGAATAAAAATTTGTTCACCTAACCAGATGAACAAATGCAGAATTTCCAACTTATAGAAGTTATAGGAGGAAAGAGAAAGATTAACATCATTTACCGCCTGCAAATGCTGTCTGAAGCTAGAGGATGCAATGAGTTGGGGGGATAGGAAGATGGGAAAGAAAGAAAAGGAAAAGGAAAGATTAAAAATACAAGAAGAGAAAGTGGGATTCAAAGAGTAGTGATGAACAATAGCAACAAAAGAATATTCAGAGTTGTCTACCCTTGTTGATAAAATAGAACAATAAAGTCGCAACAACTAGCAAACAAAAGCTCCAAACTAAATGAAAATGACAAATGTACAGAGATATCAGTCGAATTCATGGGGAAGATTACAATTCTGGATAATGAAATACAGGGTTTACAATAGAAATACAGACATAATTACTCAGAGTTATCTTCCAAACAATTAGAGTGAGGAAAAAAGAACAAAAAAATGATCAATCTAACAAAAGGCTGGAAAGGAGGTAAAGAAAAATATATCACAAGTGAGGGAAATATAAAACAAAATGAAATTTTAGGAAAAACATAAATGAATTACTAGTTGTAATATGCCAGGGTTAAACTCATCTATTAAAAAATAGTAACTCAGATTAGGTTGAAAAAAATAACTTTCTATGAACTGTTTATAGAGACAGCCTTAAAATGAAAGCACACCAGAAAATCTAAAACAACTATACATATTAGGCAAATTATAACAAGAATATAAGAGAAAGGAAAATTTAATGTGAAAACATTAAATGATTCATTAAAAAAAGGAAAAGACTCCAGGAAGAAGACATAATAGTTATAAATCTATAAGTAGCTAATAAAATAGCTTTGAAATTTACATAAAGAGAAACTGTACAAATAAAAATAGATACAAACAGTAAAAAATCCTAAGGAAGATGCTAACAAAGCTCTCAAAAAATGGCAAAACAAGGAGTCAAAAATAATTAGAATGCATAAAATGTCATGCATGAAATTCAGTCTGTACACTTTTTTCAAACACACATTAACAAAGGTTTAGATGTATTATTAAGCCACAAAGGAAATGTCAACAACTTCTCAAAGTGGAAATTACAGCAACAACCAAGGATAATGCAAAAAAAAATAGAAATTAAAAACTTCAACAAAAATGTTATTTATTTAGCCCAGTCCTCCCACCAAAAAAGTTAAATAACTGTAAATTGTTGATCAAAGTTACTTTTAGGTCAAGAGGGAAAAAATGAAAATTACAAAATGTACAGAAGTATTGAGGTGTGAGAATGAGAACATGAAGCTACACTCACAATGTTACACCAAAGGAGTAGTTTTAAAAAGAGAGACTAAAAATTGTTGAACTAGGCTTTAAAGTAGATTAAAAAAAATAACTCTCAGAAAATCTGGGCAGTAATACTTGAGGTTAAAAAAGAAATAATGAGATTAGAAAATTTTTTAAATTATCAATAAAAACAAAAGGAGATTTTGGGAAAGATCAACCATTTTTAAAACTTCCAGATCATAATTTCAGGAGTTCCCATTGTGGCTCAGCAGGTTATGAACCCAGCTAGAATCCTTGAGGATGCAGGTTCAATCCCTGGCCTCACTCAGCAAGTTAAGGATCCAGAGTTGCTATGAGACGTGGCTCAGATCCAATGTTGCTATAGCTGTGGTTTAGAGCTGCAGCTCTGATTCAACCCCTAGCCTGGAAACTTCCACATGCGACAGATGTGGCCTTAAAAAGCAAAAGAAAAAAAAAGGATAATTTCAAAAAATATACATACATTAACGATGTTGTGAATGAAAAGTGGAAATGCAGGGAATGAGTTCTAAATTTTATAAAAATAATACATACTTCTCTAGATGAAAATAGACACTTTTAAGAAAATTAAAATTCTCAAAACTGACTCAAGAAAAAATAGAAAATAGAAATAGATTTAGAAGAAATTGAAATGTCAGTTGAAAAGCTATCTTAAAAATTGTACAAGATCCATATGGATTTAGAGATATAGTTCATAAACTGTCAAGGAACAAATAATTCTGATTTATACCAATTATTTCAAAACATATAAGTGAAAGAAGCCAGTATGAAAAGGCTGCATATTCTGTGATTCCAAATATAGGACATTCAGAAAAAAAGGTAAAATTACAGAGACAGTGAAAAGATCAGTGGTTGCCAGGGATTAAGGTATGGGGGAGGAATAAAGAGAACGAGCCTGGAAGATTTGGAGGGCAGTAAAAATACCCTGTATGATATCATAATGATGGATACATGTCATTATATATTTGTTCAAACCCACAGAAGGTACAACACCAAAAATGAATCCTAAGGTAAACTATGCGTTTTGGGTAATTGTCATGTGTCAGTGTAGGTTCACTGATTATAACAAATGGTGAGGGGTGTTGATAATGGAGGGCTGTGCATGTGTGGGGGTGGGAGTATATGGAAAATTTCTGTACCTTCCCCTCAATTTTGCTAAGAACCTTAAACTGATCTAAAAAAATAGTCATAATAAAAATTAATTAATTTAAAACTCACAGAATAGGAGAAAATCTTTGCAAACTATGCAACTGACAAGGGCCTAATCTCTGAAATATACAAAAAACTCATAGAACTCAACAACAAAAAACCCAACTGAAAAATGGGCCAAAGACCTAAATCGACATTTCTCCAAAGACATACAGATGGCCAGTAGGCACATGAAAAGATGCTCGATATCACCAATCATTAAAGAAATATCAATCAAAACTACAATGAGGTGCCACCTCATACCAGTCAGAATGGCCATCATTAACAAGTCTACAAATAACAAATTATGGAGAGGGTGTAGAGAAAAGGGAACCCTCCTACACTGTTGGTGAGAAAGTAAATTGGTACAACCACAATGGAAAACAGTATGGAGGTACCTCAGAAAACTAAACACAGAACTACCATATGATCCAACAGTCCCGCTGATGGATATATATATATATATATATATATATATATATATATATATATCTCCAGACAAAACTCCAATTCAAAAAGATACATACACCCCTATGTTCACTGCAGCACTATTCTCAATAGCCAAGACATGGAGGAGTTCCCGTTGTGGCTCAGTAGTTAAGGAATCCGACTAGGAACCATGAGGTTGCAGGTTCGATCCCTGTCCTTGCTCAGTGGGTTAAGGATCCGGCGTTGCCGTGAGCTGTGGTGTAGGTTGCAGACGCAGCTCGGATCCCACGTTGCTGTGGCTGTGGCGAAGGCCAGCAGCTACAGCTCCTGTTAGACCCCTAGCCTGGGAACCTCCATATGCCACGAGTGCGGCCCTAGATAAGGCAAAAAGACAAAAAAAAAGAATGACCAAAATCCAAGACACTGACCCTAAAAACGCTGGGAAAAGATGTGGAGCAACAGTAGCCCTCATTCACTGATGATGGGAATGCAAAAAAAAAAAAAAAAAACAGACATGGAAACAACCTAAATGTCCACCAACAGATGAGTGGACTGAGGAGATGTGGTACATATAGACAATGGAATACTACTCAGCCATTAAAAAGAATGAAATAATGCCATTGCAGCAACATGGATGCAATGAGAGAGTCTCATACTAAGTGAAATAAGTCAGAAAGAGAAATACAAATACCATATATCACTTATATGTGGAATCTAAGATGTGGCACAAATGAACCTATCTACAAACAGAAACAGACTTGCAGACATAGAGAACAGATTTGTGGTTGCCAAGAGGGAGGCAGGAATAAGTGGGATGGACTGGGGGGCAGTTTGGGATTCATAGATGCAAAATACTGCATTTATGGATAAGCAATAAGGTCCTATTTTATAGCAGAGGGAACTATATCCAATCACCTATGATAGAACATGATGGAAGATAATATGAGAAAAAGAAGGTATATGTATATATACATGTGTATATATGTGTGTGTGTGTATATATATATATATATATATATATGTATGTATGACTCAGTCACTATGCTGTATGGCAGAAATTGACACAACACTGTAAATCAACTCCAATAAAAATAAATTAAAAAATAAAACCACATAATAAGCTTCCTAGCGCATTCCTCAAAGATAACATTTAAGTCAAAATGAGAAAAAGACAAGTAGCAAGAAAGGCAATTTTAGGGCATTTCCGTCATACCTCAGTGGTTAATGAATCTTACTAGCATCCACGAGTACACAGGTTTGATCCCTGGCCCTGCTCAGTGGGTTAAGGATCCATCGTTGCCGTGAGCTGTGGTGTTAGGTCGCAGACACAGCTCGGACTGCTGTGGCTCTGGTGCAGGCCAGCAGCTACAGCTCCAATTTGACCCCTAGCCTGGGAACGTCCATATGCCACAAGTGTGGCACTAAAAAAAAGCACAAAAAGAAAAAAAAAGAAAGGCAATTTTGGGTGATTTTCACTGACAACCATATAAACAAAATGTGTTAACAGCTTAATACTGAAGTGTACTAAAGTAATAATATATTACAGAATATAAATATATGTATAATAATTTTATATAAACTATATCTCACTACACTACAGAATGATTATATATAGTTATTCAGTGAGGATTGACTCTAGATACAGAATAAAAATCACAGCAGTCATTTTTACAGAAATAAGTTAGTATAAAGAATTGTTAACCAGCCAGATATTGAAGAAGTGAAAAGCCAAAAGGGAATACTAAAGTATCATGGGATACGAAACTGTAGGAAGCAGCTACTACCCCCCAGAGCACCAGAGCAGAGAAAACAGAGCGGAGAGAATTATGGTAATTTAGAAACCAAGTCACTTCTTAGAGCTGGGGCTATGCCAGCTAGTGCTGACATGAAAGTATAGTAAGACTAGTTCTAGGAATATTAGCAAAACTACAAACTGGAACCAACTGTTGCTACTGAAATACACTATTATTTCTGGGATGGAAAACAACTGCTGGGAAGTCTGAAAGGAGCAGGAAGCAAACGGGAAGAAATATGTTCCTTCCTCCTTCAGCCTTCCAGTCTGCCTCCAGCATCCCCTAAATAGCAGAGCCTAACAGTTGCACAAGAGAAATGTGATTTCCAGAGCCCTTGGCCTGGCGTCACAGACAGAGGATACCAGGGTGGGGCTAAAAATAAGACTGTAGCTTAATGCCAGCCTATGGACATCTGTAAAGACGCTGAGGGTCACTCTGCACTTCCCATAGTCTGGATTTCCTCTCTACATCCAAATCAAAAAGGGTTTGTTTTACGGATCATAATTATTAAACACTAAAACATTAAGAACAGTAGCACAAATGAGATCCTTTTGATAGCTGCAGGCTATATAAATATGATTTTTATAAAATCTGAATCTGAACCATAGTTCTCTTCACTTACACTGCATATCTTTATTTGAATATATTTATTTTAACTTCACCCTTCATCAGTTCAGCTATTCAAATAATTCCTGCATGTTTTTTAAGTAAACTCATTTTTAATAAAGTCTTTCTGTGTGTTTAAATAAGGCATGTGATTTCGTACAAACTGTATTTACAGCAACATATTAGCATTGTGTGAAATCTTTTTTTCTTAACTAGTGGGGTGTTTTTTCTTTCTTTCCTTTTTCTTTTTTTTTCTTTTTTCCTTTTTACCTAGTTTCTGAGGATGTGGAGGAATGAGGTCCCTGGCTAGAGAGGAAAGGAAAGAGTAACTGGAGTCTTTTATTCACAAGAAAGTGATTCTGATTACCCACTGGCCTCTGAGCTTTCCTTCCATACCTGTAAGGACCTATTGCCAACAATGACTCGCCCAAACAAGGTAACTCTCCGTCATTCAATCATTCTCCATTTTGCGATGAACTCAATCTCAACCCACTTTCATCCTTCCATTACTGTTCCTCACTTTGCCTCCCTTTTTTTGTGCCAAAAAAGACTACACAGACTACAGTGATCACTGTGGCATTAAAAAAGAAAAAGCTGAATCAAAACATTGCTAGTCTTTCTTCAGCTTTCATCTCCTTTGCATTATCTCCTTCCTCTGCTGCCATTTATGGCCAGTTTATCTATGGAATTGCCTACATGAACCTATTTTTCTCCTCATATTTATTCTGTTTGCCATAAAATGTGTATTATCACTAAATAGTTTGTATTTGAAAATAATGCATATTTCTTTTTGTTTCTTTGCTTTTTTTTTTTTTTAATGGCCATACACATGGCATATGGATGTTCCCAGGCTAGGAGTTGAATTGGAGTTGTAGTTGGCCTACGCCACAGCAACGCTAGATCCAAGCCACATCTGTGACCTACACTGCAGCTTGCAGCAATGCTGGACCCTTAACCCACTGAGCGAGGCCAGGGATCAAACCCACATCCTCATGGAGACTACAACAAATCCTTAACCTGCTGAGCCACAATGGGAACTCCCAAGAATGCATATTTCAGGGAAGAAAATACACAAATGGCCAATAAACTCAGGAAAAGATGCTCAGCAACCTTAGCAACCAGAAAAAATCAATCCCTCAGTCTGATACCACTTCAGGTGGCCATAATCCAAAAGATAGATAACAGCGAGTGTCCATGAGGAGGTGGAGAAATTGGAATCCTGCTGGTGGGAATATAAAGTAGTGTAGGCACTTTAAAAAACAGTACAGCAGTTCCTCAGATTAAACATAGAGTTGCCAAATGTTCTAGCAATTCTAGTCCTAGGTATAGACCCGACAGAAATGAAATTATATATCCACATAAAAGCTTGTACATCAATGTAGGCAGCAGCCAAATAATAGCCAAAAATGAAAATAATCAAATGTCTATCAAGTGATGAATGGAAAAATAAATGTGGTAGATCCATACATGGACTATTCTTCAGCGATGTAAAATAACGTACAGATACATATTATGACATGGATGAAACTTGAAAATTTTATGCTAAATAAAACAGACACAAAAGATGACATATTACATGGCTCTATTTATATAAAATATTACAGGTAGGCAAATCTAGAGACAGAAAGCGTAGAAAAGTGGTTGCATAGGGCTAAGGGCACTGAAGATGGTGGGAAATAGGAGTGACTGCCAGAGAGTATCATGGTTCTTTAGGGGTGCTAAAAATGTTCTAAAATACATTGCAGTGATGTTTACACCAACTGTGAATATATTAAAAAAAAAACACTGATTTGTACAGTTTGAATGTGTGAATTGCATGGTATATGAATTATATATCTATAAAGAAATTTTTAAAAAAGGACTAAAAAGAATGTATGTATGGTCCAAAGATTATCTAGTTTAAGAAGTCTAATATTTCTGCCATGTCCTCTTCATGTCCCTTGTCTTTTTCCATTAAAATGTAACAACTATTATATAACATATTTTGCTAATTAAAAGTGTTGCAAATTTCTTCCAGTTTTCTGCTCATCATATGTTTGTTTGTTTTTCTCTTCAGGGCCACACCTGCGGCATATGGAAGTTCCCAGGCTAGGGGTCAAATCAGAAGCTGCAGCTGAGGCCTATGCCACAACCACGGCAACACTGGATCTGAGCTGCATCTGCAATCTATGCCATAGATTGTGGCAACGCCGGATCCTTAATCCACTGAGTGAGGTCAGGGACCAAACTTGCATCCTCACAGACACTATGTCTGGTTCTTAACCTGCTGAGCCACAACAGGAACTCCCTCATCTTAATGTCTCTTTGGATGAATCAAAGATCTCAATTATATTGAATCTAATTTACCAATCTTTTCATTTCAAGATGTTTATGTTATTTTTAAGAAATCCTCTCCTGCCCTGTAAAATATTCGTATTTATTCTCTAAAATTTTAAAGTTTTATTTTTCATATTTAAGTTCTAACTAAACCTGGAACTGAATTTCATATATGGCATGAGGTAGAAATTCAATCTTCTATTTTCCATGTAAACAATCAACTGTTCCAGGCAACATAATAAAACAGTTAATTTCTCACTAATCTCCAATGCTACCTCTCCCAAATGGTTCATTTCCCTAAATGAATGGGGGTCAGTTTCTGAACTCTTTGTTCAGTTCCATTTATCTATATGTCCATCCATTCTTAATTACTATAACATTATAAGCCCTTTGACTTTGTTTCTTCAGGTGTGTCTTGACTATTCTTGGCCCTTTGTTCCTCCATAAACATTTTAGGACCAGTTTGCAAAACTGCATAAAAATCAGTGTTTGGGATTGTGATGGGATTGTATATATATGTAAAGAATTGAGATCTTCATGTTATTAAGTCCTATCCGTGAACATGATCTATCTCTTCAATATCTTCTAATTAAGTTTTCTAGATTTTCTTCACTTAGGTCTTACATATCTTTATCTGATTTATTATTAGTTCTTTAATCATTTTATTGCTCTTATAACTGGTATCTTTTTTCATATATTTTCTATTTTTCCTTGTGTATAGATGTGTAGTTGGGTTTATATATTGTTCCCATATTCAATATTGTTGTTGAACTTTCTTGTTAATCTAATCATTTCTGTATATTATTGGGGATAATTTTTATGTGGTAAATTATATCTACAAATAATTACAAATATGTCTTCCTTTCTTATTCCAATATTTCTTTTGTTTTCTTGTCCTCCTGAGCAGTCTCAGATCCCCAATATGATGACAAAGGAAAAAGAGAAAACTGAGAGAAAGAGAGAGAGAAAATGCATGGGGTGGGTATTTGTGTCTAGTTTTGATTTTGAAAGAAATATTTACACTTTAATACTTAAGAACAGATTAAAGATTAAAGCTTTAGTAAAAATTCTTTTGGGGTGTTAAAGTTTTCTTCTATTCTGAGCTTCCTAATAATTTTTATCATTAATATATGAAGGAGTTTTTCTCCATCTACTAAGATAGTCGTATGATTTTTCTTCTTTAATTTTTAAGTGATACATTACATTTAATCCTAAATCAACCTTGCTTTATTGGTCACGATGTTATACTGTAATGGACTTTTAAAAGCTAAGTATGTGCCCTGTGTGCACTAGTTACTTTTCACTATTGTGTGGCAGTCTCATGAAATTCAGTAAAAAAGTTAATCAAAGACCTCGATAAACTAGAATAAGCCAACTTTTAAATGAGTACAACCCTCCATAATTTGCTTAAATGGAAATCATAAGGAGTTTAGTTATTTTACAGAAATAATGTAAATTTGTAAATATAAGACTATTTGACCTGAAAAATTTGACACACTGTTCAAGGTCCTTCCAAAGTGCCTGCACCTCCCTCTATAGGCCAGGAGAATCACTATTCTCATCACAGCCTACATCCCACCAGCTATATTCTATAAAACATATCTATTTATCTTCTACATACTACTCATTTTATGGCCACACTGGAGGCATATGGAAGTTCCCGGGCCGGAGATGAAACCTACACCTCAGCAGCAATATAAGTTGCTGCAGTCAGGTTCTTAATCTGCCGTGCCACAGTGGGAACTCCTCTTCTACATACTAAAACAAAGTCTCAGCTTCTCAGATTTTGAATGACTTTGTTCTATATTTCCTGACATTTTCTCTTTGGAAAAGTATTTTATCTTCTTCCAATTTCCACTTAAAATATTCCGTTAAGTTTTTCTTCTCTGAAAACCTCATCTGACTCAATCCTTCTAGCCCTTTCATTAAACTATTATTATTCTTCAACTACTGAGTATTTCCAGTCCTTGGTAAATGTATTACCTATGGATAATGATTACATGAAATACATAACGAGCATGATGTCTGACACGTGCATTGCACTTGATATATATGAATTACCTGGTTAAATTCTTCCATTAAATCCTTCCATTAAATTCAAACTAGTTACATGCTATTTACCACATTCACACTTCCCTCTACCAAGCAGTATCTTGTTTTACAAACAATTAATGTTCTGGGATTTGTCCAAAAGTTACTACTCCTCACCCCCTTCCACCACCATGAATATGTCATACACAATTCTCTTAGGATTCCCTGTTTTGCCACCTGCTTTTTCTTTCCTATTCATTATTACAATCTCTATTAGTAAATTGGCCTCTTTCCTATTCTTGATCAGATCCCAGCTGGTTGGACTACAAGCACTTTGTAATCAGGGCCAAGACATAAGATTAGATAAGGAAGTATTATTTCTACCCAATAAATTTACATTTCAGGTTGCCAATGAATGAGAAATTTGCTGCCAAGTTTTTCTGAAGTAATGTTTTGAATCTTCTACCAAAGAGATACACAATAAAATGAGCATTTGAAAATACTACACAGTAATATATCTCTACAGGAATTAAAATCAAAGCTAATAAAACAAAAAAAGTATTAGTAATTAAAGCCCTTAGTTAAAAATCATAATAAAAACTCTGAAAAAGACAGAGTTCAAAAGTGCGAACTATTACCTAAAATAAAAGTGACTTCAAACCCTGATTTTCAAATACTTAGTAAAACTACAGGACACATAAATCCTTAGGTCATTTCCTGTGTGCGTGTACAAATAAAAATAAAGTTTAGAGTAAAGAGCAGCATGTAAGCATGTGGAGCAGAGAATGTAATGAATTTTTAAAGAAAACAGTTAAAAGAACACATAATTTTTCACCTAAAGTTTGACTTTCCTACCTTTTCATATGATCTATGGTCTTATTTTTTTCCTCTCATAACCTATCAGGCTTTTTGAAGGCATGCCTTTGGGGTGAATTTTTACAAGTATATCACTGATGGGAGTCAGCTTTCTCTACGTAAACTTTATTAAATCTCTTTAAATTATTCTTGTCTTCCTCACCACAAACTCATATTGCATTCTGGTGAAGTATGGGCTTCCAATGCTTCTGCTTCAGCAGCTTCCCATCCTGTGAGTTAGATGGATTGGGGCCCTGGTGGGGGCCGGCAGGACCCCTCACCATGGGGTATATAACCACAGACCTTTTACCTCTTGGGTCTTCACCTGAAAATTAGACTTATCTGGGTGATGCCAGAGTACTACCCAACTCTACCTACCATGGGCCAAAGAGAAGAAATTGGTGCAAGAAGAGGGATTTTTTTTTTAATATGGAGAGAAAATTGAATGAAACATCTATATCCTTATCCTACACTAAGTAGTTCTCCATGTTAACCTCTACTTTTATACTCTCAACTCTTTGGGCTTCCTCAGCACTGTCAATTTCTTTCTTTTTAAATTAAAATAAATAATTCCATATATATTATATATGTAAAATACATATTTCCGCCTATATTTCCATATATATATATGGAAATTTCATAAAATTGCCCTTTCAATTTCTCTATTACGAGTCCCTTTGACAGTTACAAGTATTTCCCATAGAGTAGTCACATGATCCCAAACCTTAAGTGTCCTCTTGCTATTATTAGAATACAAAACAACAGAAACATCAAAGTTACTATTTCTGTACTGAAGAGTCAGAAATCAGCTTATAAACCACGTGCGTGTGAAAACAATGTGAATTTATCATCATGAAAATACATTTTGGGTAAAACATCAAATAGCAATGTTATCAGTCAGGGTTTAATCAGAGATGTGTAATTTATTACAGGGATTTGACGGTGTATAATTATGGGAGTTGCAAGGATGTTGTGTGTCTTGTACTGGAGTCTGAAGTGTGCAATAAAGGCAGTAAGAAGGAAAAAAAAAAGATGAATATAAAGTAGGGGAGCAAACTGGAACCTATGAGGCTGACCTGGAACCAACAAGGATAACCTGGAATCTGATGAAACCCTTGATTTCAATGGGGGGGAGGGATGCCGCACAAGAGAAACAGTTGTCCCTTAACACACAGCTAAACATGCACCTGGTCAAAAAACTTAAGGAGGATCCAGTGGGACCAAAAGGAACCATGACGCTGGGTCCAGCCACTGCTACACATTGACCAGGTGAGCCAGAAGGTAAGTGAGAGCACATGGGAACCACAAGAGCACATCACACCTGTCCCTACTGTCCAAACACTAAAAATAAATAAAGATGGCTCTCCTTTGCTATTGTTTTTCCAAATCTGAAGCAAATGTCTCTTAGGGTCCAGGCTCGTCCACAACTGACAGGCAAGAAAATTCTGGAAAATGTACTTCCAGGTTAGCTCAGCTGATGCAACACAAATCCACCACAACCCATCCTTATCCACATATACCTCTTTCAATTGTACTTAACTTCAAAATAAAGGAAATAGGAACATAATAAAACTGTGGCTCATACAATCAAAAGGCATAATGATTCTCTCTCCAAAAGAGGATACAAAGTCCTAAAGTCCTGTATCCATCTTGATATGAGAGCTGTCCCTCTTCTAAATCATATTCCTCCTCCCCTTTGATAGTCACTAACATAAAACTGAGACACAAGCTATTATTAACACGTTTTATGTTAGATGTGGGAGAAGGGAAAAAAGAAAAGAATTTTTTTTATATTCCTAGCAACAGGAGGAGGAAATGCATTTAATTATTATAGTTCTCATTTCAGCAATGACCTGCCCTGGTCCTTATAATTACTTTCTTCCACTATCCATTCCATAACCTCTTTGCCCTTAGTAAGCACCTAGGCTAGTTGTGTTTCTTTGCCTGGTGAAGGGTCCCCAAACTTTCATTTCTGAAAGATTCTGGGTCTTAGTAATAATAGCTGTATTGGATTATTGTAGTTTTCTATTGACTTTAATCACAGAACTTGAGAGTACTTAGTACCCCAAGAGATATCCTGCACCTCAAATACAATCCTCAATATATACATATTGAGATATATATATTGAATGGTATATCTATATCCTCAAATATAGATATATCATTCAATATGTATATGAAATTCTCCTTACCCCCATGATATAGCAACAATCCAACTTTCCCTATCAATCATTCCAGCCAATGTGATAACCCATTTGTTGCCTGCTGATGAACAAAACATCGTCATGTCTCCTGGTAGCAGCATTTCTTCCTCAGGATCTAAGACTCCTAGAGCAGTATGGTATCCTTCAGAAGGGAGAGAGGATCGAGGCCACTGAGGATACATAATGATGTAGGGATGGAAAGCAGCCCTGAGATGGGGCAGTGAAGGTGTTTTGCTTACTGTGCCAGCTGATAGCAAACTGCTTCTGATGGGCTTTACTAACAAGTATAGGTAGACAAAAGCATTCACTCAGTCAATAGCTGTATACCAGGCACTTGGAGATATGCTTACTGGTGCTGGCAACAAAACATCTGAACAAATACCTGCAGCTGAAGTCACCTGATTAAGTTTATGGTAACCCACAATTGATCTTCATGATTGTTGTATGGATTGGCCCAAGAGGCAGTTTGAATGGGGAATCACCACTCCTGCCTCTTTCAAGTCTATGATGACAGTATTAAGCTTTAAAATCCATCCAGGATGCAGTTTAAAAAAAAATTGGGGTGAACAGAGGAAGTTCTAGTGGCTTCAGGTTGACTCTAACTTAATCTCTCTCACTCTACAGCAGCATTGTATGTATAGCATAAGATGTTGGTTATATTGAAGTTGAATTTTAAAAAATTAACATTTTAAATTTTTAGGTAATTTTGACCTAAAAACAATTTGAAATATTTTTAATAAGGTTGCATCACTCATTAAAACTTAAGACTTCACTGAAACTTATATACTAATTTACATAAAAGATAATTGTTTCAAATAATAACTGCATTATATTGTGCAGTTTACAGTGTATGAAATAAAATATTTTTTAAAAGTCACAAAACGTGAGAAGGAACTAAGTACATTACTGTAAGATTTTTACATAGTGTGTAAAATAGTATATTATTTAAAGATAGATTGTGATCATTTTAACTTCCCTATTATAATCCATTTAGAGCCACTACTATAAAAAATATTACAGAGATATAAATAAAAGCTCAAATAACATGGGATATTAAAAATATGTAATTTAATTAAAAGCAGACAGGAATGAAAAAAAGGAAGAATGAAGAACAAATGAGATTATTTTTTATTAAATATCAAGATGGTAATCTTAAACCTAACCATATCAATACACGTGTATGTATATGTTCATAAACTCCTTTTGTTTTTCTCTTGTTAATTTGCTTTTTGGCAGTTTAGTTCATCGGTCCAGCCATTGAAACTGAAGGTAGAGGAATTTTTTTCCTCCCCTAAACTGGTTACAAATGAAATGTCCCACACTCAACCACTGTCTAGCAAACCTACATCCATACTTCAAGTTCCAGCTCAAGTGTAATTTCTTACAGTAAGCATTCCCAGGACACACATACCCCCAAGTGTGGTCATCGGACCTTATCTGTGCTCCCCTAGTGCTCTGGCAAAGTGTATATAACAGGTCACTTTTCATGATGCATGGAGGTGATCCTTTTCCAGAGCCTTCTCACTTGCTAAATTCAGCTAAGAACTTGGTGGTCCTTAGCAGATTCTGGTGTCTCAGTCCTGGCCCAGTACTCGCAGCTTGGAGAGCTTCCATTTGTTATTAAATAGGATAAAATTGAAGAAAGGCAGCAGATATAAATAAGAAGGAAATAATAAAAGAAAAGCTGTCATCATTTACTGAAGGTCCCATTCAGACAGGGGATTTCCATCCTGAACACAGAAATAATGAAATTTAAGTCTGTGACAACTAAATGGAGAAGAAAATACAGTAAAACCAGGAAAAGAAAATATGTCACACTTTGGTATGAATCAGGCTTCAGATTCAATTTCAGATCCCCAATCTTCAAAGAAAAATAAATTTTAAAATATCTCACAAAAATATTGCTCAGGAGCAAGAGCAGTTTCTCAAGTAAAGGATTCTGGATCGTTTTTCAATACCATGTTGACTTTAAGAGAATCAAAAACACTGTTATCCTCTCATCTGTTCTCCAGTTTTCCCCCCAGTCATTTCTTTGCCTTACCTATCACCTTAATTTTAAAACAATCAAATGTGATGTCACAGACACTAGATTATAACTCCAGGTGCAAAACAAATAATAAACAACACTTTTTGTTTAAAAAAAAAAAGAGAGAGCATTAACTGCTGGCTGCATGCAGTATAACAAGGAAGCCAAGAAAATTCGCAGAGAATTTTCTCTGATACTATCTCCCTTACCATGGAATTGGCCCTCTGCCCTCCAAGAAGCCAGACCTTCTGCACATCATAAGTAGTCCTAAATCTATTCTGCTTCTCCTAAAATGGGTACTGAACTGAGGCCAGAAAACCTTTTTTTGGAGGGTCCGCCCTGAGGCAACACCAGGCCTCAAACTTGTCCTAAAGAGGAGAGAATCAACGTATCTGACTGACTCTGGTGTCCCTAGGACGGTACTGAGCATTTAATGTTCACTTTCCCCACCCTCTCTCTCCACCACCCCTTTTGATTTTTACCTAATAACCCTCCGCTAAATATTTACTCCTACTATTTCAGAAGTCGGGGTTCCTCTCTTCTAGTGTTTCCTAAACAAGCCCTATCCTGTGAGTCACCTGATGTGCTGGGTAACAGATTCCTAGACTCTCCCTTCCAGATTAGGATTCAAAGGGTCAGCAAAGGGGCCCCAGGGCTGCTCCACTGAAATGCAAATGTGCCAAAGGAGGGAATCACAGTATAAGCTTTTGCTTCATTCATTTGATTTGTTTATACCTGGCCTTTTTCAGAGAAGCATTTGAGGCCCCAGCTACACACAGGATGAATTAAGAGGCTGTGTCACTGCTCCTGGGAACCACAGAGGCATCCTGCCCCTCGGTGCCTACCAGCTCAGCATCGCAGCACCCTAGGCTAGGAGAGGATCACACACAACATTTCGGCATCAGCTGTATGTATGAACTTTACAACTTGGCGAAGACTCCGGACCAACATTTCTTCAACTATAAAAACCATAAAGTGTTGGATTTGATGATCTTGGAATGTGGCTGCCTACAAGTAAGACGCCTTACATGTAAAACAAGCCCATTCATCCTGAAGTCTTCAGAGACTTCTGGGGAAAATTGCTACATCACTATCCCACCACCTCCAGGAAGCCTTCTCTGAGCAAATGCAGATGAAACATTCCCCTTTGCCACTTATTATGAGTTGAATTATACTGTAATCGAGGAGGGCCCTGTGGGGCTCCTTGGCACAAAAGCCTTTCTGTGTCCCTCATTTCTTGTTTTTAGGAAATGGGCCTCATTCAGCCTCCATGACCTTCCCTGAGTTCTAAGGGGCAGGTTCAGACAGCTACTGATCAGGGAACGAAGGGGATGCAAAAAAGACAAGGGAGGAACAGTCAAGAAATAATACTACAGTCTTGGGGCAGGACTCCAGCTCCGTCTCAAGGGATACACATAATGATGTAGGCATCTTATACATCTAAGAGAAAAGTCATATTCCTCATGCTTCTTTTAGAAATGAATACTTTTAAAACTGAACAGTTTGGAATCCTTCCTTGTGCTACTC
Source organism: Catagonus wagneri (assembly GCA_004024745.2). Lineage (NCBI taxonomy): Eukaryota > Metazoa > Chordata > Mammalia > Artiodactyla > Tayassuidae > Catagonus > Catagonus wagneri. The sequence goes on from PVHT020000141.1 coordinate 900,304, forward strand.
CCTTGTTGGACTGTACCCTAAACACAATCATCTGGGAGCTAAAGATTCGGCACCCTGAGAACAATTGCCTATGGTTAAAGATTATCAGTACCTGAAAGTTTTTCAGGAATTTTCCTAGTTTGTTCTAATCTCTGATCAATATGCGCTTTTCACAAGCAATGTTATTCTAGGTAATAACCCAGAAGAGCAATAACCCAGAAGACCCCCACCAGGATCACACAGAGATCTCCTAATGTCAGCTTCGATAACTAAGATTCCCCCAAAGAAAGAAGAATGCACTTTTGCCCCAATCCTGATTCTTATCTGAAAACCTGTTTTTCTCCTTTTAGACTATAAAACTCCCTGCAATTCTTCCCAAGGGAGAGCACAGTCTTTAAAGCATTAGCCTGCTGTGGTCTCTTTGCCTAGCAAAGCTATAAAGGCTATTTTTTTCTCCTTCACCCCAAACTCTGTCTCTGTGTTTCTATTCACCACTGGTGGATGGAGGCCAAGTTTTGGCAGCAGTATTCCTTCTCTCAAGAGATAAACTGAAGTCCTAATCCCTACTATCTCTGAATGTGACCTTATTTGGAAATAGAATCCTAGAGGATGTAATCAAGTCAAAATGGGAAATCACACTGGATTAGGGTGGGCCCCCAATCCAATGACTGGTGTCCTAATAAAATGAGGGAAATTTGATACAGAGACACAGGGAAGACAGCCATGTGAAGACAGAGGCAGAGACTGAGTGATACTCCGACCTGCTGTGGATGAAAGATGTTGCCTGCCATATGAGCACACAAAGGATGCTGTGGCCAGCCACCTTTCAGCCACCTTAGATGGTACACCGTGAGAGAACTCAGGATGGAGGAAAAACGGGTACTGTCCCTAGATAGCTAAGGTACATTATCAAAGAAGTACTTTTGATAAGAACAGACTCTTTCATTTTCCTCTACATAGAAAAGTGCTAAATTCATTAACTGGAGGAATCTGGTTTTCTTAAATTAGCAGTAACCTGTTGATGTTCCAACTACCTGGTTTTTATTGCAAACACTACTATATACCCTGGCTCCTGCCTTACCACTTGAGAGCCGTCCCTCAGAGCTACTGAGAGGCTGTCTCTTGGGCTTAAGTCCTCAGAGGGTCCCACCAAATACAACATAATTCTAAGAGTTATTTTATGATACAGTGGGTTAAGGATCCGGCATTGTCACTGCAGCAGCTTGGGTCACTGCTGTGGCATGGGTTCGATCTCTGGCCCGGAAATTTCCACACACCACCGCAGACCCAGCCAAAGCAAACAAATACATAAGTAAGTAAGTAAGTAAGTAAATAAATAAATAAATAAATAAAACCAATCTGTCACATACACACACACACACACACACACACACACACACAAACCCCACATAAACCTTGGTTGTGCATTTTTTTTCAGGCGACAATACCAAGGAATGCCAAGAACTGTGGGCACCACCAGATTCTAAAAGGGACAAAGAAGGATGATCCTCCTTGGAGAGTGTGGCCCCCAGGACCTCAATTTCAGATTCCTTGCCTCCAGAACTGAAAGAATACATTTCTGTTGTTTGAAGTCATGTAGTTTGCGGTGCCTCGTTCCAACAACCCTAGGAATCTCATTCACCACTTACCTTATAAAACATAAGCATAGAATTGTGATGGTTAGGACTCTGAGAGCTAATACTCGTCCACTTACCTACCTCTTTAAGAGAATTTTAAAGAGGAAAAAGTGGTGTTTAAAAAGTGTGTGGAGAAAATAATATTCTCCCCACCCCTGCCTCCCACCATCACAACTTCCACTCCCTGTGGCACGAAATAACACGCTCACAGGCCTCCCCAGCAGTTTACAAACAGTGGAAAAGAAAGGGAACCCCGAGCACATAGAGATGGAAACATTTGGCAGGTTAATCCACGACTGAAATAACTTTATCAATTGAAATGAGATTGGGTCTTGCCTGTGCGCCTGCCAAACAAAAATATCAAATGTTCTAGGACACAAAGGGAAATTCTCAGGAGTTTCATTATGCTGTTACACCCTAGAATTCACAACTCAGGGTATGGGTCCATCCTGGATTTCATCCACACTGGGCTTATTGTGGAAGATCCTCTAGGAGACTTCTTTTTTTAACACTCGTGAATCTAAAACTCAGGAACAAAGATTGCCTCCATGCAGTCAGACATGTATAGAACCAGTCTCATTTTGGTCACTGAAGAAACACTAAAATATCAGAAATAAACCGAGACAATCGGCAAAATTTAGTTTTCCAAACTGGAATTTCTATCAATCATTTGTTTTCTTGCTACACATGCTAGCCACCTAATTTTCCAAAGATAGGGAGAGGTGAACTATTCCTTCTTTTTTTTTTTTTTTTCTACTACTGGACAACTCACTTGCTGGGGTATTTATTAATGTTCCCATGCACCCAGTCTCCCAAGTAAGATCTGGGGAGCCTACTTTGTCAGACTTTCCTCCAGGAAGCAAACAAATAAAAATAAATGCCACTGTCATGGCTCAGTGGTAATGAACCCGACTAGTATCCATGAGGATGTGGGTTCAATCTCTGGCCTCGCTCAGTGGGTTAAAGATCCAGCGTTGCTGTCAGCTGTGGTGTAGGTCGCAGACATAGCTCGGACCCCACATTTCAGTGGCTGTGGCTGTAGGCTGGCAGCTGTAGCTTCAATTCAACCCCTAGTCTGGGAACTTCCATGTGCTGCAGGTGCGGCCCTAAAAAGCACACATAAATAAATATTTCTGATAGTTTTGTATGTTGTTCCAAAGGAATACCCACCCCTGTTTTTTATCTTAGTGAAGTCGTTTGGGGAATAATTTCAATCTGCAAGGAGTTTCTTTTAATCAGCCCTTTTGAAGATTTTGAATAATAGTAACATTTCATACAAATTAATAAAAAAAAAAAAACAAACACTGTTTCCACTGTGGTGCAACCAATGGGATCAGCCACATCTCTGAAGCACCAGGATACAGGTTAAGGATCCAGTATTGCTGAAATTGCAGTGTAGGTGGAAACCATGGCTCAGATCTGAGCCCTGGCCTAAGAACTCCATATACCTTGAAGTGGCCAAATAAGAAAAAGAACAGAAAAGAAAAGAAAAAAAAAAACACTAAATCAATACCTTTACTGTCATTCCCTTTCTTATTCATTCAGGAATGACTTAATTTGCATGAGCAATTGGCCAAATTTTGAGTGAGACTGTAAAACTATATAGCAAAGAAAGGTCAAGAGTCCAGGGTCCCCAGTTCATGGAGAAATTGTATTGGTGAGTTTACTGAGAACCGCCAAAAAATAAGAGCCACTAAGAGCCACTGACTTGACTAGAATCGACTGTATTTTCTGCCTCCAGATTTGGCAGAACAGTCCTACAGCTGAAATTCATATATAACTAAAATCACCACATCAGTACAAGTCATAATTAGGCAATTACAGCTTCTAATGACACGACTGTTTATATTTATACTATATAATTAGTCCTAATCATATTGTGAGTTTAAATACACTGAAGATTTCTATTTTAAAAAAATGTTTATGTGCTCATTGTGCCAAAATCATTTAAAGGGCATCACTGTGTTATGCCTAGAGTCATCTCCATATTTCTTAACACACAGAAGAGGATGAAATAAAACACTCTCCACAAACATAAAGCTTTTTTCCTGGGTTCCCACCCCTGCTTAACAGGTTAACAGGAGCAGACACACACACATACACACACACACACGCATGCACGCACGCACACAGTCCAGAGGCATTCGTGCATCCCTCATGAAGGACTTTTGCCATTTGACTTTTCCTGCCAATCTGCCCCTTTAGTACAGAATGTGTTGTTTTTACCAAAGAACATTGGAATCTTGAAGTACAACAGAAGTAAAAACTAGGTATATTTTTCACTCAAGTTTGAATTCCTTCCTGCGGCATCCAACAGCCTTCATAGCCTTAACCTTTCTGGATAGACTGGTTCTTCCTGGAGCCTCTGATGAGACCCTTTTCTTTCCTGTTTGTTCAGTTCATTTCTGTGTCCTAACCTGAGCCAAATTCTCCCATCCTATCACTTGAACTCCAGAAATATAAAAATTTTATATGTAAGAAACAAGGGCTCACCAGACAAATTAAGGTGAAACTCTTGCTTCCAAGACATGTGAATCTTAACTCCAGCATCTCCCTAGCTTGACTGTTGTCAATTCTGACCCTCCTGCTCTGAATACATTAGAAATCTGGTCATATATTATGTCTAAAACGCTAAACTTTTTATTAGAGCTGTCTGCATCCCATTCTGTCTTTTAAAAACCACACATTCACACATAAAAGGAACTTTTGTACATATGGATGACCAGCAGGCACATGAAAAAATGCTCAACATCAGTAATTATTAGAGAAATGCAAATTAAAACTACAATGAAGTACCACCTTACACTGCTCAGAATGACCATAATTAATAAGTCTACGAATAACAAATGCTGGAGAGGGTGTGGAGAAAAGGGAACCCTCCTACACTGTTGGTGGAGATGTAAACTGGTACAATTACTATGGAAAACAGTATAGATATTCCTCAGAAAACCAAACATAGAACTACCATATGATCCAGCAATCCCACTCCTGGGCATACACCCAGACAAAACTATAATTCAAAAAGATACACGCACCCCTATGTTCACTGCAGCACTATTCACAATAGCCAAGACATGGAAACAACCTAAATGTCCATCAACAGATGAATGGATTAAGAAGATATGGTACATATACGCAATGTAATACTACTCAGCCATTAAAAGGAACAAAATGCCATTTGCAGCAACATGGATGCAACTAGAGATTCTCATATTAAGTGAAGTAAGTCAGAAAGAGAAAGACAGTGATATCACTTATATGTGGAGGCTAAAATATGGCACAAATCAACCTACAGAACAGATACAAACTCACAGACATGGAGACCAGACTTGTGGTTGCCAAGGAGCAGGGGAAGGGAATGGGACAGACTGGAAGTTTGGGGTTAGCAGATGCAAACTATTACATTTAGAATGGATAAACAACAAGGTCCTGCTGTGTAGCACAGGGAACTATATCCAATCACTTGTGATAGAACAAGATGGAAGATAATGTGAGAAAAAGAATGTAAATATATGTATGACTATATGGCAAAGGGTCTTTTGCTGTATAGCAGAAATTGACAGAACATTGTAAATCAACTATAACAGAATTTTTTTTTGAAAATGAAAGGAAATGTCATGTAACTTAACACTTAAGTCATGTGTCATTTAAGAAGACAAACAGCGAAGCAGATTCAGATAGTGTATGAGACAAGGGCTCTGTAATCAGGCCCAGCTCTGCACTCAAATCCCAACTCCATCAGGTACAATCACTGTGACCTCAGGTACTTAACTAATCTGTTCCTTAGTTTCCTCATCTGCAAGATGAGAATGATTTACAAATCTTTCTCATAGACCTGATATAAAGATCTCTTGAGATCATGTGTGTAAAGCAGTTAGCATGGTACCTGACTGACAGCAAGGCTGAACAAATGCTAGCATTTACCATTAACATCAATTAAGCCCTCAGTGAGTGTGAAGCCCTCATTATCCAACACTTATTATCACCACTGTCTTATGAACATTACCATGGTTACCATCATCTCATCATCAAATCTTACATGTGGAGGCTACTGCAGAAACTGAATATAAGATCCTCACTTCTAAATAAAAAAATGAAGCATAGGGAGATATTTTGACTTATTGTACAAGAATCTTCTCTACATTTCCATTTTTCTCTGTGTAGTTTTGACACATTTAAAATCTATACTTTTATTTATTACAAATATCTGTTCCTCTGTGCTCCCCAACAAATTCTCTGTAATAAACAACTGAAATTGAAAAATAATAAAACTCAGAGTTAACATGTGGCTCAGTGGATTAAGGATCCGGTGTTGTCACTGCAGTGGCTCAAGTCACTGCTGTGGCATGGGTTCTATCCCTGACCTGGGATCTTCTGTGTAATGCGAATGTGACCAAAATAATAATAATAATAATAATAATAATAACAACAACAATAAAACTCGTATAAGTGGATGAAACTAGAGTGGATGCCATCAATAGGCTAGATGTTTCTAGGAATTTATACTGGATAGAGCAAGAGCGGGATGAGATGAAGGGGGGTCCATGTGTTCATTCTCGATCATGAAACAGCAGTTTATCATAGACATCTGTGGGCAGAGAGGCAATCAACCCCACAGTGAATTCAGAAGCATGAGGAATGGCATTGGGAACAGGCTGTAGGACACTGGAGAGAGAACCATGCCATGTCCTTTGAGTTTTTCTGGATTTGAATTATACTAGAAATACTGGAAGATTCTGAGAAAACTTCCCAAAATGCACAGCTCCAAGGCACAGAGAGATTTAAAAATGAGGAACTCTGCCTGAGATTCACCTGGAATGGAGGTCAGGCTGAGTAGAGGAGAACACCAAATAAAGATAATATAAGGTAGTAAAAAGGCAGGAATTTCCCAAGTAATCTATCCATAACAGTGGTGTACTGTTAAAATGTTACACGATGGTTATAGGGGCCTTAGAGCCTTTTGAATTTCCACTTCTCACTTCATTGGAGACCCTGAGGTCTTCTATTTAAGGGTCTTTCTACAAATAGCTGAGAAAGGTACACATGCAAACACTGACCCACCTCAATAACTACTTGATTAATAACCAGTACTGAACCTCCCTCTCCAAAAAAGAGCAAATCCAAAGTCTGTGAAAAAAAACTGGTATTCAAAATAAATAAATCATTGAAAAATAATCCGATGGAACATCACTTTTTAAAATAGTTACTCCTAAAAGAAAATAAGAACAAACTTTCAGAAAATATCTGACTCTCTTCTCAAAAAGATATAAGAAGCCACAGCATCCACATAGCTGGAGAAACAATCAGAAAGACTGAACTAGGAGTTCCTGTTGTGGCACAGCGGAAACGAATCCGACTAGGAACCATGAGGTTGCGGGTTCAATCCCTGACCTTGCTCAGTGAGTTAAGGATCCGGCATTGCCGTGAACTGTGGTTTGGGCTGCAGACGCGGCTTGGATCTGATGTTGCTGTGACTGTGGTGTAGGCCAGCGGCTACAGCTCCAATTCAGCCCCTAGCCTGGGAACTTCCATATGCCACAGAGGCGGCCCTAAAAAGTAAAATTAAAAAAAAAAATTTTTTTAAAGACTTAACTAAAATTTGGAAGGGTACAATGAGGTTAAGAAACATAATTAGAAACTAAAAACTTAAAAGTGGTAGTAAATAGAATATGGCATAATGCAGAAAATGAATTAGTAATGCAAAAAATAACTCAAGAAATCCTCCCAGAATTAGAAGGAGATACAGAGACAAAACCAAGAAGGAAGAAGAAAAGAGATATGAAGAATAATTCTAGAAGATGCTACCTCCTATAAAGGAAAGCATCAGAAAACAAAATAAATACAATCAATAATCAGAGAAATAATAGAAGAAATTATTCCCAACCTGAAATTTATACCACTGTAGAATTTTGAAATGACTTATTGATGTTTAGGGAAACTTCATGGAAAGTGACTAGATAACTGTAATTCACCAGACTTAATCATGTGGAAATTTTTAACATGAAAGAATCCCACAAGCATTTTGAAAAATATTATATTGTTCGCAAAGGAATAAAATTCAGCTTGACCACAAATTTATTTTCTTCAATATAAAACACAGACACAGAAGTATCATTTCTAGATTTTTATATAAACTATTCAGAAATTAAATTTATGTACCATTACATATGAAAAAAATGATGAACTATGAAAAAAATGATAAAATTACATAATGGGATATAGAGTTAAATGAGCATACCTAATACATGTATGAGAAGAATTAATATTTCAAAAGCCTAAGTTCTACCCAAATTAATGCATAAATTTAAAGCAATTTAAAGCTGGAAAGGTGGAGTCATTGTTTGGAAACTTTATAAAGTACTTCTAAAGATTATCAGGAAGAAAAATTATACCAAAACACACACACACACAGAGTCATACACATAATTAAATGTTGCAAGTGGCATCTTTCCTTACAGACTTTAAAATACTCAAACAGTGAAAAAAATATGATTTTTGGTGACTTTAAAGAAAAAATTCGATTAAAGAAATTTAGTCAAAAGTACAGAAAGAAATACATGTAAAAATGTTTAGACATGATGACGTGGGGGAAGAGAATAAATAATAGTATTGGCCAATGATATTGTAACGAGTGGTTAACCATTTCCCACTCAGAATATGGAGACTGGATGAAATTAGGTTAAACTGAACTTTGTAGACAAATTTGAAAGGTAAAAATGAAAAGAGAAAACAAAAACAAAAGGGGGCTAGGAAGAGAGGGACAGAGAATGGGAAGAGAGAAAGTTGAATCTAAGGGCCTGAGAGGGAATCAGACTACAATGCCTTCCACGCCTGCTCTGTATGTATAGAAGACTTCATTCAGCAGAGACACAATATACTGCTCTGTGCCGCACAAATGTGCCCATCATTAACCCCATTCTGCAGAAGAGGAATCTTTCAAGTGAAGTGACACAATAGCTCACCTAACCTTTCCTTGGTCAATAATCAAGGTGAGGAGAGAAGCCAAGATGCTGATCTCCTGTCCTGTATTCACTTTAAAGCAGTGCCCTTTCAGATATCAAGGACTTTTTTTGTGCTAAAGTGCGGGGAACTAATTGGAATCATTCTGGCTTTCGTGACTCATAAACTTAATGCTCTTTTAGCATCATTTTGGCTGAGCAGATTTCCTAACCACAGTTTAATAGCAAGAGGCATTTAAAATAACAATCTCAAAAGTCTTGCCAACCTCTCCAATTAGAGTAAAATAAATTGGCTCTTAGAATCAGAGGTTGTGCCTTCATCGGCTATGGAATACCTCACTGGTTTCTGATATCTTAACTATAAAGGGAAAATGACAATTACTAATACTCCATTTTCATTTTGCTCCTAGCTATCAAAATATTCCTACTGGAACTGAAGTCACCTGCCTTGTCACGGACATAAACTCGGATCACCTTATTGTGCTTTCCCTTGGCTTTCATTCATTTTCTTAACTAGTTATTTTAGTTTTTATTGGGTCACTGGAAAAGGCTATGAGGTTTACTTTGCCATCTCTGGAGCAATCAAAAAGATTTTCATGTTATTATTGTCAGCTAATATTTATTTATTTCTAGCCTCTTGTTATACCAAACATATCTTTATATTCCAAAGAAAAAACAGATAATCAGATTACTTTATAGTGTCTTTGTAATCTTTTTTTCCATAATATTTACAAGGTGGGAAGAGTCCCTGATCTTAAATCAATTCAACAACAAAGATCTGATTGGTGGGCCAGCCAGTATGAAGTTTGATCCAAGGGGATCTTATCCGATTACGCCTTTACTATTCTCTCCAAATTTACCTCAGTCAACCTTTATTTCTGATTTAAAGGCAGATGAATGGAGTTCTTTTCTGAGACTTTAAAATAATTAAAGAACCAGCACAAACAACATTGGTCCAATGGTTTTACACACACACATACAAACACAGTATAATATACACATTCGTCACCAATCTCTCTTTAGTAGGACAGCTAATAGCCTTCCAACAATATTCCTTAGAAGTCATTTGCTGGAGTTCTCGTTGTGGCTCAGTGGTTAACGAATCCGACTAGGAACCATGAGGTTGCAGGTTCAATCTCTGGCCTTGCTCAGTAGGTTAAGGATCCGGCATTGCCGTGAGCTGTGGTATAGTTTGCAGACGCGGCTTGGATCCCACGTTACTGTGGCTGTGGCTGAGGCTGTGGCCAGCAGCTACAGCTCCTATTAGACCCCTAGCCTGGGAACCTCCATATGCCGCGAGTGCGGCCCTAGAAAAGGCAAAAAAAAAAAAAGTCACTTGCTGCATTAGGCTCTCCAGGAGTAGAACTTCTGTGCATGGAGGAAATAGGAATTAAAAGTCATTTGAAAATACAAGAAACTGCTACTGTACAGGACAGGGAACTATATCCAATCTCTTGTGATAGAACATAATGGAAGATAGCAGGAGAAAAAGAATGTATATATATGTATGACTGGGTCACTTTGCTGTAAAAATAGAAATTGACAGAACACTGTAAATCAACTATACAAGTTGATACAATTCTATGAATTGAGAGAAAGAGAGGGAAAGAAAGAGAGAAAGAAGAAAGAAAGGAGGAAGGAAGGAAGGAAGGAAGGAAGGAAGGAAGGAAGGAAGGAAGGAAGGAAGGAAGGAAGGAAAGAAAGAAAGAAAGAAAGAAAGAAAGAAAGAAAGAAAGAAAGAAAGAAAGAAAGAAAGAAGGAAGGAAGGAAAGAAAATACAAGAAACTCTGAAGCTCAGTTCTATCTCAGCTCAGTGTATGCACTTTTGGCTCCCATTGCGATTTTACCATTTCTTTGGTATTTGACCGGATTGATTTCCCTCTTTCTCCACTGGGTTTTCCCTACATGACAACACCTTGGTTCTCTGATTTCTACTTCTGTATTTCCTCGCTTTGATTTAGCTCCAATTCTGTCCGTTTGCATAGCTGACCACAGCCTGCTTTTATTTCTTGTCTTGGTTCAACCTCCCAAGCTTCCACCATTTAGACATAAACGTCTCCCTATCCCCAGCACTTCCAAATGCATGGATGCTCTAACAGAAAGCTACAGACAGAAGCTCAGCTGTGCTCCTCATCCTCAGTATTTTTCTTCTATGTCAACATTTCCTGCTTCTTTTCAATCTTAAATTCTCACAGATAAATTCCCTACGTTGTACAATTTCCAGTTTACTGTGTGTGCACATGTGTGTGTGTCTGTGTCTGTGTGTAAAGCTCTGGCTTTACCTACTCAAAACCAATAATTCTGTATTTCTGCTTCCTTTTTCTCAGTCTCTTTTTTTCTTTCATTTTATAGGTATAATTTTCAGAATCTCAAAATCTGCCTATTATAAGAATTCTTCTCACTGAAAAAGGACAAATTACCTTTTCTCTGAACTGAGCTTTGTCCGTAATTCTGGAGACTCCACTATTCTCCTGCCAGGTCATAGAAGAAAAATTACAGTAATCTCAAGGTCTGCACGAAGTGTCCCTTCATTCGCTTAATTTTTGTTTGTTTGTTTTTTAGGGCCACACTCGCAGCATATCTAGATTCCCAGGTTAGGGGTCTAATTGAAGCTATAGCTGCCAGCCTATGCCACAGCTCACAATACCGAATCCTTAACCCTCTGAGCAAGGCCAGGGACTGAACCCGCAAACTCACGGTTCCTAGTTGGATTTGTTTCTGCTGTGCCACAACAGGAACTCCTGCTTAATATTTTATATAATTTCTGTCATTTAGAACTTAGCAACTCACGGACACCTCTGTCTGCACACATGTACCTTCCTCTGTTTTAGAATAGAAGATACTATTAATACATGCTTCAGTCACAGTGGTAAGGGTCACGAGACCAAACCATTATGGTTCCAAGCTAGCCCCTCAATACCTGGATACATTACCAGCACTGTGGTCAAGGGCAACAAGCAGGCAGCCTAATCCCAATCCAGCACATAGCATCTGTGTCATATGTGGATTCATTCCTTTTGTTGTATGTCAGCTGCTAATCCAAGACCAACCAGGAGAAGGCAGTACAGGCTAAACAACAGAAGCTTTAAATTTCCTTTAAGGTGAAAGAGAAATAACCTGATGGAGAGTCTTTTTACCATAAACATCTGTTCATGTCGGAGAACAAAGGAATCTTCTCCACCACTGTCATCACCCACTGCACATCTTAATGCTCCTCACCTCTGTAGCTCTCTTCATAGTCTCTTTCTATCATTTGCTCCACCCGTCCTTATACATTAAAATACACACAATATATAAATTGTAAAAATTCTTAAGTTTCCTAGGACTGCCTTAAACTCCCAAACTTCTTTCTCCAAAGTTGTTACTTAAGGCAAAATTTCTTTTTTTGATAGCATTTTTGAAGAGCCTGTGATGCTCTTCTATGACAAGACATCTTTATCATGAGTCCTCAAGACTGCTTGCTTCATTGCTCAAATACAAAACATTTCATGTATCTAAAAGACAGCAAAAGCTCAATATGGAACATTCCTTTTTAAGGACACTAAGAAGTGTGGCTCAAAGCTGCTCACTAAATGCCAGGAGGAAAATTCTGAGACCTCGGCCTCTGGCATTCTGGGAATCCATTCATTCTACCAGGCACATCAGGGGACAGAGCAACACCCTCTGTGCTCTGCAGGACCCTGGAGAGAAAGGAAAAGCCGCCATCTGGACATTTAGGAAAGTATGATTCTTCCGCTCAGCAAAGTAGCACGAGCTTCATTAATCATTCAGCCACACTTCCAAGCATTCTTGTTTGGGTGATTGGATTTTCTGGGGTAGTTATTACCAGAATATCCCAAGTAAAAGTAAGAAGTTGCTGAATTGGACCTGTGTGCCTTCCATCTGCAATCCCTTCTTTAGTGCCACCTTCATCCTTTCCACCAAGTGCACAGGGTCTCCACACTGACCTCCACCAGCCAGGCTCTCCTAGAAGTGTCCCCACTAGAACCCCCCTTTGTCCCTTTCCTTCCTCTATTCTTACCCTTCATCCTCCTCTCCAACAGAAACTTGTTTTTACTTAAATCTCTCCATGGGAACAGTATCATGGCTTCAGAATATTTGGACACATGAGCTCACTGTACTACCTAAAACCAAATGAGATTTATTAGGGATCCTTGAAGACTTAAAAAAAAATAACTGGACAGTATTTTATTATATTTATTTTTAAATATTTTACTAGAGTATAGTTGATTTACAGTGTTGTGCCAATTTCTGCTGTATAGCATAGTGACCCAGTCATACATATATACACATTATTTTCTCATACCATCTTCCATCACGGTCTATCCCGCGAGATTCAATAGAGTTTCCTGTGCTATATAGCAGGACTTCATTATTTATCCATTCTAAATATAATAGTTTGCATCTACCAACCCCAAACTCCCCATCCCTCCCACTTTTAATTGCTAGCTAGCACCCTGACCTCAGTTTCTGAATGATCTCCACACTTGGTGAAAATGCTGAACCCAATAGGAGACTAGAGAATTATCTCTGCCTCTCAAACTATGAGGCCAAAATAAGAGTAACTCTCCTTTTCCTTCAAATGCACCCAATGGTCTTAGTCCCCTGGGTCTTATTGTACCCATTTCCAGAAAAAGTGTGCAAGGACGTAGAAAAGAGCACCCTTATTTCTTAAACAAGAAAAAAGGTATTGTTAAATATACTAAACACACAGATAAGAAAAGAGTAATATAGTGAAATCCTATGCACCTAGTTTCCCATTTTAATCAACTATTAACATTATTCCATGTTTGTTTCAGAATTACCTTTTCTAGAAAATAAAATATCACAGATAGAATTTAGCCTTCTCATTTACAACTCCCATACTTCTTACTTTCCTCCAAAACAAAGCTTAATCATGAATAATTCTACATATTGGCTCCATATCTATAACCATAAACATTACTTAATGTGGTTTCACAGTTAAATCTCTATATAAGTGAAAGCATTGTATACATCATTCTACATAAGAGTATTGTCACTCAATATTATATTTTCAAAATGTGTCCATATTTACAGATGTACCTCAAGATTATTCATTTAATTGTGGCATAAAATTAATTCATGTAAACTAAACCATAACTTATTCTTTCCCCACTTGGTGAACATTTATATTGAGTGTTACAAGGAACAATCTATATGCTTCTCCCTCCCCCTTGGCAACCACAAGTCTGTTCTCCATATCTGTGAGTCTGTTTCTGCTCTGTAGACAGATTCGTGTCACATTTTAGATTTCACGTATAAGTCATATCATATGGTATATATCTTTCCCTTTCTGACTTGACTTAGTATGAGAATCTGTAGTTGCATCCATGTTGCTACAAATGGCATTATTTTGTTCTTTTTTATGGCTGAATAGTATTCCATTGTGTATATGCACCACATCTTTGTAGTCTATTCATCTGTCAATGGACATTTAGGTTGTTTCCATGCCTTGGCTATTGTGAATAGTAAATACAGAACTACCATATGACCCAGCAATCTCACTCTTGGGCATATATCCAGACAAAACTTTCCTTCAAAAAGATACAGGCACCCCCATGTTCATTGTAGCATCTACAACTTTGATATTACCAAATTGGTATCCAGAGTGGTTATATTTGGTTATACTAATCCACACTCACACTGGCAGTTAGTTACCATTGCTCTTTCCACAAATCATATTAATCTTTGCCTATGAGTATGAAACGGTGCCTCACAGTATTTCTGAATCATGCTTCTTGACAGAAAATTATTTTAACTGTCTCAGCACAACTATGTGACATAGATAAACTCGGCTTCTGCTTTCCAACCACATATTACATACATGTGCCATAATGTACTCTTAGGGGAAAAGGAGTAAATGGTTTGAAATTGGGTATACACTCAAAATCCAGGAGGCCTATTTGTAAATATATGGGTCATTTTGTAAAAACTGCCAACCTAGAAGGAATAAATAAGCTGATATTTCCTCGATTCGCAGTATGAGTTCATCCAAGCAGAAGAACTATGTAAAAATGACATAGTTCTAGAATTAACTTTCATGGTCTATAGACGCCTTATGGTAACATCAGATTAAGTCACCTCCACTTGTACCAACATTTCAGGCATTAAGTTGAAGATCTGAGCTGAGGCTTGGTTTCCTACATACTAAAGAAAAACTACGTCCAGTGTAAGGGGCATACTACGTCTTACCATATCTTAGTACCTTAAAAATAATTCACACATACTGGGCATATAAAATATGCCATACTCCATGGCAAGTGATGTATCTGAATTATTTCTCTTAATCTTTATAATGACTATAAAAATGGTACTATTATTATTCCCACTTGAGAAATGAAGAAACTCAGAGTCTGAATGATTAAGTAAAATCACAGAGTTTATGAATGACAGAGGTATCTGGGTTAAATTCCTCCTGACTCAGAAGTCCAAGTTCTTCACAACTACACCCAGTGGCCTCATCCAAGATTCAGATTCTATTATTGTTCTGAAAAAGTTCTTCTTAATGATAGAAATGAAAGCTTTTCCCCTACTTCTGTTCTGGTTTTAACCTCAAAAACAAAGCAATTTGTATGCATTTGAAGACAAGGCTCATATCTTCCAGAAGCTTCCTTTTCCCAAGGTTAGAGACTCTTACATCTTTCAACTGTTGATGTCTTTACGTTCCCCACCTTTATATCCTGGTTACTAACCTCCAGGTGAGCTTCAAATATGGTTCCCCCCACCCCATCCCACTGAAAGTATGATGCTCAGAACATATTGTAACAGCATATGTCCAAGGAGTATTCAGTACAATAGATTCACCCACAGTCTCATTCAGTACCTGACACTCTACTAAATGCTGTCCTAAATCATACTGACCTTTTCAGGAACCATACCATCCTGTTGACTCATTCTGAGCTCATACCAACAATAATTCCCAAGTGGTTTTTTTAAACATATATTTCTGTTAAGCCATGTCTTTCTTAGCCTGCATTTTCATCGTTTTTTATTCTATCCACGTGCAGAGAATGATATTTGTACCGAGTTTTATTTGTTGCGGTCTGCTGAAAATATTTTGATTCTTTTTTTTTCTTTTTGGTCTTTTTAGGGCCACACCCGAGGCACATGGAGGTTCCCAGGCTAGGAATCGAATTGGAGCTACAGCTACCAGCCTATGCCACAGCCACAGCAGTGTGGGATCAGAGCTGCGTCTGTGACCTACACCACAGCTCACAGCAACACCGGATCCTTAACTCACTGAGTGAGGCCAGGTATTGAACTCATGTCCTCATGGATACTAGTCGGGTTCATTAACCACTGAGCGATGATAGGAACTCCTACTCTGATTCTTTATCAGAAGTAGGAACTCCTACTTCTGATTCTTTCAGTTTATTGAAATTCACTCTGATTTTACATGATCTATGTGCTACTTTGCTTTCATCAAATTCATTGGTTAAAATCTACCAGGTGATCTGGATAATAACCTTTCTTCTAAACTCCCACTGACTTCTTCAAAAAGTCAACCAGAGTCATACATTAAGATCCCTTTATACTGTTAATCCATCTAAATGCATTAGCACCAACCTCACATTTCTTCTTCTTCACAAGGATATCATGAAATTTTTTGTCAAACATCTAAGTTTCAGATACACTATGTCTATTTGTTCTATAAACTTGACAAAAAATAGAAAGAAAGAAAGAAATGGAGCTATTCCATCTAGGGATAATATCCAGTTGCATACTCTAAAAAAATTTAAAAATTTTAAAAATAATAAAATAAATTTTCTCTTGATTTATTATTTCTCAGACAAAATGTTTATTTTTAAATTTATTTATTTTTGGCCATGCCCAAACAATATGGAAGTTCCTAGGCCAGGGATCGAACCCACACCACAGCATTGACCTGAGCCACAGCAGTGACATCAGACCTTCATGCTACTGAGTCACCAGGGAATTCCCAATGTATGTTCTCAGGGAGTCTTTCCTTCCTATATTCCATAACACTCTGTGTGTGGCCCCATCAGAACACTTACCATGTTGAATTTCTAGTGCCCATTTACTCATAAGTATTGATGTCTCTCTACGGATAGATAGAGATATATGTCTATATTATTTTTCCATAAGATACATGTATAACATATAGTTATAATATAACACAGTATTCAGATATATAATATGTATTACATATATAATTATATACATATATATATACACATACATATAAAATACTTCATGCCAGAATCTATCAAAGTCTTTCAGGTATCCTGGCATATTGTAAGGCACATGATGTTGAATAAATGAATGTGTAGAAGGAAGAAAGGAAGGCTTGTTCCCAGCTCAAACCCTCAACACAGAGGAAATGCCAATTCCCAAGCTATAACACTGAATACCTGGATTCATTAGTCGTGTGCCTTACATGGCTAATTCCAACAGAAATCTGAGTATCAGAGATAGAGAACTTGCCCATCGACTGAGGAGTGGATAGGGAAGATATGGTACATACACATAATGGAATATTACTCAACCATTAAAAGGAACGGAATGACATTTATAGCAACATGGATGAACCTAGAAATTATCACACGAAGTGGAACCAGTCAGACAATTAGACAGCAACACCCAATGCTACCGCTTACATGTGGAAACTAAATAGACACAATGAACTTCTTTGAAGAACAGACAATGACTCACAGATTTTGGAAAACCTTGGTTTTTCAAATAAGACAATCTGGGGGGTGGGGGGATGCACTGTGGGTTTGGGACACAAAATCTATCGTATTGACTTATGATCTTTGTACACCTATAACTGAAATAAAATTCATTGTTAATATGGAAAAAAAAAAAGAGAGAACTAATCATTCATTAACAACTGTATTTGGAATGTGCCTGTTCATTTAATGCAGCTTTGTGAATTTAAAGATCTACCAATATAAAGATTAAACAAAAAGCCTACAGTTACTGCCATGATTTCACAAGCAATAAAGTGAATGAGGTCAAAATTAATTTATCCTCACCTAGCATAAATTGTTAAGGGGCCTGGACAAGGGGAGAGGTGCTGGCTACCTCCCAGGCTGAGCTGATCCCTCCTGATCATCCACGACGACTTAACCACTGTGAAATGGGCCTGAGTGTAGAACATTGCCAGGAACCTGCCAGGTGTCACTGGATGACTTCTCAGTCTGACTCTGCCCCATGGAAGAGAAGAGTACAGCAAGCAAGACTCTGGACTTAGTGGTTGCTGGCTCAGAGCATGAGGCTGGTGCACAAGAAATTTCTTAGATGGCCCAAGTCCTTCGCTCCCCCTTAAGCCTTCCTTAGCTACCTCAACCCACTGACCTCATGTACCCTTGCTTCTGGATTGTTCTTTTGCTGCGTGGGCACCCTTGGGTTGTGATTTCGTTGCTAAGCGCCTATACTGCTGCTCCCAATCCCTCCCTGCTAACCTCCTCTTCCTCAAAGAGGGATCCATTGCACAATTAAAAACAAAAACTGATGAAAGAGCACTAAAGGACCACCACAAAGATACTCAATAGAGGATCCTGTTCCAGCTGTGGCACAATGGGATCAGTAGCACCTTGGGAGCCCTGGGGCACTGTTTCAATCCCTGGCCAGCACAGTGGGTTAAGGATCAGCTGCGGCTTAGGTTGCAACTGCAGCTTGGATCTGATCCCTGGCCTGGGAACTTCATATGCCGTGGAACAGCCCAAAGAAAATGAAGAGGAAAAGAAAAACAGATATTCCGTAGAGGCGGTGGCCAAGGCATAAAGGAGAGAAGTTGGGAAAGGTCCCAACCCAGGAGATGTCCTCTCCCATCTGTCCCACCCCCCAGTTTCAGACTCAGCACTTGTATCTTGAATATAGAAAGTAACTTCTACGAGTTCTACCCCAATAGAAATTAGGCCTCACCTCATGCATTTTCACAGAAATCTCATAATACTTACTGTAGCCTGATACTATATGAGTTGTGCATTTACTTCTGGGATGGCTTTTCCCCATCAAACTCTTAGCCTTGAGGGGCAGACACTGTCTGGACTACACTCTTCGCACAGGGCCTGGCACATGCAGGTCTCAATATTCGTTGAAGGAAAGGATGGATGAATGGATGGGAGGGGAGTCTACGTGAGGAGACTGGAAAATCTAAGGGATCCTCGTAGCACAAGTCTAAGAGGGGCTTTTGATGAGGAGTTCTGAGAGGCCACTTAGTGTAGAGAATATGCTTGAGTGCCCTTTGGGGAGACAGCTTTCCTTCTTAGCAACAAGAGCCCAGGGTAAGGACCTGAGGAGATATATCAAAGATCTAAACACTCAAGGATTTTCCCAGACTTAAGACACATAGGGCTTAAAAGCAGGGATATTTGCATTTCTTTCTAGTTAGCAGTATAGAAAGAGGCAGAAGTTCAGGGCAGATACTCAAGTCAGGAAAAAAGAAAGTGTGCATGTGGTTGGTGCAGTCTCTGCAGAGCAGTTTAAGATCCTTGCTTTGAGCATGGAATACAGAGACTCGACTACCCAAACAAATGAATGTTTCTGGAGGGCAGGAGCTCTGTTTTACACTAGGTGGCCTTCCTTAAACCCCTTTATTTTTCAAATCACTCCCACAAAGGATTATACATTATGCATTATAACATACAAAATTTATATACATATTTAACATACATATAGAACACATACATTATATATATACACACACTTTCATTTTAATGTAATTTAAATATTTCAGCTACTTGTATCTCAAGGTATCTCTACAGGCTCAGAAGCCACTGGTGACTAAATGATCAAAGACACTGAGGAAGCACTTGGCCTGTGCTTGGACAGGAGCTCTCCCAGATTATTAGAAGCTCCTGACAACTCTGGGGCCACCTGCCACTGCCATTCCCATGGAAACAGATATTGATCTCAGAAGCTCAGTGTGAGAATTTACACTAATCACTGTGGCAAAAAAATAAATAAACAAAAAATAACAGCCTATTTTCTTCTTGCAACGTGGAAACAGTGATCAGGTTAACTGACCCTGATTTCTTTTCCTGGGGGTATGTTTTTATAAAAAATAGGAGTGGAAATTCATCCTATGAAAACTTTTTCTGCACCTGTTCATTCCAAGCTACATCAATACCCATTCAACACTGACACTTCAAAATTCAATAGGATCCCAAATCCAAGAGTTAAGAAGGAATTAGAATATTAAAGCACACGGCCTGGGTTTGTCTTCATTTATTTTGTATCACTTTACAATAAGCATTGAAAGAGAGAACGAAAGACAGAGAGAATACAAAATCAGGCTAAAAATTGAGACTGCCCTAGATTAAGAGTTTAAGTATATTTATTAGTTTCTTACTCTGTGGTTCTAAATAAAATACACTAGAGTTTATGGACAAAATATGATTTATAGGCAAGCTTAACTAGCCAACATCTGTACTACATAAAATGAAAGGCTAGGCATTCATTTCTATTAATGCTGCTTGTAGAAGGAGTAAAATCAGTCACACTGACCATCTGGCTGACCCTAATTTCATAGACTAAACAAGGGAGAAATCATAAATGTGTGTCTCAATCAAAAGAATAAAATTCTCTGGCAAAAAAAGATACTGCAAATCTGAGTGATGTTGCAGCATTCTTCAATGAATTTTGGAAAACAGATCAACTTCTGGTGTCTTGAGTACAAGAGAAGACTGAACGCAAAGTTTCCTGAAGTTAGATAAGAACAAAGCTTCTATATTTACTGTTTTACTCATCTCTGGTTCACTCAGATCCCTCCAACCCACCACCCACTCACCCTTCAGCCCCCAAGGAGCAAGTTACTATGGCCTTCATCTCTCTTTACCTCTCAAACTCATTTGGGCAGCTATTCAACTGACAATTAAATATTCTGTAAAAAAGTTGCCTTGTTGGTTTATTTCATTTTGCTAAATATTATTTGCTTTCCTATGTATCAACATCTTGTATTGTTTGATTTACATTATAGTACATGTTCTTTGCAATGTAGGAAAACATTTAATTTCTATCCGATACTACTCAGCATTATTTCATAGAACATTCAAATATACCCACTTATAATTGTATCAAATATTAAATAAGTAGTTGGTGCTTTAAATATCTTAAAATTCTGGTCTATTTCTCTATAGGTATTTAAGAACATTTTAGTTATATTTGAGGAAAGGGTTGGAGCTTTTGTGTGGGCTGGAAACACATTATTCTTCAAAATAATGGGATGTGAGCTCCTAGTATTAATTTTTTTACCATCTAAGCCAGTTTTTAAGACGGCAAATATTCCAAAATGTTCATGTTGATAATGTATGGGTTTTGGATTATCAATAATTTTTCTCCTTTGTAATCTTTCTATTTTACAATTAAATTAAATATGTATTTCCTTTAGAATTAGGAAAATAAATATTTTTAATGTAAAGGTAAAATCTCTTAAATAATTTTCACTTCTCATATTCTTGATAGTATAGTAGTCCACCCTGATCCATGGTGTATATATATATATATATATATATATATACACACACACACACACACACACACACACACACACACACACACATTCCAAGATCCCCAGTGGTTGCCTAAAACCACAGACAACAGTATTTAACCCTAAATATACCACGCTTTTTACTACACATACATACCTATGATAAAGGTTAATTTATAAATTAGGCACAGTAAGTTTAACAATAACTGAAGAACAACAAATAGTACAACAGAACAAGAGAAAAACAACAATAATATACTGTAATAAAAGTTAGGTGAATGTGGTCTTTATTCTCTCTCAAAAAAATATTAATATACAAATATTTGCCTTTTCCATCTTAACTAGGCACTTAAGTGCTGTGGTTACAACTTTTGCAGTTTGATGTGAAACAACAAAACTAGCATGAATTTATTTTTCCTTCTTTGCAACCTCACCTATAGACGATTCTTTCATACTGTAGATCTCAGAAACATCAGCATATGATTTTTTTCTTTTCTTATTAAATAGAGAATTTTGACCTTTTCACATAAAGGAAGCACTCTATGGCTTCTCTTTGGCACACATCTGAATTGCCAGCATCAGGACTCTTTGGGGCCAGGACTGAGTGAAAGAAGGTCACTTGAACACAAGCACTGTGATACCATGACGGTCAGTCTGATAACCAAGAGCACTACCGAGGGACTAGTGGGCAAGTTCTGCTGGACAAAGGAATGATTCACATCCTGGGCAAGTCGCAGCAGGACAGCGGGACATTTCAGCACAAAACCTCATTCAGACTCTGAATGATGCACAATTTAAAAATTATAAATTGTTTATTTCTAGACTTTTCCATTTGCTATTTTCAGACCATGATTGGCCTCAGGTAACTGAAATCATGGAAAGCAAAACCACAGATAAGGGGATGTGGGGGGGGGGGAACTATTGTATATGATATGGTTATTCGGAAAGAATTGTGTATGTGAGGGAAAGGAGTTGGAAATGGAAGTTTAACACATTTGTGTGAAAATGCTAGCCTGAATTTGAATTTAGAGCATCAGTATAAACTCTTATTTTGTTTGCAAAAAGGCCTAGCACCAAGGCCAGCCAGGGAGGTATGGGTACCCCTAGCACTTGTACTGTGGTATTCAAATACTCCAGTGAACCATTAGAAAAAGAAAAACGACCCACAAACAGCAATAAATAAAAGATAAAAACAGAAAATTTATCAAAGAGGAAAATTCATATAGCTAATAAACATGAAAAGAAGTTCAACCTTAATAATAATCAGAGATGTACAAAAGAAATAACTCACTACGCATCAGAGAGGCAAAAAATTGAAGTGCGATCATGTGAAATGTGAAATGATGGTAAAGATATGGATCAACAGCATTCTCACTTTGCTGCTTGAAGCCAAAGTTGATTTAATCACTTTTCATTTTTAAAAACCGTTACTGAGATATAATTCACACAGTATACAATTCACCAACTTAAAGTGTGAAATGGAATAGTTTATAGTACATTCCCTGGTGTATCAAACCATCACCACCATCAGTTGTAGGATATTTTCACCACCTCAAAAAGAAACTACTTGACCTTCAGCTATTGTTCTCCTATCCCTTCATCCTCTTCTTCTGAAACAACCACCAATCTATTTCTGTCTCCGTGCATTTCTCTTTTCTGGATCTTATACACAATTGGAAGGAAATAATACTGGGAATTTTGTGACTGGCTTCTTTCACTTACCATAATGTCTTCAAGTTTATCCACATTGTACGATGTATCAATACTTCAATACTTTTTTATGGCTGAATAATATTTCATGTTACGGATATACTACATTTTGCTTAACTTTTCATCATTAAGGGATATTTGGGGCTTTCTGTGTTTTATTTGAAGAACTGTCTTTTACAAAGAATGCTGCTATAAAAATCCACATACAAGTTTTATGTGGACATGTCTTCATTTATTTTATGTACATATCGAGAAGTGGACTTGGTAGGTCACATGAAAATTCTATATTTAATCAGTTGAGAAGTGCAACATATTATTTACAAAGAGGCTATACCATTTTACATTCCCACTAGTGATATATAAGTGTTCCAGTGTGTCCATATTCTTCTCAACACTTGTTATTAGCTCACTTTTTGATCCTAGCCATTCTATGCCTATGACGTGATACTGCATTGTGCTATCCCTTTGGACAGATGACTGATGATGCTGAGCATCTTTTCATGTGTTTATTCACATGTATCTTTTCTTTGGAGAAATGTCTCTTCAGATTCTTTGCCCATTTTTAAAATGGGTTATTTTTCTTTTTATTATTGAGTTATAAATGTTTTTATATTTCTAGATATAAGTCCCTTACCAGAATACGACTTTCAAATATTTTCTCCCAATATGTGGGCCAGGGATCAAATCTGAGCCATAGCTGCTACAAATGCCACAACTGTGGCAAAGCCAGATCCTTAACCAGGCCAAGGATCAAATCTAGGCCACCACATACACTACATCAGGTCCTTAACCTACTGTACCACAGTGGGAACGCCTTGGAAGTACAAATGTTTTTGATTCAGTCCAATTCATCTAATTTTTCTTTTGTTGCTCATGCTTTTGGTCATATCTAGTAATCCCTTGCTAAATCCAAGTTTATGAAGATTTATTCCTATGTTTTCTTCTAAGAGTTATATAGTTTCAGCACTTACATTTAAGTCTTTGATCCAATTAGAGTTAATTTTTGTATACAGTATGAGGTAAGGGCTCAACTTCATTGTTTTGCATGTGACCACCCAGTTGCTTCAGCACCACTTGTTGAAAAGACTATTCTTTCCCAGTGAATGATCTTGGCACCCTTGCCCTAGGTCAGATGACCATATCCGGTTTATCATTTTTTTTTCATTATAGTTGATTTACTGCTGTAAACCTGTCAATTTCTGCTGTACAGTAAAGTGACCCAGTTATATCAATACACATTCTTTTTCTCATATTATCTTCCATCATGTTCCATCACAAGTGACTGTACATAGTTCCCTGTGCTATACAGCCAATCTCATGGTTTATCCACTTTAAATGCAATAGTTTGCATCTACTAACACCAAACTCCCAGTCCATCCCACTCTCTCCTGCATGGGTGTATTTTTGAACTCTCAGTTCTATTCCATTGATCCATATGTCTATCCCTGTGCCAATACCAATTCTATTCCAGTGATCTACATTCCTATCTTTATGTCAGTACCATACCATCTTGATTATTGTCACTTCGATAATAAGTTTTGAAATTGGGAATCCTCCTACTTTGTTCTTTTCCAGAAAGGAGTGTTTTCGCTATTCTGAGTCTCTTGCAATTCATATGAATTTTGGAATCAGCTTGTAAATTTCCACCAAAAAAAAGTTACCTAGGACTCTGACAGGGATTGTGTTGAATCTGTAGATCAGTTTGAAGAATATTACCGTCTT
This sequence comes from Catagonus wagneri, assembly GCA_004024745.2. Classification (NCBI taxonomy): domain Eukaryota; kingdom Metazoa; phylum Chordata; class Mammalia; order Artiodactyla; family Tayassuidae; genus Catagonus; species Catagonus wagneri. The sequence continues at coordinate 924,786 of PVHT020000141.1, forward strand.
ACCAATATTAAGTCCTCTGATCCACTAATTGAGATTTTTTTCCATTTATTTAGATGCTCTTTAATTTATTCAACAATGATTTATAGTTTCAGGGTATAAGTTCTATAAGTTTTTGTTAGACTTATCCCTAAGCATGTTATTTTTAATGGTATTGTGAACTGGAATTATTTTCTTAATTTCACTTTCGATTTGTTCATTGCAAGTGTATGAAAATGCAACTGATTTTTTTATATTGATATCTAGCATATAACCTTGCTGAATTCACTTATAGTTTTAGTGAATCTCTTAGGATTTTCTATATGCAACATCATGTCATCTGTATATTGAGAGAAAAACAGTTTATGATGCATATACACCTATATCATAAGAACTCTACCTCATAGGTCCCAGCATCTACCTACTATAGTATTTAGCCAGGTTAAAACTCAGCATGCAGATTAGTGCTTAAGAGTAAGAC
>PVHT020000141.1:925342-942406 GCA_004024745.2 Catagonus wagneri
AAAAAAAAAAAAAAAAAAAAAGAGTAAGACAATGGTTGCAACTGCTGTTCTGGAAGGTGACAGCTAAGTAAGCAGTTGTTACATATAACCGCTCACTGCTGGAACAATGTAATAGCAATTCATTTGAAATAAAGAGATTTGCTAGTGGTTTTTTCCTCAGAAAGAGATCAGAGTTCCCTATCATTGGCACACGGGTTTCTTCTGCTCAGACCTCTCTCTGTAGATTTAATACTGACCAACTTTTCTGTTGATTAAATTAACATTACCAGGCTCTTTATGCAGAGATTATTTCAAGGGATAAACTATTATCGCAATTTGCTGTTTTATGATTGGCTTGAACTTGGGTCTCTGTCCTATAGTGATGGTAGATAATGACTTCTGCATCCTATATTCAGAGAACTGCTCTTGAGTTTGCAGTTGAAATCTCTGAGGGGCACTGCTTCCCAAATAGGGATCTGAACAATTTGAAGTAGAAAAATAAAACTACAGATGGAGGCCAACACATCAACCTTTATAAGAATACGTCTGGACAGAAAGACATGTCCACTGAATCCCAGCATCAGGTACACTTCTGCCTGGGTCACAGGGAGTGGTGGATAACAGGGTCAGCCCAGCCTTGTGGATAGAAAAGCAGAAGGATCTACCCTCCCTGGGGAGCCCCCCTCCTACAGAGAAAATGAGCTGGAAAGACTATACACAATTAATCTAATTAACTACATTATTTAATATTCCCTGTATCACCAAGACAGAATGAAGTGAGGGGCTAGGTTAACCTAACTGAATTCTCTTTGCAGGAAAACAAACAAACAAACAGAGCCGATTTCAAAATCAAAGAAGCAACATTACCCTTTAACAGTTACTAACAGGAAGAATGAGAAAAATCCCCTGCTACAAAAGCTGCCTCTAAGAAAATAAACACACACAGCTTGGATTTTCTCTGGCTTTTTGCAAACATGATTCAATGTATCTAATGAGATACAGCAAATGTTAGGGGAACAAGCATAAATATGCTTTCTGTCTTGTTAGTCGCCCTTCGGTTTGACCCAAAATTGGGAGAGCCAATCTTGCTGCTCTCTGGGGCCCCCACCCCACACCTGCACAGGACCTCCACTCCAGGGCTTTCCATTTTTTTCTCATGAGTTTTAAATGCTCAGTAATAAAAAGGAGGGGTTCTCCTGACTGCATTCAGCAAAAATCTGAAGGCTGTGGTTTTGGCACTCTCTACACAGTCAAATGAGGCACTGAAGGGATCCCCATACATTTTCAAAAATACTCACAGGGGAGTGTCCTATTTGCAGTTGAATTGTGACAAATAAATCCTTTTCTAAATGTAAGAAGCCTAGACTTAATGGAGTGAAACACATGCAAAATGAGTAGGGAAAGCAACCATTCTGCTGCCAGGAAACCCACACTTTCCCCTTCAACAGCCAAAGCAGACATTTGGAAACTTTGTGGTATAAATAAATGCTTTGCAAAGAATACTTAGAAAGTGCAGATGCCTGCAGGTAAAACTTAGTTCTTCATGCAAAGTACTGTTGGGCAAACTTGCCACTAGCTGCTGCAACCCTAGCCAGAAGTCTTTGTATGGTGAAATGGTCAGTGATTCACCACCAAAAGAGACCAAAACTTGCCCAGCCATGCTTAAAGACTTAAATATAAGACCAGGCACCATTAAACTCCTGGAAGAGAACATTGGCAAAACATTCTCTGACATCAAACCTTACAAATGTTTTCTCAGGTCATCTCCCAAAGCAACAGAAATAAAAGCAAAGATAAACCATTGGGACCTGATCAAGCTGACAAGCTTTTGCACAGCACAGGAAACCAAAAAGAAGACTAAAAGACAACTTACAGAATGGGAGAAAATAGTGTCAAATGATGCAGCTGACAAGGGCTTCATCTATAAAATATACAAACAACTGATACAACTCAACAGCAAAAAAGTCAACAACCCAACTGAAAAATGGGCAAAGGACCTGAATAGACATTTCTCCAAAGAAGACATGCAGATGGCCAACAAACACATGAAAAAATGCTCAACATCACTGATGATTAGAGAAATGCAAATCAAAGCTGCCATGAGATACCACCTCACACCAGTCAGAATGGCCATCAATAATAAGTCCACAAACAACAAACACTGGAGGGGGTGTGGAGAAAAGCGAATCCTCCTGTACTGTTGGGAATGTAAGCTGGTACAACCACTGTGGAAAACAGTATGGAGGTACCTTAGAAAACTATACCTAGAACTAACATATGACCCAGCAATCCCACTCTTGGGCATATATCCGGACAAAACTTTCCTTGAAAAAGACATTTACACACACATGTTCATTGCAGCACTATTCACAATAGCCAAGACATGGAAACAAGCCAAATGTCCATCAACAAATGATTGGATTAGGAAGATGTGGTATATATACACAATGAAATACTACTCAGCCATAAAAAGAATAAAATAATGCCATTTGCAGCAACATGGATGGAACTAGAAACTCTCATACTAAGCAAAGTGAGTTAGAAAGAGAAAGACAAATACCATATGATTTCACTTATATCTAAAATCTAACATACTGCACAAATGAACCTTTCTACAGAAAAAAAGAATTACCCAAGAGTAAACTCTGGCAGACATCCAGCAAGAAAATGGGGACTTCAGTTCTACAACCACAAGTCACTAAATCCTGCTAATGACCCCTCTGAGCTTGGAAGAAAACCCATTCTCTGGTCAAGAATGCAGTTGGCCAAAACCTTGATTTTATCCTTATAAGACCCTGAGAGCCAAGTTATACAAAGCCCAGGTTTCTAAACCTACAGAATTGTGAGCTAATAAATGGGTCTTATTTTAATTCACTAAGTCCCTGAATTTCTTATGCAATAATCATAACTAAAACAGTATATATACAAAATGGAATACTACTCAGCCATTAAAAAGAACAAAATAATGCCATTTGCAGCAACATGGATGCAACTAGAGAGTCTTATACTAACTGAAGTAAGTTAGAAAGAGACTTTTTTTTTTTTTTTGCTTTTGATTTTTTAGGGCTGCACCCGCAGCATATAGAGGTTCCCAGGCTAAGGGTCGAATTGGAGCTACAGCTGCCAGCCCTCGCCACAGCCACAGCAACACAGGATCCAAGCCGCATCTGCAATCTACACTACAGCTCACGGCAATGCCAGATCGTTAACCCACTGAGCAAGGCCAGGGATCAAACCCGCAACCTCACGGTTCCTAGTCGGATTCGTTAACTGCTGCACCACAACAGGAACTCTGAGAAGGACAAAAGTCTATATGATATTACTCATATCTACTTATATTACCTATCTACAGAACAGAAACAGATTCACAGGCATAGAGAACAGATTTGTGGTTGCCGAGGGATAGTGAGTGGGACAGGCAGGGAGTTTGGGGTTTTTAGAGATACAAATTATTCCATTTAGAATGGATAAGCAATGAGGTCCTACTGTACAGCACGGGGAACTATATCCAATCTCTTGGGACTGACCATGGTGGAAAATAGTATGAGAAAAGAATATATATATATGTGACTGGGTTACTTTGCTGTAGAGCAGAAATTGAAAGAACACTGTATATCAACTATATTTTAATTTAAAAATTTTTTAAATAACTAATATAGATGTCCATAAGGCTCTCGGCCTGAGTACCTGGAAACATGGAGCAGTGATTAACCAGGATGGGGAATAGTGCAGGAGATGGTATGGTGCTTCATCTCATTGAACAGGAGATAGATGATTTCGAATCCTCACAGAAGTGGAAGAGATGGTAAGGAACAAATAAGTCTCTATTGTAGAATTTTACCCATAAAAGCTTTCCAAAAAATATTTGTCTATCTGCTCCTTCACTACCCATTCAAAAAGCTTATTTCTTACTAAGTAATGGATATGTTGTCTTAAACAAATGGAAATGAATTTAAATGACATATAAAATTAAAATTGCTTTTTTTCTTAATCCTTAAGAAAATATACTTCTCCATCCAAAGAATCAATTTCCTCTAATATGCACTCAGAAAGGTTGGGGTTCTTTTTTGCTTTTTCGTTTTTTTTTTTGGTTTTTGGTTTCTAGGGCCACACCCACAGCATATGGAGGTTCCCAGGCTATGGGTCAAATTGGAACTACAGCTTCTGGCCTATGCCACAGCTGCAGCAATGCAGGATCCAAGCCATGTCTGTGACCTACACTATAGCTCATGGCAACACTGTATCCTTAACACACTGAGCGAAGCCAGGGATTGAACCTGCAACCTCATGGTTACTGGTCGGATTCATTTCCGCTGCACCACAATGGGAACTCTTTTTGTTTTTGGTTTCTTTTTTTTTTTGGTCTTAGAGAATGTATGCATGTTGTAGGTGTATGCTGTTGATGCTTGATGGTAGCCACCCTAATACTGGCCAAAGGATAAATGCTTGCCATTGGTGGTCTCAACAGAACTAGCTACAGGTCCAAACATCCCAGGCTACAAATAAATCCACACCTCTGTGAGACAGGTGACTGCTCCTACCCAAAATATATGGGAAACAAACCCTGCTATCCATTCACAGGCATCAAAAGGCAACTGCTAAATTTGGTATCGGTGGTAAAAAATTTAACTTTCCCCAAAGAGAGGTCTTGCTTTTGCCTTTGGCTCCTAGGCAGCAAGCTCTAAGCCCTTGGAATGTCCTGTCTGGTTAGAAGGTCTTTGTTTACCTGAAGACCTTGGGTCAGGCTAGATATTCTGGAAACAGCATAGAGCCTCTGGGTCACGTGGTATCAGCTCAACCTCCAGAGGCTCCATGTTACATAGCAACATGTAACATGTGCACAGAGCAGGCAACACCATGTGCATATTGTTACACATCATCCCAGGGGAGTAAATGCAGCCCATGATCCGTTGGGAGAGGACCAATGCCAGGTCCATGCTCTGAGTTCTCCTGTGCTCTGCCCTGTGTGTCTCTTCCTCAGGGTGGTTTTAGTATGTCTCCTTTTACTTCATAAGTGGTAACCATGAATATGATAGCTTCTAGTGAGTTGTGTGAATCTCTCTAACCAATTTCCAACCTGAGGATAGTCTTGGGATCTCCAAACTTGCAGTTAATGTCAGAAGTGAGTGACGTCTTGTGGGCTACTTTCCTAGAAGGAAAATATGAGTGACAAATTATAAGCAGAAAAAACTTCTAGCCTTTATAAGGAACAGTAATTGAAGAGCATTAACTGGGAATACCCCTTTGGAGGGAGTTCAAATACAAAGATCTTCTTGCTTTTTAAAAAAATATATAAATGGTTACTGCATATTTCTTTATTCAATTTGCTTTTTTTAATTAAACAACACTTGGTATCTAACTCCATGTCACAGCATTCCATAATACTTCATCATGAAGAATACTTGGATTATACCCAATGTTTGCTATTGCAACCTAGCTACAACAAGCCTTCTTGTATCCTTGTCCCTGTTGCTTTTTTAATTTAGACCTAATCTTGTTAAGATACTTGGCACTGACTAGTTTTGAATAAATGTTGATAAGGCAAATTCTTACAGTGCTTTTCTTATTTCTGAAAACATTAAATACATACATGTAAATAATTGTTGAATTGACTGTGACATAAACAACACTTTAATGAAACTAGATATTTGATGACAGTATATGAATTTTTAAAAGTCCAACAATTTGGAAACCAAAAATAGAATTACCACATTACCAGCAAGCCCACTCCTGGACATCTATCTGGAGAAAACCATAATTCAAAAAGATACATGTGAAACATGGTAGCCTCTCCTGGAGATGTGATTACGATGGTGGAATAGAAGGATTGGATCTCAACTTCTCTCATAAAAACAACAAAATTGCAGCCAAACGCCAAGCAACCTTCAACCAAATGGACTGGAAACTTTCAAAAAGGTATCCTACTCAGAAGACAAAGAGGAGGCCACATCAAGAGGTAGAAGGGATGATTACACGATATAAGCAACACCATACTTCCCGGGTGGGAAGACCCACAGATTGGAAAGTAACTATATCACAGGGACTCATTTATAGGAGTGAGAATTCTGAGTCCCATGTCAAATTCCATGCCTGGGGATCTGGCACTGAGAGAAAGAGCCCCCGGAGCAGGTGGCATTGAAGGCCAGTGGGGCTTGTGCGCAGGAGCTCTGCAGAACTGGGGGAAATGGAGACCCCCATTCTTGAAAGGCGCACACAGACTTTCACGTGCATTCGGTCCCAGGGCAAAGAAAAGGCTCCATAGGAATCTGGGTCAGACCTAACTGCAGTTCTTGGAGGATCTTCTGGGAAAATAGGGGGTGACTGTGGCTTGTTGCGGGGGAAAGGCATTGGAGGTAAAGCTCTTGGGAATATTCATCAGCCTGCGTTTCTCTAGAGGTGGTCATTTTGGGAAAGTCTGGCCCCTCCCATCAGCACTGAGAAGCCCCAGGCCAAACAATAATCCAGGTGGGATCACAGCCCCACCAATCACAAAACAGGCTGCCTAAAGAACCCCCAGGCACACAGCCTCCTCTAATCTCACCCAGAGAAAACACCCCACTCAACAGAGAGATAGGAATCACCCCAACCACCAGTGGGCAGGCAGCAGTCCCTCCCATCAGGAAGCCTAGAGCAAGCCCCCTACCAACTTCATCCAAAGGGAGGCAGACACCAGAACTAAGAGAGGGTACAACTCTATTGTCTGCAAAAAGGTCACCACACCAAAAACCTATAAAAATGAAAAGACAGAAAACTATAACTCAGATAAGGGAGAAAGAAAAAACCCCAGAAAAATGGCTAAGATATCAGGAGAGTATCAGCCTTCCGGAAAAAGATTTTAGGCTGTTGATGCTGAAGATGATACAAGACAATGGAAATAAACTGGAGGCAAAGATTGATAATTTACAGGAAACACTGAGTAAATACAAGATATAAAACTTAAGCAAGATGAGATGCAAAACACAAAAACTGAAATAGGAGTTCCCGCCGTGGCTTAGTGGTTAATGAATCTGACTAGGAACCTTGAGGTTGCAGGTTTGATCCCTGGCCTTGCTCACTGGGTTAAGGCTCCAGCATTGCCATGAGCTGTGGTGTAAGTTGCAGATGCGGCTCAGATCTGGCATTGCTGTGGCTGTGGCGAATGCCAGCAGCTACAGCTCCTGTTAGAACCCTAGCCTGGGAAACTCCATATACCACAGGAGTGGCCCTAGATAAGGCAAAAAGACCAAAAAAAAAAAAAAACTAAAATAAAAAATTCACTACAAGCACCCAACAGCAGAATAAGGGAGGCAGAAGAACAAATAGAGAGTTGGAGGACAGACAAGTGGAAATCACTGATGTGGAACAGAAAAGAGAAAAATATGGAAAAGAAATGAAGAGAGTCTCAGAGAACTCTGGGATAACGTTAAATGCACCAACATCCATATTATAGGGGGGCCAGGAGAGGAGAGAGAGAAAGGCACAGAAAAAATATTCGAAGACATAATATCAGAAAACTTCCATAACATGGGAAAGGAACCACTGACTTAAATCCAGGAAGCACAATGAGTACTGTACAAAATAAACCCAAGAAGGAACACCCCCAGACACATATTAATCAAAATGACCAAAATTAAAGACAAAGAGAAATTGAAAGCAGCTAGGGAAAAGAAACAAATAAAATACAAGGGAACCCCAATAAGGTAATCGGCAGGTTTTTCAGAAGAAACTCTGCAGGCCAGAAGGGAGTGGCATGATATATTTAATGTGATGAAAGGAAAAAACCTCCAACCAAGATTACTTTACCCAGCAAGGCTCTCAGGAGAAAGGAAGAAGATTCTTCCTTTGAAGGAGAAATCAAAAGCTTTCCAGATAAGCAAAAGCTAAGATAATTCAGCAACACTAAATCAGCTTTACAACAAATATTAAAGGAACTTCTCTAGGCAGAAAAGAAAAGGCTGCAACCAGAAACAAAAATACCACAAATGACAAGGCTCACCAGTAAAGGCATATCTACAGTAAAGATACAAAATCATCCATGCACAATTATGCTATCAAATCAGAAATCGTGAGAAGAGGAGGCTACAAATGCAGGACCCTGGAGATGCACTTGCAATTAAGAGACCAACAACTTAAAACAATCTTGTATATATATAGACTCCAATAACAAAACTCCAGGGTAACTACAAACCAAAAATCTACAATTAATACACAAACAAATAAGAAAAATCAATTCAAATACAATACTAAAGATAGTCATCAAACCACAAGAGGAGAGAACAAGAAAAGAAGGAAAGAAAAATGAGCAACAAAAACAAATCCAAAACCATTAATAAAATGACAATAAGAACATACATATCAATAATTATCTTAACTGTTATGGACTAAATGCCCCAACCAAAAAACATAGACTAGTTGAATGGATACAAAAACAAGACCCATAAAAATGCTGTCTTCAAGAGGCCCACTTCACTTCTAGGGACACTTACAAATTGAAAGTGAGAGGATAGAAGAAAATATTCCATGCAAACAGGAATCAAAAGAAAGCTGGAGTAGCAATACCCATTTCAGACAAAATAGACCTTAAAACAAATAATATTTAACAGACAAGGAAGGACATTATAATGATCAAAGGATCAATCCAAGAAGAAGATATAACAATTTTAAAGATCTATGCAATCAACATAGGATCACCACAATATATAAGGCAACTGCTAACAACCTTAAAAGGAGAAATCAACAATAACACAATTATAGTGGGGGACTTTAACACCCCACTAAGCAACAGATAGATCATCCAGACAGAAAACCAATAAGGAGACACAGACCCTGAATGAAACATTGGACTACATGGACTTAATAGATATGTATAGGACATTCCATCCAAAAGAAACAGAATACACATTCTTCTCAAGTGCACACGGAACATTCTCTAAGATTGATCACATCCTGGGCTACAAATCAAGCCTCGGTAACTTTATGAAAATTGAAATCATATCAAGCATCTTTTCTGACCACAATGCTATACAACTGGAAATCAACAAGAAAAACATGGCAAAAAACACAAACACATGGAGACTAAACAACATGCTACTAAACAACCAATGGATCACTAAAGAAATCAAAGAGGAAATTTAAAAATACCTAGATGCAAATGACAACAAAGATAACGACACTCCAAAACCTAAGGGATGCAGCAAAAGCAATTTTAAGAGGGAAGTTTAGAGCAATACAAGCCTACCTCAAGAAACAAGAAAAAGCTCAATTAACAACCCAACTTTACATCTAAAGTAGCTAGAAGGGGAAGAACAGACAAGTCCTAAAGTTAGTAGAAGAAAAGAAATCATAAAGATAAGAGCAGAAGTCAATGAAATAGAAATGAAGAAAACCACAGAAAAGATCAATGAAACTAAAAGCTGGTTCTTTGAAAAGATCAAGAAAAATTGATAAACCCTTAGCCAGACTTATCAAGAAAAAAAGAGAGGGGACTCAAATCAATAAAATTAGAGATGAAAAAGGAGAAGTTACAATGGACATCACAGAAATGTAAAGGATCATAAGAGACTACTATATGCAACTATACGCCAATAAAATTGAAAGCCTAGAAGAAATGGACAAATTCGTAAAAAAGTACAATCTTCCAAGAAAAAACCAAATTGAAATAGAAAATATGAATATACCAATCACAAGTCCTGAAATTGAAACTGTGATTAAAACACTTCCAACAAACAAAAGTCCAGGACCAGATGGCTTCACAGGCAAATTCTATCAAACATTTAGAGAAGAGCTAACACCTACCCTTCTGAAACTATTCCAAAAATTTGCAGAGGAAGGGACACTCCCAGACTCATTCTATGAGGCCACCATCACCCTGATACCAAAACCAGACAAAGGTACCACAAAAAAAAAAGAAAATTACAGGCCAATTTCACTGATGAACATAGATGCAAAAATCCTCAACAAAATACTAGCCAACCGAATCCGACGATACATTAAAAGGATTGTACATCATGATCAGGTGGGATTTATCCCAGGGATGCAAGGATTCTTCAATATCCACAAATCAATCAGTGTGATACACCACGTTAACAAACTGAAGAATAAAAACCATATGATCATCTCAATAGAAGCAGAAAAAGCCTTTGACAAAATCCAACATCCATTTCTGATAAAAACCCTTCAGAAAATGGGCACAGAAGAAACCTACCTCAACATAATAAAGATCATACATGACAAACCCACAGCTAACATCATTCTCAGTGGTGAAAAGCTGAAAAAATTCCTGCTAAGATCAGAAACAAGACAAGAATGTCCGCTCTCGCCACTACTATTCAACATAGTTTGGAAGTCCTAGCCACAGCAATCAGAGAAGTAAAAGAAATAAAAGGAATCCAAATTGGAAAGGAAGAAGTAAAACTTATCAATATTTGTAGATGACATGATGCTACACCTAGAGAATCCTTAAGACTCTACCAGAGAACTGTTACAGCTCATCAAGGAATCGGGCAAAGTTGCAGGATACAGAATTAATACACAGAAATCAACTGCATTTCTATATAATAACAATGTAAGATCAGAAAGAGAAATTAGGGAAGCAATCCCGTTTACCATCACATCAAAAAGAATCAAATACTTAGGAATAAACCTACCTAAAGAGACAAAAGGCCTGTACTCTGAAAACTATAAGAACCTGATGAAAGAAATCAAGGATGACATGAACAGATAGAAAGACATACCATGGAAGAGTTATTATTGTCAAAATGTATTGGAAGAGTTAATATTGTCAAAATGACTATTCTACCCAAGGCAAGCTACAGATTCAATGCAATACCTATCAAATGACCAAGGACATTTTTCACAGAGCTAGAACAAAATATTTTAAAGTTGGTTTGGAAGCACAAAAGACCCAGAACAGTCAAAGACATCCTGAAAAAAAAAATGGAGCTGGAGGAATCAGGCTCCCTGACTTCAGACTCTCCTACAAAGTTGCTGTCATCAAACAGTATGGTACTGGCACAAAGACAGAAATATAGATCAGTGGAACAGGATAGAAACCCCAGAATTAAATCCACACATCTATAGTCAACTAATCTATGACAAAGGAGGCAAGAATATACATTGGAGAAAAGACAGCCTGCTCAACAAGTGGTGTTGGGAAAACTGGACAGTCACCTGTAAAATGTAATAAAATGTAAAAAAATGAAACTAGAACACTTCCTAACACCATGCACAAAAATAAACTCAAAATGGATTAAATACCTAGATGTAAGACCAGACACTATAAAACTCTTAGAGGAAAACGTAGGCTGAATACTATCTGACATAAACGACAGCAACATCTTCTCAGATCCACATTTTACAGTAATGACAATAAAAACAAAAATAAACAAATGGGACTTAATTAAACTTCAAAGTTTCTGCATAGCAAAGGAAACCCTAAACAAATCAAAAAGACACCCACAGAAAGGGAGAAAATATTTACAAATGAAGTGATTGACAAGGGATTAATCTCCAAAATTTATAAACACCTCCTACAGCTCAATACCAAAAACACAAACAACCCCATCAAAAAATGGGCAGAAGATCTAAACAGACAGTTCTCCAAAGAAGACATACAGGTGCCCAAAAAACACATGAAAAGATGTTCAACATCACTGGTTATTAGAGAAATCCAAATCAAAACCACTATGAGGTACCACCTTACACCAGCCAGAATGGCCATCATCAAAAAGTCTACAAACAATAAGTGCTGGAGAGGGTGTGCATAAAAAGGAACCCTATTACACTGTTGGTGGGAATATAAGTTGGTGCAGCCACTGTGGAAAACAGTATGGAGATTCCTTAGAAAACTAAAAATAGAATTCCCATTTGATCTAGCAATCCCACTCCTGGGCATCTATCCAGAGAAAACCATGACTCGAAAAGACACATATACTCCAGTGTTCATTGCAGCACTCTATAAATAGCCACGACATGGAAACAACCTAAATGTCCATCGACAGAGGAGTGGATAAAGAAGATGTGGTACATATACACAATGGAATATTACTCAGCCATTAAAAGGAAAGAAATAACAGCATTTGCAGTGACATGGATGGACCTAGAAATTATAATGCTAAGTGAAGTCAGACAATGAGATACCAACATCAAATGCTATCACTTACACGTGGAATGTTAAAAAAGGGCACAATGAACTTCTTTGCAGACCAGATACTGACTCACAGACTTTGAAAAACATATGGTTTCCAAATGAGACAGGTTGTGGGGTGGGGGGATGCACTGAGGGTTTGGGATGGAAATGCTGTAAAATTTGGTTGTGATGATTGTTTTATACCTATAAATGGAATAAAATTCATTAAGTAAAATAAATAAACCACATTACTATTTTAATTAAAAAAAAAAGATACACGCACCTCAGTATTCATTGCAGCACTATGAACAAAAGCCAAGACATGGAAGCAACCTAAATGTTCATTGACAGGGAACTGACTAAAGAAGAAGTGGTACATAAATACAATGGAATATTACTCATCCATAAAAAGAAGGAAATACTCCTTTTGCAGCAACATGGATGGACCTAGAAATTATCATACTAAGTGAGGTTAGTCAGACTTGAAAGACATACAGCATATGATATCACTTATATTTGGAATCTAAAAAAAAAAGGATACAAATGAACTTATTTGCAGAACACAAACAGATTCACAGACTTTGAAAAAATTTATGGTTCCAAAGGGGACAGGTTGGGGAGACAGACTTGGGGGTTTTGTGTTGGCATATTCACACTGAGGTATGTGGAGTGACTAACCAATGGGGACCCACTGTGTAGCACAGAGAACTCCACTCAATATTCTGTGACAATCTATGTGGGAAAAGAATCTGAAAGAGAACAAATATGTGTATATGTATAACTGAGTCACTTTGTTGTACAGCAGAAACTATCACAACCTTGTAAATCAACCATACTCAATAAAAGTTTAAAAAAATTTTTTTAAAAGTCCATCTCCTTGAGACACTGAGAGATACAATTTGATGAGCTTACCACTTAACCTTAAGATGAAAATAACCTGTGATATAATTTTATTGTGTAACGGGATAATCTGACCAGATCTTTCTATGATTTCTTTCCATTTCCTAGTATGATCTGTATTTCTAGGCATTTTACACCCAGAAAAGTGTGTTTGTTCATAATGTTTTCAAGAACTAGAACAAAATGCCCCAAGAAAAGATCCTTTCTGGGATTTTTCTGACTCTAAAGAGGGATCTAAAGTTGCTCAATAGTGATCATCTAAGGTTCAAGCAGGGATGAAATGTTATGATCAGTACAGACAAATGAAGGGCATTGCCAAGCTAAGCATGCAAGCTGGGTCTGACGTTGAGCCCCTCAGTATGTCAACCAGAGTTAGATCCCAAGCTCACATGAGGAGAGTCTCTGATATTCCCTTTCGTATTTCAAAACAGTGAGAGGCCAGGAGCAAGAAAAAGTGCCTCACATAAATCAGGAGAAGAGATGTGAGAAACGTGCAGAAAACAATCTAAAAAGATAGCAAAGGAAAAAGTCAGGATCAATATCCACTCTGTAGTTACCTTTATTTATGTTGGTTCTACTTCACCTTAAAGCTTGCTTTCTAACAGCTAAAGATGAAAACATTGTTTAAGTAATCCATAAAGAGTTCGCAAGAGGAAATGTTAGTTTAAGTAAGAGCCAATGCCAGATTACAGGTATTCATTTGGAGGCGGGAGATAGTTTTGGGGCTTTGCTGTTGTTGTTTTTGCCACACCCACAGCATGTGGTGATTCCCAGGCCAGGGACCAAACCTGCACCACAGCAACAACCAGAGCCGTTGCAGTGACAATGCTGGGTCCTTAACCCACTGCACCACAGGGAATCCTTTGTTCATTAAACTGTTCATTGAGCCAACTCCATTCCTGGTATGAAAGAGACATCTTTACCTGGCATATGTCTGTGCAAACAGTATGAATGTCAGTAAAACTCTCTTAGGTTAAAACCACACTATTACCCTTGACAATGATATAAACTATACTGGACTTATTAAATGGCTTTTCTTTATGAACATGAGTTTAAATGTCCCTGTGATATCTGGGCTTAAGAAAAATAAGAAAACAAAACTAGCTAATGAGATCCAAGTAAACTGTGAAGTGATTCCAGCCCCACACCTTTTTTTTTTTTTAACTTCCTAATAGCATTTTCATCCACAGTATCTAAGTAATTACCTCACTCACTAAAGGCCCTGTCAAATGAAAATTTAGCTAGGTCTCAAGATCTCAGGAAAAAAAGCTTAAACTCACAGTAAGTTCACAAATCAATCCTTAAAAAGTCAAAATATATGTTAAAAATGCAGAATTCTGGTAGATACTCTGCAAAGGAGGAAAAAGATAAGGAGAGATCACTTTAAGAAATGAAGTGATTATGGGCAAAAAAATCTGTACTAAAAATTAATGAGGAGTTCTCTTGTGGCACAGCAGGATAAGGACCCAGTATTGTCACTACAGTGGCTCGGGTTGCTGTTGTGGAGCCAGTTCAATCCCTGGTCCCAGAATGTCCACATACTTTAGATGCAGCCAAAAAATAATAATAATAATGAAAGGATTTTTAGTTTAAATGGCAATGCTTCCCAAATTTTGTACTAAAATACCAAGGAAGATACACTCCTGGTAGAAATATAAAGTGGTACCTATTTTGGGGAGGGCAACTTCAACATTTTCAATTTAATCTAAAGCACACTAGCAATTGGTTCCAGATTTTTCTGCTTTTAGGAATTTTTCTAAAGAAATAATTAGGGAGATTCTCTAAAAATAATATATAAAAATGTACATGGTAGAGTTCCCTGGTGGCCAAGTGCCACTGACATACATGCTTAAGCAGAGAAAAGGAGCATACATTGAATTTGAAATAGGGAAAGATATTCTCACACTAGACAATAAGCCCAGCATAGGCTATGTGGATATATGGGCTCTTTATCTCTTGGTAAGGAAGCATGCCAGCCCCAACACCCATTCCTATGTGGCTGAATGTGAGTCAAAGACTACACGCAGGAGACTGCCTTTCCTAGCAGCAAGTAACAAAAAACTCAAATTGCTTTATACAATAAAGATGGGAAAATGACTACTGTAACTACAAAAATCTAAAGACAGTATGCATTGCAGGATTAGTTTGGTTTCATTTAATGGAAAGCAAGCTTGAGACAGTCTTTCTAGCTCCCAGTAGAGTGTCTGAGGTGTCATACAGACTAAATAAACATTTTTGTATAAATTAATGTAGGATCCCATTTCCTACTATTGGTACCATCCTTCTACCTACTCTCATGATGCCAAATTTGCAAGAGCAATATAAGATATAATATCTTCAGACCACACTATCTAGAAAGAGAGTCTTACCTCATAGCTTGCCAAGAAGGAGAGAGAAAATTTCCCTCCAAAGAGAAAGATCCCTAATTGCAGAATACATTGGGAACTGTGGGATTTCATACCAGATTTATTCAGAGTGTCAAGGATCTAAGCCCAATAGATTATGATATCCCATGTTCAGCAATATTAGCTGAAAAAATAAGTAATCACTGAGAATTTCACAAAGAAATCAGGTTGCTGTCTAGCTATACACGTGAGAAGAGTTTTCAACCATCGTCCAAAAGGACAAAGAGTAGTATCACAGCAAACCCAATCACCTAGAGTCTAACAGAACACCAGAAATGGGTAGATTCCTCATTTTAAAAAAATTAGATAGAAAATTCAATTTTAAGTATCTCTTGAAAATGGTGAATTAAGACTTTTGCTTCCAAGCACAAACTACTATATTACACTAGGCTTCCTGCCATAAACATCTAGAAATCTAGACAATTATATGTGATCACTATTTTCAGACACTGAATAACAAGCAGCACAGTTCTGTGATCTCTGAGGGGAGGGAAACAAACAAGGTGAGCCCTACCTATGATTGCTTCAGCTTTTCCCTGAGACATTTATTAGATCCTGGAACAGGGAAAGAAAAGCCAAGCAGAGAGCTGCAGTCTCTCTGAGCTGAGGAAATGGAGATCAGAGTTCAAGAAGATCGGAGCAGCAGATATTTGTACGGTAGAATAGTGAGGAAGGAATTACATAGGCAAGGAACTACAGGAGCCTACAAAAGGGCTTTCTTGAGTTTTTGACTTCAGAGTAAGTTGTGATACGCAAGGAGAATCCAGGAGGCTGGGCAAAAAAACAGCTTCCAGGAAAGAACAAGCACTGGGAAACTGAAAGTTGAACTACTCCCTAAGGTAGCACAAGAGGAATTCAAGTACTCACAACTTACAATGAAGAGATTGCTGAGTACCTGGAGTGTTCACAGAGATGCCATCAAGTCCATACCTTAGGAGTTAGGCTAAAATAGCCAAGTGTAAAGGTTACTCTAAATCCACTCTTGGACAGCTGCATGTAAATCAATAAAACTAGAGCACACTCTCACACCATGAACAAAAATAAACTCTAAATGTTTTAAAGACTTAAATATAAGACAAGACACTATTAAACTCCTGGAAGAAAACATTGGCAAGACACTCTCGGACATCATCCTTACTAATGTTTTCTCAGGTCAGTCTCCCAAAGCAACAGAAATCAGAGCAAAGATCAACCAATGGGACCTAATCAAACTGACAAGCTTTTGCACAGCAAAGGAAACCAAGAAGAAAACTAAAAGACAACTTACAGAATGGGAGAAAATTGTTTCAAATGACGTAACTGACAAAGGCTTAATCTGTAAAATATACAAACAACTGATGCAGTTCAACCACAAAAAAGCCAACAACCCCAATGAAAAATGGGCAAAGGACCTGAATAGACATTTCTCCAAAGAAGATATACAGATGGCCAACAAGCACATGAAAAAATGCTCAGCATCACTGATGATTAGAGATATGCAAATCAAAACTACCATGAGATACCACCTCACACCAGTCAGAATGGCCATCATTAACAAGTCCACAAACAACAAATGCTGGAGGGGGTGTGGAGAAAAGGGAACCCTCCTGCACTGTTGGTGGGAATGTAAGCTGGTGCAGCCACTATGGAAGACAGTGTGGAGGTACCTTAGAAAACTCTACATAGAACTACCAT
>PVHT020000141.1:943406-988329 GCA_004024745.2 Catagonus wagneri
AACCCTCATACTGAGTGAAGCAAGTCAGAAGGAGAATGACAGATGTCATATGAAATCTCATAACTGGAGTCTAAAACACTACACAAATGAACATCTCAACAGAAAAGAAAATCACGAACTTGGGGAACAGACTTGTGGTTGCCAAGGGGGCGGGGGAGGGGGGAGGGGGGGAAAGCTGGGAGGGAATGGGGATAACTACTGCTTTAATGATGGAATAGCAAGGAGCTTCAACTGTATTGCACGGGGAACTATATCTAATTACATGTGACAAATCCATATATGTACATGTAACCGGGTCACCACGCGGTGCAGTTGGAAAATCTGTCAGAAATCTGTAAACCAGCTATAATGCACAAATAAATAAAAAATCAAAAATAAATAAATAAATAAATAAATAAATCCACTCTGAAGAAACTTCAAAACAAATCTCCAAAGTATGAAGATGATTGAGAAAGTAAATTTACCTCCTGACAGAAAAAATCCAAAGTCTTTAAAGGAAGGCAGTGAGAGGGAATGGGGGTTAGCCAGACCCTTGGCCGTGTCCAGCATCCAAATGAAAATTACGCCACATGAAAACCAATAGAGAAAGGAGTTCTCACTGTGGTACATGGGTTAAGGAGCTGACTGCGGGGACTGGGGTTGCCTCAGGGGTGTGAGTTTGATCACTGGCCCAGTGCAGAGGGTTAAAGGATCTGGCATTGCCACAGCTGCAGTGTAAGTCTCAGCTGGGGCTCAGATCAATCCCAGGCCTAGGAAGTTCCATATGCCACGGATTTAGCCATAAAAAAAAATTAAATAAATAAAAACAACAGAAAAAAATGTTACCAAGATCCAAGAGAAAAATTAGTTAATAGAAATGGACAAAGAAAAGACAGGCATGACTGGATTAGTAGACTGGGACTTGATAACAGCCACTGCAAATACATACAAGATTTAAAAGTAAACATGAACAAAAGGAGGCTGATGCTTGAATACGTACAGTAATTTTATTCATAAGGGCTGCAAACTGGAAACAATCCAGAGTCCATCAACAGGAGCATCACCTTAGCTCACTGCCATAAGAAAATACAATAGACGGAGTGGCTTAAACAATCGGCATTTATTTCTCAGCATTCTGAAGATGGGGAAGCCCAAAATCAGAGCGACAGAGTGATCAAGTTCTTGACAAGCACTCTTTTCCTGGCTTACTGACAGCTACCTTCTTACTGTGTCCTCACATGGCAAAGAAAGAAAGGGTGTGTCTTCCTCTTTTTATAAGCATAAGAAAACCCATCACAGGGGTCACACCCTCATGACCTCATCTAAACCTATTCACATCCCAAAGGTCTCACTTTGAAGTGCTATCATATTGGGGGTTAGGGCTTCAAAACATGGATTTGGGTCGGGGGGGATACAAATATTCAGTCCATAGCAAGAATGGATACGGTATTATATTACATTCATATCATCGAGTACATGTCAGTGACAAAAAAAAAAAGCTACTGTGGCAATAAACATGAATTTATTTAAAAAATTTATTAAAGTATAGTTGATTAACAATGTTGTGTCAATTTCTGCTGTACAGCAAAGGACATGAATGTTTTAAATGTTAAGCAGAGCAAAAGAAGCTAGAAGGAAAAGTCCATACCAGATTATTCAATTTTTATGAAATTCTCCAATAGCCAAGGTTAATCCACAGTGATAGAAAGCACATCAGTAGTGGTATGAAATAGATGCTGGGCGTATTGATTACAATTAATGACAAAAGGACTTTTTAGGAAAGTGGAAATATTCCACTTCTTGATAGTGGTTGTGAATATATGGACACATGCAATTAATAAAGCTCTATGAAGTGTTCCTTTAAAATGAATCTATTTTAAGAAATGTAAATTATAACTCAATAAAGTTCATTTTTAAAATACTGCAATGAAAGTCAAGATCACCCTACAAATGTACAAAGATAAAAAATCTCTGAAAATGACTGCTAAGGAAAAGAAAAATTTTAATTTTGTCATTAGAATGTATGACTTCTATTCAAGAGCAGCAAAAAGCCAGGATAAGGAAAAAACTGAGGATAAAGGACAAATATGAGTAGAAAGGAAAGAAAGAGATAAAAATGAAAGTTTTAAGGGAGATAAAAATCACATATTAAGAGTTAAATGCAAATTGATTCAATGAAGCATAGGATTAAACTTGGAAAAATCTAATCAAATAAATATAAAATAATTTGATAATTTTTTCAGAATACAAAGATCCAAAGTGACAAAAAAAAAGTTTGATGGAAAAGATAAAAGAGGTAGAGACTGAGCCTAAGAATTGCAAGAATTCTTAGGAAGACACCACAAGTAAAGAGGAAGCAAAAATATAAAGTTAAGTGGAAAAGCACCTCTAAACAGAGTTCCTCTCATGACTCAGCAAAACGAATCTGACCAGTATCCTTGAGGATGCAGGTTCGAAACCTGGCCTTGCTCAGTAGGTTAAGGATCCAGAATTGCTGTAAGCTATGGTGTAGGTTGCAGATACAGCTCAAATTTGGCATTGCTGTGGCTGTGGTATAGGCCAGAGGATACAGTTCTGATTCTACCCCTAGCTGGGAGCCTCTATATGCCACGGGTTCAGCCTAAAAAGCATCTGACCTTTACCCAGGCATGATTCATCATAGTTCCTTAGTGAATTGAGGCAACTGACCACCACTTTGCCCAGAGAAGTGAGCCTCCCCAGGAATCTGAAGTCTCAATATTTTTTTTTATAAACAGTGTCTGGCATTCATTCAAATATGCCTTCACATGTCATCGAATGACAAGAGGAAAAGTGATCAAGAGAAACAGACCCACAAATGATCCAAATTTAGAGTTAAATAGCAAGGACTTTAAAATAACTATGATTAATACATTCAAGACAATAGAGGAAAATGGAGAAAAGAGTTGAAAAATTATGTAATTTTATCAGGATATTTAAAACTATAAAAAGGATCAACTGGAAATTCTAGAACCCAAACCCTCAACTTCCAGTAAGCCTTCTTTGCCAGCCAAAAGAGCCCTAACTCTTGTTTGATACAGCTCTATATAGATTATCTGAAAAATGGCATAGTTCCCTTGGCTCAGTTGCCCCAAACCTTTTATAAGAATTATACCTAAATATGCTCCAGAGATTCAATGACGAAGTCAAAATCAAGCCCAGGAAGAACTTGCTCATTCTCTCTCTCTGTGTCTCTCTTGCTCTCTCTCACGTACACACACACACACACACACACACACACACACACACACATACTGTAGGATTTTTCTTCTTCTTTTTTAAGGGCCACACCCATGTCATATGGAGGTTCCCAGGCTAGGGGTCCAATTAGAGCTGTCTACACCACCTGCCTACACCACAACCACAGCAATGCAAGATCGGAGCTGGATCTGCGACCTATAGCACAGCTCACGGCAACGCCGGATCCTTAGCCCACCAAGGGAGGCCAGGGATCAAACACACTTCCTCATGGATGCTAGTTGGGTTCGTTAACCACTGAGCCACGACTGGAACTCCTTTTTTTCCTTTTTTAATTATTTTTTTTACTATTTATTTTTTTATTTTAGACTTTTTCCATTTACACTGATTTTTTTTAACAATGGAGAATATATGAAGACATGAATTCAGACAGGATTTAGACAAAGAGTGAGGAAACATTGGAAAAAAGCTCTATTTACTAATATCGATTTTTTTTATTTTTTATATTTTCATTATAGCTGTTTTACAGTTTTCTGTCAATTTTTCAACTGTACAGTGTGATGACTCGGTTACACATATACATATAGATTCGTCACAAGTGATTAGACATAGTTCTTTGTGCTATACAGCAGGATCTCCTTGCTTTTCCATCCCAAAGGTAATAGTCTAATATAGATATTATAACTGGCAATCTGTATTCTTCCTTTTTTTTTTTTTTGGTCTTTTTATAGCCACGCTTATGGAATATGGAAGTTCCCAGGCTAGGGGTCAAATCGGAGCTACAGCTGCCGGTCTAAGCCACAGCCACAGCAACACAGGATTTGAGCCAGATCTACGACCTACACCAGGACTCACTGCAACACTGGATCCTTTAACCCACCGAGCAAGGCCAGGGATTGAACCCACATCCTCATGGATACCAGTTGGGTTCATTACCACTGAGCCACAATGGGAACTCCCAGCATTCTGTATTCTTTGTAATAGCCTGAGCACCTGAAATGGTTCTATAAATATTTGCCTATTTTGTCAACTAAAATCTACACTCACAGGTGGCTCTCACCAAATAAACTGAACATTCCAAAATGTCTTTGCTATGATTTGGAGTTATCCAAGGACTTTGGAAGTGAAATTCTGCAAGCATCTTTTTAATGAGAGACCTGCCCATCCACTGCATCACTGCCTCTCCTGAGAACTCCCAGAAGACACTCCCTTCACAAAGACCCCAAGAGATTCACAAGCAAAGGGAATGCAAGCATCTCTAAGAAGCATGTTGGGGCAGTTCGTCATGGGCCAGTGGAAGACGATGCAGTAGAAACTGGTTTCCTGATTTTAAAGAAACTGGAAGTTCTGAGGGTAAGAGAGAGGCCACAATGGGCACGCCTGAGGCATGGTCATAATATTAGGAAGCAACAAAGGAAGACCTTAATGAAAAAGTCTGGGACTTAGAGAATTAAAGTATATTATCAGAACAAGCAGGTTTTAATTCTAATTTTAGCTGCTATTCTAGAGAGCTCTCAGAAAAGGCCCAGGAAGGAAGAATTTTTGAATCCAATACGAATGGCCACTGTCAAGGATGCTTTTAATGATCAGGTAGACAGCAAGCCCCCTCCTTGCTAGCTAACACATCTCTAGTTTATGGTGGCATGTATGAAGCTATATGCGGGTTAATCAACATGGCCTTCCAGTTAGAAAAACTGACCAACCTAACACCACTATTTGCTCAACCTTCCTGCTACAAGACCAAGTCTGAGTTCCCAACATAATACTATACACATGGGCCATCCAACTGCCGAGTAGAAGGCCAACTATATTGGAAATTGTCCTTCCTGGTAAAGGCAGCAATTTGACTTCACTTGTTGTTCAGCTTTGGATTTGTTTTTCCCTCCTTATTATACTTCTATAAGTACTGCCATTACGGAATGCCCTATACACTGGCATGGTGTCCCAAATAGCATTATTTCTGACCAAGGAACTCACTTTACAGTAAAGGAAGAAAGCATTAAAACCACCACTGGTTCTAGCACGTATCCCATCATCTGAAAGCAGCTAGATTTATAGAACATTATAATGAGCTATGGAAGCCTCCAATTGAGAGGCAATACTTTGCCAAGTTCAATTGCAATCTTTACGAATACCACAAATATTCTGTTTCTTCTATAGCCAAAATACAGGCCCAGGAGCCAATGGGTGGAAGAGGGTAGGATACCTCTAAGAATTAAACCTAATATTATGCTTACAAAAATTTTACACATTCTCATCTCTAACTCTGTTATCCATTAGGGTGGAAGCTTTGTTCACAAGTTAGGAGATAAACTGTCCTGTTGAACTGCCATAAGCCTATTTGTGTTAACTTTGCCACTGGAGGAATAGATAAAACAAGGTGTTATAATCAATGGGAACTGATACTGTTTAAAAAACACAAATAAGGATGCTCTTTCTCCATAAGGACAGAGGCGAATACAGTTGGACTCTTTCCTTCCCTGATATGTTCAATGGTCATTTTTTTTTTGGCCACACCCATGGCATTGGGCCAGGCATCAAAACCATGCCACAGCCATGACTCAAGCTGCTGCAGTGACAACTCCAGATCCTTAATGTGCTGTGCCAAAAGAGAACTCCCCAGTGGTCAGTTTTAAGTGGATGATTACTGAAACCCTACACAGACAACATTAGCTAGGTTTCAGGGTGATTCTGAAATTGGGCAAATAATTGAACTGAGAAAGGGCCCAATTCAGTGAAGTCTGGCTGATGGCGAAGGGAATAATATCATTTTATTTACAGCTGTGTACAATGTTGCAGACATCAGTTGTATGCAGTTATTTAAATCTAAATGTAAATTAATTATAATTAAATATCATTAAAATATTAGTTCCCCACATTTACTAACCCATTTCAAGTGTTCCCTGACCACAGTGTGGCTAGCGGTTTCTGTGTTAAACAATGCAGGTGCAGGACATTTCCATGGTTATAGAAACTTCGATTAGATGACTGAATAAGGATCATAACCTCTATCCACATTTCCTTGCTATGAATATATTTTAACCAACTTCCCTTTCTTCTCCCCTCCCTTTATCCCTGTAAGGTATGTATTGTTTATGAATAGTCGTTAACTTTTCAACTTAATCATCATTTATAAACCACTGAGGAGGGATTAAGACACAACTAGAGGAGGACTGAGAGTTAGGCAGAACTCTGGACATGGCAAATGGTGCAAGCAGGACCTGGCCTCGCAGAAACAGGAAAGGCCAGAGACTTGCCCCCATCAAATGTCTTTCAGCTCTGTGATAGGCTGTGGACTTAAGCTTGGCCCATTACCTACTCTCATTTAGGATGTTCATGTGAAGCAAATGATGTCCCGAAGCAGAGACCTTTCAGAAACCATCAGGCAGTGGCAGCTAGAGAGTCCAGCATCTGGGGTGGCAGCAGCACAGGTGCCTGAGGACATAGCCAATAGTGTGTCCAGGCGACACAGAGGCCACAGCAGCAGCTGAGGCATTCAGAGAGTTGTTACTGGGCTGTGGTCTGCCCTATAATAGGCTCCCTGTGTGCCTGTCCTCTTCCCATCAATTCTGGGAATGTTTCCTTATCCTCCCCAAAAAATTCCTTTTCTGCCTAATTTAGCTAGAGCCAGTTTCTATTACCGCATTTAAGAACTCTCATTGAAACAAAAAAATGATTAATAACAGATAAAATATGATTTTCTAAAAAAGACAAAATTTTTAAGAGAGATGTTCATCTTTCAGAATATTGGATAGGGTGAAAGCAAACAAGGCATAATATGCAAGGTAGAAGACATAAATTCAAAGAAAAACTAGAAAGCATAAAAAGCAAAAATATAAAACAAGATGACAGAGGCCAAGCCAAGCATATAAGTTACGACAGTAAATTTAAATTATTCCAACTCCCCATTAGAAAAAAAGATTTTCGAATAGCTAGTCATATGCTATTTAAGCTTAAAGAAACATATTAAACTGACAAGAAATGTTTTTTGGTTTGGGTTTTTTGGGTTTTTTTCTTTTTTGCCTTTTTAGGGACACATCTGTGGCATATGGAGGGTCCCAGGCTAGGAGTCAAATAGGAGCTGCACCTGTCAGCCTACGCCACAAACACAGCAATGCCACATCCAAGCTGCAACTGTGACCTACAACACAGCTCACAACAACACCAGATCTTTAACCCACTGAGCAAGGCCAGGGATCAAACCAGAGTCCTCATGAATACTAGTTGGATTCATTACCCCTGAGCCATGATGGAAATCTGACAAGAAATACTTTTAAGGATACGCAAACGTTTATCAGATAAGTGCAAAAAAAAAAAAAAAAGGAAATGTGTGGCCCTTTTATTTCAAACAAAATTTAATAGAAGGCAAAAATGTTTCCATAAAAAGAGGGTAATTTTATATTCATAAAAGGCAAAATCTACATAAAATTTGTAATAGCCATGAACCTTTAATGCTTCATATAAAAGCATCAAATTACATAAATCAAAAATAGAATTGCTATGAAAGACTGTAAAAACATCTCTTCCCACATTTTATAGATTAGGGGGAAAAGACAAAGAATGAAAGTGGGAGATGGAATAAATTTGACAGAATGAGCACAGATGCATCCATACATTTCTCTTCAAATCCACTGGAATAAAAAGAAAAATAAGTAAATAAAAATAAAATTATAGCATTGCTGAAAAACAAATCATAGTATTAATCAGTGAATCAGATATCTTGAGTAATCTTAGAAAATGGAACATCAGTGACAGCAGAGTGATGGAGAAAGGATGGAAAGAGAAACTTCAGTCCAAAACAACTAAGAAAACATTAAAAACAACTATGGACATAAAAGTAATTCTACCATTGAAGCAACCTACATGTCCACCAACAGAGGAATGGCTAACGAAGATGTGCCACATATACGCAATGGAATATCACTCAGCCATCAAAAAGAACAAAATAATGCTATTTGCATCAACATGGGATAGACCTAGAGATTATCATACTAAGTGGAGTGTGTCAGACAGAGAAAGACAAATATCATGTGATATCACTCATATGTGGAATCTAATTTAAAATGATACAAAAATCTTATTTACAAAACAGAAACATACAGGAGTTCCAACTGTGGTGCAGTGGAAACGAATCAGACTTGGAACCATGAGGTTGAGGGTTCAATTCCTGACCTCACTCATTGGGTTAAGGATTCAGTGTTGCCATGAGCTATGGTGTAGGTTACAGATGTGGCTTGGATCTGGCATTGCTGTGGCTGTGGCTATGACCTAGGCCAGCAGCTGAAGCTCCAACTGGACCCCTAGCCTGGGAACCTCCATATGCCGCAGATGTGGCCCTTAAAAAAAAAAAGAAAAAAAAAAGGCAAAACAGACTCACAGATTTCAAAATCAAACTTTTTTGTCACCAAAGGGGAAATGTGAGGGAGATGGATAAATGAGGAGTTTGTGATTAACATATATATATATGCTACTATATAAAATAGATAAGTAACAAGGATCTACTGTAGAGCACAGGGAAATCCACTCAATATTCTGTAATGATCTATACAGGTAGAGAACCTGAAATAGAATGGATATATGTATATGTATAACTGATTCACTTTGCTGTACACCTGTAACTAACACAACATTGTAAGTCAGCTATACCCTAATAAAATTTTAAAAATAAAAAAAAATTAATCCTCACCAAAACAAAAAAAGGCAATTCTAAATACGTCAAGTTAAGTTGAAGTCAACACAAAGAAAAGAAGGAAGGGCTGTGGGACAAACAGTAAGATGTTTAATTAAAGAACTATGGCATCAAACACTCTCTAGGCAGCCTCCTTCCTATTCCCTTCTCAGTGAGCAGCAGATGAAAATGGTTTCTGCCCTAAGACAAACCCCAAGTACTTTTTCTCCCCTTCTGTTAAAGATCTGCCTGAGGCCATTTCCTAACACTGTGTTTAGCAGTTGTTGCTGTAAATTAGAATCAGCTGAGGAACTTTAAAAAATCCCAATGCCCAGGTCACTTCCAGAACAAAATAAATCAAGGTTTCTGGGGGCAGGACAAAGGCTTCAGAAGTTTCTAAAGCTACCCAGCAGTCCCCTCGTAGTCTCCCATATGCAAACGACGTTGAGAACACAGGCTGAGTAAAATGTTGGGACTGAAAATAAAAAGCAAAGACCAAAGTAATGCTAAGCTTCCACACAGACAACTGTGCAAGAAAAAAAAATTGAAAGGGAAGTTCCCATCATGGCTCGCGGTAACGACCCTGACTAGTATTCATGAGGATGCAGGTTCAATCCCTGGCCCTGCTCAGTGGGTTAAATGATCCCACATTGCCATGAGCTGCGGTATAAGCCAGCAGCTGCAGCTGCGATTCAACCCCTAGCTGGGGAACTTCCATATGCCACAGGTGCGGCCTTTTAAAAAAAAAAAAAGTGGAAATATGAGATAAGCCTTAAGTTGCATGGAAAATTGGTCTACAAGATCTATAATACCAAGGAATAAATAAATAAACACAGGTGACCCTTGAACAACACAGATTTGAACTGTGTGGGCCCACTTATACACAGATTCTTTTTTCCAATAAATATGTATTACAGTACAACATGATCCATGGTTGGCTAAATCTCCAGATGCAGAACCTCAGATACAGAGGGCTGACTATAAAGTTATACTTGACTTTTCAACTGCACGTAGGGTTGGTGAACAATCCCAGCACTGTTCGAAGGTCAACAGTATATGTAATACACACAGAGAATTTTAGTCATGTATTCGGGATATATATTTACACACAGAAAGAATGATATAGATATGTGTGTTCCAGAACTGAAAATAGACCCAAGTCTTCAGAATGAAATGCTTACTAAGGACCAAACAGGTACAAAGAACAAGCCTTCTATCTCTTAAAAAAAAAGGGAAAAAATTGTGCAGTTCAAAACTCCAAAGCTAAAGAGAAAAATCTAAAAGATTCCAGCGAGAAAAATCAGGCTACCTACGAAGGACTTAGAATTCTTGACTTTTCATCAGCAATACTAAGAAGGAAAATGAAAAGACAATGAAGAAATATATTCAAGTTCTGAAGAAATAATATTCTAATACAGGTGATATACAATAAAAATAAGTGAGTAAAGTAGTATGTTTAAAGTGATGAATGCTATGGAAATAAGAAAAATAGAACAAGATAAGGGAGGTCTGGAAATGCAGGGAGATAAATTTGGAGAAAAGGTTGCAATATCAGATGGAAGGTCACGAAAGAACCTACTGAGAAGGAAAGATTTGGGCAGACACTGAAGGAAGTGTGAGAGGATTCACCTAGCAGACATACCAGGAAAAGACACACTTTAAAAAATGAACACTGAAAGAAAAATAAGAGCAGAGAAATGTGATTGAATTTGAGGACTTCGGGTCTGATCAAGACAAAGATCAGTACAGCTGGCAGTACTGCACAGCACAACAAGCCTTATTGGGTGGTGCTCAGATAGGATTTCAGGAGACCATAAGTCTCTCCCTACAGGAAACCTTCCAAAGACAGAGGGATGGGGTCACGTCCCAGAAGAGGAAGAGAGCAAGGGAAACCCCAAGAGAGAGAGAAAAATATGAGGGGGTTATGGGATAAAGTGATGTCTCAAAAGCAAGTGGGGAGTCTCTGGGTCAGAGAGCCCAAAAGAGCAGCAGTAATGGGATCGTATGGTTAGCAGATACTGGGGACAGTTTTGCAGCGTATGCAAGTAGCAATCTGTAAATGGCCGAAAACATGCCTATTTCAGCTACATTTTTAAAATGTATTTATTTATTTATTTATTTATTTATTTATTTATTTATTTATTTTTATTTATTTATTTTTGGTCTTTCCTAGGGCCGCACCCACGGCATATATGGATGTTCCCAGGCTAGGGATCTAATCGGAGCTGTAGCCACCAGCCTACGTCAGCACCACAGCAACACTGGATCCAAGCTGCGTTTGCGACCTATACCACAGCTCACTGCAACACCCGATCCTTAACCCACTGAGCGAGGCCAGGGATCGAACCTGCAGTCTCATGGTTCCTAATAGGATTTGTTAACCACTGAGCCACGATGAGAACTCCTGAGCTACATTTTTTAAAAGCAGACAATATGGAATTTCTCTCATTGTGCAGCAGGTTAAGGATCTGGTGTTGTCATTGCAGCAGCTTGGGTCACTGCTGTAGCACGAGTTTGATCCCTGGCCCAGGAATTTCCATATGCCATGGGCATGACCAAAAAAATTTAAAAATAAAAACTAAAATAAAATAAAAGCATGCAGGTACATAAAAATTTGACTTTGGTGCCAACAGGCTTTGCACCAACTGTCCAAGTCTGCTTTGAAGAAGCAAACGATATAGGGGCCAATGTAAAGCGCCCACCTTGGGATATTTCTAAAATAAGAGCAAATACTCCTTTCAAAGCATCACATGATGAAAATGAAGCATATTATACTACCTAAGAATCCAGAACCAAAATAAACATACTATACTCATATCTGACAAAAATAAATAACATTGTCATAAAACAGAAAAACTATGCCTCAAAATTAGCTTTTTCTTTTACATTCCTGGATGATTTTTATATGTATACACGTATTAGTCTATATCACTCTTCGTTTTAACCAGAGCACTTGTTTATATGACTCTATCCCCTACTGGACTCTAAGACACTGAAAAACAGCAACCACTTCTGGCTCATCTTAATACTCCACTTTCCAGAACAAGTTTCTAGCACATAATGTAAACCCTACTAATATTTTTAAATAGTGCATAAAAGTACATGAAAAACAGAATAGTCCGCAAAGGAACCAAGAATAATTCTATTACATTCCATATTTCTTTTAAGGCTATATATTCAGTTTTTAGTTTTATAGTTCTAAAATACATCAATCTTTTCCCATATATCAAATCTCTTAATCAGCAAACTGCCAACTCAAAAACACTTTAAAAATATAATTTAGGGAAGTTCCCATTGTGGCTCAGCAGAAACGAATATGACTACTATGCATAAGGACACAGGTTCAATCCCCGGCCTCACTCGGTGCAGGATCCAGTGTTACCGGTCACAGACGCAGCTCGGATCTGGCATTGCTATGGCTGTGGTGTAGGCTAGCGGCTACAGCTCCAATTTGACCCCTAGCCTGGGAACCTCCATATGCTGTGGAAATTATATATATAATTTCAAGATTATTGAGAGATATTCATTAATTCACATCACAGTTTTTCTTGTGGATGGCTGAATCTCTCAATTAGAAGTATGGTATAATCTAGTTTATCAGGTGGAATGCCTTGGGCTGTAATTTTAAAAGTACCTCACTGAAAATGGCATCACATTAGGAATTTAAGATCCCACGTAAGCAAAAGTCTAAGGTAGGTGGTTCAGATAATTTGCCCCTTGATGACATCTAAGCTCCAATTTAACATCTAATTTTTTCGGCTTCTCATTTAGGGTATAAGACAGCAGCCACAGTTCCAAATGTTACATCCTTATACAAAGGCATCCAAAGGCAGAAAGGAAGAGTAGAATTTCTCCATGGATCTCTCTCTTTATAAGGCAGAAATATCTCTCCCCAAAGCCTTAAGCAGATGTTCCCTTATATCTTGTTGGCTAGAACTTGGCACTGGTCCCACTTCAAACCAATCACCAGCAAAAGAAAACTGACTTTTTTGGTCAAAAAAGAGAGAGAGAGAGAGAGCAGGGTAGAATTACTTACTGGTTACAGTTCCTCTGAGATGGAATAAGCACACACTATCCTATCTCTCTCACAAATTACAATAAAAATCCTTGGACAAGATGCATAAGGCAAGCATTCTGGGATTCTGACAAGTAAATAATAGCAGGCATATTTGGAAGGGAAATGAAATCCTGAAGAACAAACCAGACGGCAGTGAATGTCCTTTTTCCATTCCACATCTCCCAGCTCTGACTCTTAAGGCAGTCCGAAACCAGGAACTGCATAGCAAGTATAGACAGGAAAAGCTCCAAGAGAGACCATTTCCTTCTAACTAGAAGACTGGGAAGAGGGGCCCCTGTGGGATGGAGAATGGTGGCAGGGAGATTCCCTTTTTCTCTTTTTATTCTCCTGGCCTTTACTAAGGCAAACCCCAGGCAGGAAGCTGTACACTCAGGATAGCATAGGCATGACAGCAACAATGATGTTTCAAGGAAAATACTTCCCTTTGGGCAGAAGAATGGGGAAAAGGAGAACCCGAGGTCCCCTGGTTTCCTGTGGTCCTGAAGTCCCATAGTTTTCCGTTTTTCAATTAGATCTATGATCCAGTTGAATTAATTCTGGTGTAAAGTCAAGGTCAAGTTTCATTTTCTGCGTGTGTGAATGACAAATTGTTCCAACACCATTTGTTGAAATGACCATTCTTTCACCACTGAATTACTTTTACAGTTTTTCCCAAAATCAAAGCGCCATATTTACCTAGGTCTATTTTTAGGACCTCTATTCTATTCTATTGATCTGTCTATACCTTCATCAATATTACAAATCCTAGATTACTGTTGTTGTATAGGAAGTCTTCAAATCTGGTTATGAGATTCTTCCAACTTTATTACTCTTTTTGTTGTTTTACCACTATAGCTGGTTTACAGTTTTCTGTCAATTTTTCAACTGTACAGTGTGGTGACCCGGTTACACATACATATATAGATTCATCACAAGTGATTAAACAGAGTTCCTGGTGCTATACAGCAGGATCTCCTTGCTTTTCCATCCCGAGGGCATAGTCTACATCTATTAACCCCAGACTCCCAGACCATACCACTCCCTCCCCCACCCTCTTGGCAATCATAAGTCTGTTCTCCAAATCTGTGATTTTCTTTTCTATAGAAATGAAAATTTGTGCGGAGTTCCCTTCGTGGCTCAGTGGTTAATGAATCCGACTAAGAACCATGAGGTTGCGGGGTTCAATGCCTGGCCTTGCTCAGTGGGTTAAGGATCAGGTGTTGCCGTGAGCTGTGGTGTAGGTTGCAGATGCGGCTAGGATCCCACGTTGCTGTGGCTGTGGTGAAGGCCGGCAGCTACAGCTCCTGTTAGACTCCTAGCCTGGGAACCTCCATATGCTGCAGGTGCGGCTCTAGATAAGGCAAAAAGACAAAAAAAAAAAAGAAATAAAAATTTGTGCAGTCTATTAGATTCCAGATATGTGATATCACATGGTATTTGTCTTTCTCCTTCTGACTTACTTCACTCAGTACAAGGGTCTCTAAGTCCATCCATGTTGCTGCAAATGGCATTATTTTATTTTTTATGGCTGAGTAGTATTCCATTGTGTATATATACCACATTTTCCTAATCCAATCATCTGTTGATGGACATTTGGCTTGTTTCCATGTCTTGGCTATTGTGAATAGTGCTGCAATGAACATGCATATGTAAGTGTCTTTTTCAAGGAAAGTTTTGTCCGGATATATGCCCAAGAGTGGGATTGCTGGGTCATATGGTAGTTCTATGTATAGTTTTCTAAGGTACCTCCACACTGTCTTCCATAGTGGTTGCACCAGCTTACATTCCCACCAACAGTAGAGGAGGATTCCCTTTTCTCCACACCCCCTCCAGTATTTGTTGTTTGTGGACTTATTAATGATGGCCATTCTGACTGGTGTGAGGTGGTATCTCATGGCAGTTTTGATTTGCATTTCTCTAATCATCAGTGATGCTGAGCATTTCTTCGTGTGTTTGTTGACCATCTGCATATCTTCTTTGGAGAAATGTCTATTCAGGTCCTTTGCCCATTTTTCAATTGGGTTGTTGACTTTTTTGCTGTTGAGTTGTATAAGTTGTTTGTATATTTTAGAGATGAAGCCCTTATCAGCTGCATCATTTGACACTATTTTCTCCCATTCTGTAAGTTGTCTTTTAGTTTTCTTTTTGGTTTCCTTTGCTGTGCAAAAGCTTGTCAGCTTGATCAGGTCCCACTAGTTTATCTTTGCTTTTATTTCTGTTGCTTTGGGAAACTGACCTGAGAAAACATTTGTAAGGTTGATGTCAGAGAATGTTTTGCCAGTGTTCTCTTCCAGGAGTTTAATGGTGTCTTGTCTTAATATTTAAGTCTTTAAGCCATTTTGAGTTTACTTCTGTGCATGGTGTGAGAGTGCGTTCTGGTTTCATTGATTTACATGCAGCTGTCCAGGTTTCCCAGCAATACTTACTGAACAGACTGTCTTTTTCCCATTTTATGTTCTTGCCTCCTCTGTCAAAGATTAATTAACCATAGGTGTCTGGGTTTATTTCTGGGTTCTCTCTTCTGTTCCATTGGTCTGTATGTCTGTTTTGGTACCAGTACCACACTGTCTTGATTACCATGGCACTGTAATATTGCCTGAAGTCTGAGCGAGTTATGCCTCCTGCTTGGTTTTTGTTCCTCAGAATTGCTTTGGTGATTCTGGGTTTTTGTTGTTCCATATAAATTTTTGGATGGTTTGTTCTAGTTCTGTGAAGAATGTCATGGGTAATTTGATAGGGATTGCACTGAATTTGTAGATTGCTTTGGGTAGTATGGCCATTTTTACAATATTAGTTTTTCCAGCCCATGAGCATGGAATATCTTTCCATTTCTTTGTATCTTCTTTGATTTCCTTGATTAATGTTTTATAGTTCTCAGCATATAAGTCTTTCACCTCCTTGGTCAGGTTAATTCCCAGGTACTTGATTTTTGGGGGATGCTATTTTAAAAGGTATAGTATTTTGGTATTCTTTTTCTAATATTTTATTGTTAGTATACAGAAATGGGATTGATTTCTGAAGGTTAACCTTATATTCTTCTACTTTGCTGAATTTGCTGATCAGTTCAAGTAATTTTGGGGTTGAGTCCTTGGGGTTTTCTATATATAGTATCATGCCATCTGCATACAGTGACAGTTTTACCTCTTCTCTTCCTATTTGGATACCTTTTATTTCTTTTGTTTCTCTGATTGCTGTGGTTAGGACTTCCAATACTATGTTGAATAACAGTGGTGAGAGTGGACATCTTGTCTTGTTCCAGATTTTAGTGGGAAGGCTTTCAGCTTTTCTCCATTGAGTATTTAATTTGCTGTGGATTTGTCATAAATGGCTTTTATTATGTTAAGGAACGTTCCCTCTATACCCACTTTGGTAAGAGTTTTGATCATGAATGGATGTTGGACTTTGTCAAATGCTTTTTCTGCATCTACTGAGATGATCATGTGGTTTTTTACTTTTCTTTTGTTAATGTGGTATATGATGTTGATTGATTTGCATACGTTGAACCAGCCTTGTGCACCCAGGATGAATCCCACCTGGTCGTGGTGTATGATCTTTTTTATATGTTGTTGGATTCAGTTGGGTAAAATTTTGTTGAGAATTTTTGCATCTATATTCATCAAAAATATTGGCCTATAGTTTTCTTTTTTCATTGTTATCTTTGTCTGGTTTTGGAATTAAGGGGATGCTGGCATCACAGAATGTCTTTGGGAGTGTTCCGTCTTCTTCAACCTTTTGGAAAAGTTTAAGGAGGATGGGTATGAGTTGCTCTTTGTATGTTTGCTGGTATTCGCCTATGACACCATCTGGTCCTGGACTTTTGTTTGTAGGGAA
The DNA here is from genome assembly GCA_004024745.2 of Catagonus wagneri. Lineage (NCBI taxonomy): Eukaryota > Metazoa > Chordata > Mammalia > Artiodactyla > Tayassuidae > Catagonus > Catagonus wagneri. The sequence continues at coordinate 960,158 of PVHT020000141.1, forward strand.
TGTTTTGATGACATGCTCAATTTCATTTCTAGTGATCAATCTGTTCAGTTGATCTATTTATTCTTGATTCAGTTTTGACAGGGTGTAAGTCTCTAAAAAGTTGTCCATTTCTTCTAGTTGTCAAATTTGTTGGTATACAATTGTTCATAGTATTCTCTCATGGCTTTTTGTATTTCTGTAATATCCATTGTGACTTCTCCTTTTTCATCTCTTATTTTATTTATTTGGGTTTTTTCTCTCCTTTTTTTGGTGAGTCTAGCCAGAGGTTTGTCGACTTTGTTTACTTTTTCAAAGAACTAGCTCTTGGTTTTATTGATTTTTTTTCATTTTTTTTGAATCTCTATTTTATTGATTTCCTCTCTGATCTTTATGATTTCCTTCCTTCTGCTGACTTTAGATTTTGTTTGTTCCTCTTTTTCTAATTCACTTAGGTGCTGGGTTAAGTTGTCAATTTGAGATTTTTTGAGGAAGGCTTGTATTACTATGAATTTCTTTCTGAGCACTGCTTTTGCTCAGATTTTGAGTTGTTGTGTCTTCATTATCATCTGTCTTGAAGTATTTTTTAATTTCCTTGTTGATTTCCTCATTGACCCATTCATTTTTAGTAGCATGTTGTTTAGTCTCCATGTAGTGTGTTTTTTCTCATTTCCTTTCCTGTGGTTGATTTCTAGTTTCATGCCTTTGTGGTCAGAGAAGATACTTGAAATAATTTCAATACTCTTAAATTTGTTGAGATTAGCTTTGTGACCCAGTATGTGATCGATCCTTGAGAATGTTCCATGTGCACTTGAGAAGAATGTATATTCTGATTTTTTTGGATGTAATGTCCTGAAAATACCAATTAGGTCTAACTTTTCTATTGTGTCATTTAGGATCTCTGTTGCCTTACTGATTTTCTGCCTAGAGGATCTGTCCATTGATGTGAGTCAACTATTAAAGTCTCCTACTATTACTGTATTCCCATCTAGTTCTCCTTTTAAGTATGATAGTACTCGTTGTAGGTATTTGGGTGCTCCTATATTAGGGGCATATATATTGACGACTGCAATATCCTTTTCTTGAATGGATCCTTTAACCATTAAATACTGTCCTTCTTTGTCTTTCTTATGGCCTTCATCTTAAAGTCTATTTTGTCTGATATGAGTATTGTAACTCCTGCTTTCCTGTCTTGTCCATTGGCATGAAATATCTTTTCCCATCCCCTCACTTTCAATCTATATGTGTCCTTTGCCCTTAGGTGAGTCTCTTGTAGACAGAAGATCGTAGGTTTTTGCTTTTTTATCCAGTCTGCCACTCTGTGTCTTTTGCTTGGAGCATTCAGTCCATTGACACTTAAGGTGATTATTGATAGATATGTATTTATTGCCATTTTCCAGTTGATTCTATGTTTCTCTTTTCTTCTTTTCTTTTTTTGGTTGGATGGTTTACATTTATTTTATGCTTGAGTGCTTTTCTTTTCAGTATTTGTGGATGTGATGTTCTGTTTTGATTTGTGGTTGCCCTGTTTTTAAGTACGTTAACACCTTCTTATATCTGCTTGCTGTAGCCTGATAGCCATCTAGGCTCAAACACATCATTAAAAAATTTTTTTAAGTTAAAAAAAAAAGGAGTCTATATTTTCTTATTTTCCCTCCCCATAATGTAAGATTTTGTTTTATTTATTTATTTATTTATTTGCATTTTCATGTTTAGATCTGTATGCTGGCTTATTTGAGTGATTGCTTTCCATTTATGGTTTCTCCATTCTATTTCTTACTTTTTACCTTTTTTTTTATAGGAACCCTTTCAGTATTTCTTTCAGAAAGGGTTTAGTATTGCTGTACTCTTTTAGCTTTTGTTTGTTGGAGAAATTATTTATTTCCCCTTCTATTTTAAATGATATTCTTGCTGGGTAGAGTATTCTAGGTTGCAATTTTTTTCCTTTCAACACTTTAAATATATCTTGCCACTCCCTTCTGGCCTGTAGCATTTGTAGAGAAATCAGCTGATAGCCTTATGGGGGATCCCTTATAATTAACGCTTTGCTTTTCTCTTGCTGCCTTTAGGATCCTCTCTTTATCTTTAATTTTTGCCATTTTTAATATAATATGTCTTGATGTGGGCCTGTTTGGGTTCAACTTGTTTGCGGCCCTCTGTGCTTCCTGTAACTTGATGTCAGATTCCTTTAGATTTGGAAAGTTTTCAGACGTAATGTCTTCAAATATATTTTCAATCCCCTTTTATTTTCTTCTCCTTCTGGAATTCCTATTATGCACAGATTGGGCCACTTTATATTATCCCATAGACATCTTACATTGCTGTCGTGTTTTTCATTTGGTTTTCTGTCTGCTGTCCTGATTAGGTGATTTACATTATTCTATCTTCCATGTCGCTAATTCATTCCTCTGCCTTATTCAATCTGCTCTTTATTGCCTTTAGCTCAGTTTGCATCTCTGCACATGGGTGCTCCGTGTGTTTTCAGGGGGAATGAAGCAATGGGTAGGGCCAGTAGTTGGAGCCTCATCCCTGGGCTCTCAACAGCAGCAAGAACCTGCAGGAAAGTGGCACTGGCTACTCCTAGTTGCAGGGCCCTGGGAAGTGGTAATGAGCTCTAGGCAGATCTAACAGGTGTCCAGAGCATTTGGCAGTAGCAGCTGCAGGATGCGTGAGTTCCCAGAGGAGTGAGAGCCACAACAGCTAGTATTAGATTGCAATGCCCTCCACTGAGGTGATTGGAACCACAAGTGGTACCTGTTTGGGGACTCCTAGTGGTTGAGGCCATGATCGTCCCTAGAGCGAGTGATAACTGTGGTGGTTTGCCCCTCCACCTGTAGTCCATGCATGAACCAACCCATCTCAGCCCACAAAGGAGGTGTTGCAGAGGTTGTTCCTGGTTGCAGGGTCCTATGAAGTGAAAGAGATCAGGCATATGGACACTGGCCAGAGCACTTAGCAGTGGGAGCAGTGGGGTTGGTGTGTTCCCAGGAGTGCAAGAGCACCCACAAGTGGTGTTCAATCCCAGTGCCCTCCTCTGTAGTGCCCTTGAATGACTGGGGCTGCAGGTGGTGCCTAGTCATGGACCCCTAGTGGTAACATGTCATTCCCATCTCTGGAGCCAGAGATAACTGTGGTGGTTTGCCTCTGCCTCCTATAGTTCATGCAGGAAGTACCTCGTCCTGCTTAGCCCCCACAGGATGTGCTGCACAAGGTGCTTTTAGTTACAGGTTTCTGGGAAGGGACAAGCATCTGGGCACTGCCCAGAATGTTTGGCAGTGGGAGCTGCAGGGCAGGTGTGCTCTAGGGGGAGCGAGAGCAACAGCAGGTGGTGTCCTGTCATAATGTCCTTCTCTATGTTGCCCTCTGAGGTGGTTGGAGCTGCAAGTGATTTTTGTTCACTTGCAAACAAAAGTGAACCACGCCCACCTCTGGAGTTAGGGATAACTGTGGTGGTTTGCTCCCAACCCCTGCAGGCCACCAGGAAGCACCCTGTCCCACTTAGAACATACAGGAGATGCTGCACCAGCTGCATCTAGTTATGTGGACTTGGGAGGGGACAGTAAACAAGTGTCTGGGTGCTGCCCTGAGCATTTGGCAGTAGCAGCTGCAGGGCGGGTGTGTTCCCAGGGGAGTGATAGCATCAGCGTTTGGTGCTTGGTAGACCCCATGTTGCACTTAGCCCCCTGATGCCCTTAGCCCACACTAGAAGTGCCTGGCCACTGGTAGCCTGCACAAGAAGTGCCCAATCTCTGGTATAGAAGCAAAAGTCTTATGGATGGCTGTACCAGAGATGCCAGACCACTGTGGGCAAGCAAGCGGCCTCTGTGTTGTGGGCAGTCTGAGCCCCGGGAAGCCTGGTCCCCCACAGTCTAGCAAGCTGCTTCCCGTCGTGGGTGAGCTGTGCCCAGAGACACCTGATCCACAGCAGGCTAGCAAGGGGCTTCTGGTTGCGAAGCATAGGCAGGGTGTGTCTGGAAGACACAGGGACCACAGAGGTCAAGCAAGTGGCCCCAGCTAGGGAGGTTTGCACTTGAGTCACCCCACTTTTTGCAAGCTTGCTTCTGGCTGCTGGAGGTTTGCACTTGATCTGCCCCACCCTCTGCGCTGGTACAAGGTGCTTCCTATGACTGTCAGCCCCTCTTCCTCTCCTCCTCCCCAATGGAGCCTTGCCTCTCCTGCAGGAGCAGACCTTCTCCCAGGTTCCCTCTGACCTGGCGTTCTACTTCCCAGCCCATAGAGTATCACTCCCCCGCCATAGCACACTGCTTCTTAGCCCCCTAGGCTGTCTCCACACCGCCAACCCCAGCCCTCTCCCAGGGACTGACCTCTGGAGCCTAAATCTCAGTTCCCAGCCCCCACCCAAGCATCTCAGGCTGTGGTGTCTGTGCCAGTGTTCAGATGATCTGTGAGGCTATCACTCCGCTTTGCCATTCTTAGTCCAGCTGCTGCACTTTTCTCGGGCTTTGAGGTCCCTCCAGCTGAGCTGATCTTTCCATTGGTTAGGTGGCTTCCCAACTTCATTATTGTTTTTCAAAATTATTTTAGTTATTATAATTCCATTGCTTTTGCCTATAAACTTTAGAATCAGCTTATCTATATCTAAAAACATCTTGTTGTAATTTTGACTGGTATTGCATTAAATCTACAGGTCAGATGGGGCAGCTGACATCTTTACTATATTAAGTCTTCCAATCCAAGGAAATAGTGTGTTTCTTACTTAAATGATATTACTTACCTCTTTTTTGATTTCTTTCATCAGTATTTTGTCAGCTTCAACACAAAGATTTTGCAAATATTTTCTTAGATTTATGCCTACGTATTTCATTTTCTTGGAGCTACCATAAATTATATCACTTTAAAATTTTGGTTCCTAATTGACTGTTACTGGTGTATGTAAATACGATTGATTTTTACTTGCTGACCTTGTATCCTGCAATATTGATAAATTTATCAGTTCTAGGAGCCTTTTTATAAATCTTTTGAGATTTTAGACAATCATGTTATCTGCAAATAGGGGCAGTATTCTTTCTTAAATATGTATACCTTTTGTTTCTTTTTACTAGCCTATTGTACTGGCTAAGACATCTAATACTATAAATTATAAGAGTATGATATTTTTGCTTTATTCTTGATTTTACAGGGTAAGAATTCAGTCTCATTACTGCTAATACTGTGAGTTATAAGGTTTTTATATATATACCCTTTTATCAGACTGAGAAAGTTCCTTCTAGTACTAGTTTGCTGAAACATCATAAATGGATGAATTTTGCCAAATATTTTTCTGCATATATTGATATCATTATCTGGATTTATTCTTTAAACCATTGATATGATGAGTTATGTAGCTTATTTTTTTTAATATTGAACCAACATTCCATGCTCAGGATAACCCCCATTTATTGTACAACATTATTTTTTAATGTTGCTTGATTCAATTTGCTAGTATTTTGTTGAGGATAATTGTGTCTTTCTGCATGCAGGTTATTGGCATGAAGTTTTTCTCTTCCTATATTGTCTTTGGTAAAATGAGTTTTATGTGATTTTTGAAATTGTTGGATTAAAACCTGTTATCTTGCTAGATATTTTATATTTGTCCCAACCGTTCTTAGTTTTTTCCTCTCCTTTTCAGCCTTCTCCTTTATTGACTGAGCATATTTTATTAATCCACATTATCTCCATAATTTTGGAGTGGTTGTCCTCAGTTCTAAAATACACAATTAACAAAAGTCTACCTTCAAATATTATTCCTGTGTTGTGTAAGAACATTACAACTCTAAAGTTGCAATTCTTCTCTCTCATTATTTGTGCTAATGTACCCTCTACTTTTGCATATGCTACTAACACATAATACATTGCTACTATTTTTGCTTTTAAAAAGTTATCCTTCAGAACAGGATTTCTCAACCTCATCAGTGTTAATATTGGGGACCAGTGTGAGATTGTCCTGTGCACTGTAGGATGTTTAGCAGCATCATTGACCTATAAATACTAGACATCAGCAGCACAACCCCAGTGTGACCACCAAAAAATGTCCGTAGATGCTTCCAGTGTCCCTGGGGAGAGATATGAGAAGAGAAAGGGACATCTCCCAGTTGAAAACCATTGTCTTAGAGTAGTTTAAAAAATTTTAAGGAGAAATTGGATTAAGATGGCAGAATAGAAGGACTGGAGCTCAACTTCTCTCATAAAAACAACAAAATTACAACCAAATGCCGAGCAACCTTCAACCAAATGGACTGGAAACTTTCAAAAAGATATTCTACACAAAAAGACAAAGAGGACACCACATCAGGAGTTAGGAGGGGTGATTACACAATATAAGCAACCCCATACCTCCCAGGTGGGAAGCCCCATAGCTGGAAAGTTACTGTATCACAGAGACTCACCTACAGAAATGACAGTTCTGAGCCCCACATCAAATCCCCAAGCCTGGGGATCTGTCACAGGGAGAAAGTGCCCCCGGAGCATCTGGCATTGAAGGCCAGTGGGGCTTGTGTGCAGGAGCTCCACAGGACTGGGGGAAACAGAGACCCCATTCTTGAATGGCGCACACAGATTTTCATGTGCACTGGGTCCCAGGGCAAAGCAAAGTCTCCATCAGAAGCCTGGTGGAACCTGACTGCAATTATTGGAGGATCTCCTGGAAAAACGGGTGACTGTGGCTTGTTGTGGGGGAAGGGCAATGGAGGCAAAGCTCTAGGGAACTTTCGTCAGCCTGCATTTCTCAAGACCTGGCCAGTTTTGGGAAAATCTGACCCCTTCCATCAGCACTGAGAAGTCCCAGGCCAAATAATAATCCAGGTGGGATCACAGCCCACCCATCAAAAACAGGCTGCCTAAAGACCACTCAGGCACACAGTCACCAGTAATGGCACCCAGAGACAAAGCCCCATCCACCAGAGGGATACGAATCAGCCCCACCTACCAGTGGGAAAGCACCAGTCCCTCTTGTCAGGAAGCCTACAGCAAGCCCCGCTCCCATACCAACTTCAGCGACAGGGGAGGCAAACACCAGAAGTAAGAGAGGCTACAACTCTATTGTCTGCAAAAAGGACACCACACCAAAAACCTATAAAAATGAAAAGACAGAAGACTATAACTCAGATAAGGGAGAAAGAAAAAAAAACAGAAAAACAGCTCAGTTATGAGGAGATTATCAGCCTCCCAGAAAGAGATTTTAGACTGTTGATGCTGAAGATGATGCAAGACATTGGAAATAAACTGGAGGCAAAGATTTATAATATACAGGAAACACTGAGCAAAGAAATACAAGATTTAAAAATTAAGCAAGAAGAAATACAAAATACAATAACTGAAATTTTAAAAAAATCAGCAGAAGCAACCAACAGTAGAATACAGGAGGCAGAAGAATAAATCAGCAAGGTGGAGGATGTATTAGTGGAAATCACTAACACAGAAGAGAAAAGAGATAAAAGATTGAAAGGAAATGAGGATACTCTCAGAGAATTCTGGGATAACATTAAACGAACCAATGTCCATATTATAGGGATGCCAGAGGGAGAAGAGAGAGAGAAGGGGACACAAAATATATTCGAAGAGATAATAGCCGAAAACTTCCCTAACATGGGAAAGGAACCACTCACACAAATCCAGGAAGCACAATGAGTACCATATAAAATAAAATCAAGGAGAAATACCCCGAGACACATATGAATCAAAATGACCAAAATTAAAGACAAAGAGAAAATACTGAAAGCAGCTAGGGAAAAGAAACAAATAACATACAAGGGAACCCCAATAAGCTTATCAGCAGATTTTTCATCTGAAACTCTGCAGGCCAGAAGGGAGTGGCATGATATACTTAACATGTTGAAAGGAAAAAACTTCCAACCAAGACTACTTTACAGCAAGGCTCTCATTAAGATTTGAAGGAGAAATCAAAACCTTTACAGATAAGAAAAAGCTAAGAGATTTCTGCAACACTAAACCAGCTTTACAACAAATACTAAAGGAACTTTTCTAGGCAGAAAAAAAAAAAAAAAGGCCACGACCAGAAATAAAAACAATACAAATGACAAGGCTCACCAGTAAAGGTATATATACAATAAAGATACTAAAACAACCATGCGCAATTGTGCTACCAAAATCAGAAATCACAAGAAGAGAGCACAAATGCAGGACACTGGAGACGCATGTACAATTAAGAAACCAACAACTTAAAACAATCTCCTTTATATATAGACTTCTATATCAAAACTTCAGAGTAACTGCAAACCAAAAATCTACAATTAATACACAAACAATTAAGAAAAATCAATTCAAATACAACATTAAAGATAGTCATTAAACCACAAGAGGAGAAAACAAGAGAATAAGGGAAGAAAAAAGAGCAACAAAACCCCAAATCAGTTAACAAATGACAATAAGAACATACATATCAATAATTACCTTAAATGTTAATGGACTGAATGCCCCAACCAAAAGACATAGACTAGCTGAATGGATACAAAAACAAGACCCATAAAAATGCTGTCTTCAAGAGACCCACTTCACTTCTAGGGACACATACAAATTGAAAGTGAGAGGATGGAAGAAAATATTACATGCAAACAGGAATCAAAAGAAAGCCAGAGTAGCAATACTCATATCAGACAAAATAGACCTTAAAATGAAGAACATTTTGAGAGACAAGGAAGGGCACTATATAATGATTAAAGGATCAACCCAAGAAGGAGATATAACAATTTTAAAGATCTATGCAATCAACATAGGATCACCACAATATATAAGGCAACTGCTAACAACCTTAAAAGGAGAAATCAACAATAACACAATTATAGTGGGGGACTTTAACACCCCACTAAGCAACAGATAGATCATCCAGACAGAAAATCAATAAGGAAACACAGACCCTGAATGAAACATTGGACTACATGGACTTAATAGATATGTATAGGACATTCCATCCAAAAGAAACAGAATACACATTCTTCTCAAGTGCACACGGAACATTCTCTAAGATTGATCACATCCTGGGCTACAAATCAAGCCTCGGTAACTTTACGAAAATTGAAATCATATCAAGCATCTTTTCTGACCACAATGCTATACAACTGGAAATCAACAAGAAAAACACGGCAAAAAACACAAACACATGAAGAATAAACAACATGCTACTAAACAACCGATGGATCACTAAAGAAATCAAAGAGGAAATTAAAAAATACCTAAATGCAAATGACAACAAAGATAACGACACTCCAAAACCTAAGGGATGCAGCAAAAGCAGTTTTAAGAGGGAAGTTTAGAGCAATACCTCAAGAGCCTACCTCAAGAAATAAGAAAAAGCTCAAATAAACAACCCAACTTTACATCTAAAGCAGCTAGAGGGAAGAACAGACAAGTCCTAAAGTTAGTAGAAGAAAAGAAATCATAAAGATAAGAGCAGAAATCAATGAAATAGAAATGAAGAAAACCATAGAATAGATCAAGGAAACTAAAAGCTGGTTCTTTGAAAAGATCAACAAAAATTGATAAACCTTTAGCCAAACTTATCAAGAAAAAAAGAGAGGGGACTCAAATCAATAAAATTAGAGATGAAAAAGGAGAAGTTACAATGGACATCACAGAAATGTAAAGGATCATAAGAGACTACTACATGCAACTATATGCCAATAAAATTGAAAGCCTAGAAGAAATGGACAAATTCGTAAAAAAGTACAGTCTTCCAAGAAAAAACCAAATTGAAATAGAAAATATGAATAGACCAATCACAAGTCCTGAAATTGAAACTGTGATTAAAACACTTCCAACAAACAAAAGTCCAGGACCAGATGGCTTCACAGGCAAATTCTATCAAACATTTAGAGAAGAGCTAACACCTACCCTTCTGAAACTATTCCAAAAATTTGCAGAGGAAGGGACACTCCCAGACTCATTCTATGAGGCCACCATCACCCTGATACCAAAACCAGACAAAGGTACCACAAAAAAAAAAGAAAATTACAGGCCAATTTCACTGATGAACATAGATGCAAAAATCCTCAACAAAATACTAGCCAACTAAATCCAACAATACATGCAAAGGATTGTACATCATGATCAAGTGGGATTTATCCGAGGGACGCAAGGATTCTTCAGTATCCGTAAATCAAACAGTGTGATACACCACGTTAACAAACTGAAGAATAAAAACCATATGATCCTCTCAGTAGATGCAGGAAAAGCCTTTGACAAAATCCAACACCCATTTCTGATAAAAAACCCTTCAGAAAATGGGCACAGAAGGAACCGACCTCAACATAATAAAGATCATACATGACAAACCCACAGCTAACATCATTCTCAATGGTGAAAAGCTGAAAGAATTCCCACTGAGATCAGGAACAAGACAAGGATGTCCACTGTCACCACTACTATTCAACATAGTTTGGAAGTCCTAGCGACAGCAATCAGAGAAGAAAAAGAAATAAAAGGAATCCAAACTGGAAAGGAAGAAGTAAAACTATCACTCTTTGCAGATGACATAATATTATACCTAGAGAATCCTAAAGACTACAAGAAAACTGTCAGAGCTCATCCATGAATTGGGCAAAGTCACAGGATACAAAATCAGTACACAGAAATCAACTGCATTTCTATATACTAACAATGAAAGATCAGAAAGAGAAATTAGGGAAGCAATCCCATTTACCATTGCATCAAAAAGAACCAAATACTTAGGAATAAACCTACCTAAAGAGACAAAAGACCTGTACTCTGAAAAATGTAAGACCCTCATGAAAGAAATCAAGGATGACATGAACAGATGGAAAGACATACTATGCTCTTGGATTGGAAGAATCAATATTGTCAAAATGATGATACTACCCAAGGCAATCTACAGATTCAATGCAATCCTTATCAAATTACCAAGGACATTTCTCACAGAACTAGAAAAACTATTTTAAAGTTCATTTGGAAGCACAAAAGACCCAGAATAATCAAAGACATCCTGGAAAAGAAAAATGGAGCTGGAGGAATTAGGCTCCCTGACTTCAGATGATACTAAAAAGCTACAGTCATCAAAACCTTATGGCACTGGCACAACGATAGAAATATAGATCAGTGGAACAGGATAGAAACCCCAGAATTAACACCACGAACCTATAGTCAACTAATTTATGACAAAGGAGGCAAGAATTTACAATGGAGAAAAGAAAGCCTGCTCAATAAGTGGTGCTGGAAAAACTGGACAGCCACATATAAAAAATGAAATTAGAACACTTCCTAACACCATGCACAAAAATAAACTCAAAGTGGATTAAATACCTAGATATAAGACCAGATACTATAAAACTCTTAGAGGAAAACATAGGCCAAACACTCTCTGACATAAATGACAGCAACATCTTCTCAGATCCACCTGTTAGAGTAATGACAATAAAGAGAAAAGTAAATAAATGGGACTTAATTAAACTTAAAAGTTTCTGTATAGCAAAGGAAACCCTAAACAAAACAAAAAGACAGCCCACAGAATGGGAGAAAATATTTGCACGTGAATCGACTGACAAGGGATTCATCTCCAAAATTTATAAACACCTCCTACAGCTCAATACCAAAAACACAAACAACCCCATTAAAAAATGGGCAGAAGATCGAAACAGATAGTTCTCCAAAGAAGACATGCAGATGCCCAAAAAACACATGAAAAGATGTTCAACGTCACTCACTATTAGAGAAATGCAAATCAAAACCACTATGAGGTACCACCTTACACCAGCCAGAATGGCCATCATCAAAAACTCTACAAACAATAAGTGCTGGAAAAGGTGTGCAGAAAAAGGATCCCTATTACACTGTTGGTGGGAATGCAAATTGGTGCAACCTCTGTGGAAAATATTATGGAGATTCCTCAGAAAACTAAAATAGAATTCCCATTTGATCCAGCAATCCCACTCCAGGGCATCTATCCAGAGAAATCCATGACTCAAAAAGACCCATGTACTCCAGTGTTCATTGCAGCACTCTACAATAGCCAAGTCATGGAAACAACCTAAATGCCCATCGACAGAGAAATGGATAGGGAAGATGTGGTACATTTGCACAATGGAATATTACTCAGCCATTAAAAGAAACGAAATAACAGCATTTATAGCAAAATGGATAGACTTAGAAATTATCATGCAAAGTGGAACCAATCAGACGATGAGACACCAACATCAAATGCTACCATTTACATGTGGGATCTAAAAAAAGGACATAATGAACTCCTTTGCAGAACAGACACTGACTCACAGACTTTGGAAAACTTATGGTTTCCAAATGAGACAAGTTGGGGGGCTGGGGAGAGTTTGGGATGGAAATGCTATAAAATTTGGTTGTGATGATTTTTGTACACCTATAATTGTAATAAAATTCATTAAGTAATTTTTAAAAAAAAATTTAAGGAGTTCCCATTGTGGTGCAGTGGAAACAAATCTGACTAGCATCCATGAGGATGCAGATCCGATCCCTGGCCTCACTCAGTGGGTTAAGGATCTGACATTGCCATTAGCTGTGGTGTAGGTTGCAGAGGTTTCTCAGACCCCACGTTGCTGTGGCTGTGGTGTAGGCTGGCAGCTACAGCTCCAACTTGACCCCTAGTCTGTGAACCTCAATATGCCGCGTGTGGGGCCCTAAAAAAGCAAAAAGAAAAGAAAAAAATTTAAATAATAAGGTTAATTTTACCTTCATTACTTCCATTTTCAGTGCCCTCCACTTCTTTGCAAGTTGCAGTCTACTATCAGATACTTTTCACATGAAGAATATCTTCCAATATTTCTTACAGCATACGTCTGCTGGAAATAAATCCCGTTTCTGACTTGTATGGGAAAGTCTTCGTTTTTTCTGCTTGATTTTTTAAAAGGCATTTTCACTGGATATAGAATTATTGATTAATAGATATTTTTCTTTCAATCTGCCTTGCATCACTTCTGACAAGATGTTTATTGTAATTATTTGTTCCTCTGTGCCTTTGTTCCTTTGTACATAGTGTTTATTTTCCCCAGGCTACCTTTAGGATTTTATCTTTGTCTTTTTTTTTTATCAGTTTCATGAAGATATGCCTAAGTGTGTACATTTGGGGAAAGGGGTGGTACTGTGTGTATGTGTGTGTGTTTTCTCTAAAACTCTTGGATCTGCAATTTGGTCTCTGTCATTCATTTTGGAAAATTCTTAGCCATTATGTCTTCAAATATTTTTTCTGGGCTCTCTTTTTTCCTTGGATTCTAATTACATTTATGTTAGAGTACTTGGTATTGTCCAACAGCTCTCTCATGTAACAGAAAATTATGTTCAGTACACAATTTGTACACTCCCCGTACACACACATGCACACATTTCCCTAGGTCAATTCTCTCACACTATAATAAATACTAGTTATTTAGAGGTATTGAGTAATATAAGCAAAAGAATAATGTATACCAACTCATAAAGAGAAAGGAAGATGTGAGGCAGTCAGAAAGGTGAACAAAGTTTGTGTCCAACTTAGTTTATCTGCTTTACAATTGCTTTGGCTCCGGAAAGGATGGCCCCTGTCTTGACCAACCTGTTCGGTTACAACTGCATTCTCCTAATTGATTACCAATTCAAGCTGGCCTTTCCAAATAATTCCACTCCCCTAGCCCTATTATGACATCGTCTTGTGCCAGGCTCCAGTTATAAGCAACATATCACCAATCACTGTTTTCTGCAAGGCACTTAAAAGATTTTTCCCCAGCCAAATACATTTTTCTATGAGTACCGTGCCAGTGTTCGAGTAAGTCAAAATATGCAAAATCTTATTCTGAATATGCAGATTATAGATTTAATTTGATAAACATGCATTGAGCAGCTACTCTGCCAAGAACTGCTATGCATTATAAAGAATGCAAACGAAATAGATTTATCTCCTTATCCTTTCAGTTCTCACTTCCATTGTTTTCATTTGGTCTATTTCACTGCTTCTTAACAGATGCAAAAAAGAGGGAAAATGGAAGAAATAATCATCTTAAAGCAATAGACACCTTTTAAGATAGTTATGAAAAGAGGTTACAACTTTTGTTTATAATGTTTATGATTGCTGTTTCATTGAGCCTCTCTCCCTGCACCAATTGGTAACTGAAAGTAGACTGCTGCACTTTGGTGAGAAATTACTTGTACTAATGATCTGAATAAACTTCATCCTCACCTTAGTGCAGAAAATGATTTCAGATCCAGGGCTGAAGAGGAGAGTCATCTCTTGAGATATCTTTAGAGAAAGCTGGGTTTAAAATGCATCTGGTTATTACTGGTTCATTCACGTTACTTGCCCTAATAGAGGTGTCATCAAACTACCTCGAAAAATGAATTATACAGTTATTTTCTGATTCCCTGGCTATTGAAAATATAACCTGATGCTAGGAAGGGTTGTTTTATTTGATTTTCAACGGAGTCCCATGTATTAAAGATCTCTTGGTTGCTTTAAGCCTGATTGTTTTAATGCCTTTCAGTCAAAGACCCATTTAAAACTTGCAAGAGTGCTTTGAAGAGCAGAAGCTTGAAAGCAGTGAGACCAGATGTCAAATTAAGATGGCAGGTGGCTCACAGTTCCTGACTTGCCTTTCCTGTTCACAAGTTGTCTAAGAAGTTTTTTTTTTAAAGCACTAAATCACAAAAGCATTGAGAACTAAGACTATCAAACAATAATTCTCCATACTCTCAGAAAGAATTATGTGCAGACTTCTAAGTGAGATCAGCAAAGAAAGAGTTATCTTGGTAAGCATTTATACAGAATGCAAATAGTTTTTTAAAACTACAAAGCCCACAAATCTTGGATGAATTTCTAAATTATCTTTATATAGGCAAGCAAAAGTTACCATGAAGACTCATCACTAGGGCCAGGAAGTCTCAGTGGAGATTCTAAAACTATAGAATTGCAAAGGAATTTTCATTGGCTCTCTGACCAATGAAAATAATTGAGAAGCATAATTACAGCTCACCTATCCCGTGACACTAGAAACCAAGGAGGCCAGTTGCAGGGCCTGTAGGCAACCTCTTCATGGAGTTAGTAGGGGCTTGTCTTGTGGGACTACTTCAGCTTGTATGTCAGGGTCTAGAGTTTTGCTGGGCAGAGACCTGATTTTATCTGGCACTGGTAGATGGCCAGTATTTTAGATCCTTTCCTCCTCTACCACCTTTTCCTCATATGGCACTAAGAGAACGGTAGGTTACTTCAAGAAAACAAGAGCCAGCCCTTGAGGTTCCACTGCACAGCACAGGGAACTATATCCAATCTCTTGTGATAGAACATAATGGAAGATAATATGAGAAAAAGAATGTATGTGTGTGTGTGTGCGTGAAAGAAGGAGGGGGGGAGACTGGGTTACCAGGCTCTACAGCAGAAACTGAACAACATTGTAAATCAACTATATTTTAATTAAAAAAAACTTACCGAAAAAAAAAAAAAGAAGCGGAAAGTTCTGCCTCATGAGAGCGTCAGAGTAACAGCAGAACCAGGGACTTTAAGAAAAGCAACGCTTTGGAGAGTATGGCAGAAGATATATCACCTCTTCCTGGAGCCTCAGGGGCATATTCTTAAGACACCTACAGAGCAAAACCAGTGATAAGGAGACCTTACAAGTTTGCCAATCTGGAAACATATAGAAATAAGAAAAGAGTTTTGAACTGGGAAATGCAAGGTCACCATGAATGTAGGGCATTAAATCTGTGTCCCTAGAAAGAACCCACCATTAATTGGAGACTGGGGATCCAAGAATACAGGGGTTAAAAAAGTCAGAAGAAATAAATTGGGAAGTTGTATGTGATATATATATATATATATATATATATATACACACACACACATATATATATATATGTATATATATATATATATCAATAAAAGGAAAAGCTCCTCAGAAAAGAACTTATTTTTATAGTTCCCCATCATGAACTCTAAGAGAGAAGGCAATATGCATGGTGGATGAATGAATGTTTTCCCAAAATATGGACCTGTTACTGTGCCAATTAAACTATTGATGGGGGAGTTCTCCCTGTAGAGTTCAAAAGTAGTAGAAGCAGGGAGGAAGGATCAAGATGGCAGAGGAGTAAGACTTCTCCCATAAACACATCAAAAAAATAAAATCTATAAGTAGAACGATTCACACAGAGTATCTACTGAATGCTGGGAGAAGAATATAAACTCCAAAAATGGCAAGAAAGCCTCCCCCTAACTGGGTAGAGCAAAAGGAAAACAAAAAAAGATAGAGAGAGAAAGGGAATCGGGCCTGGACTAGCACTCCTAAGAGGGAGCTGTTAAAGAGGAAAGGAACCCGTACCCTGGGAAGCCGCCTAACTGATGGGGAGATCAGCCAAGACAGAGGGAACTCAAAGTCGCCAAGAAAAGTGCAGCATCTGGACTGAGGAGGCCAAAGCAGACCATATGCCCCACCGCCCCAGACACCACAGCCTGAGATGCTTGGGCTGGGGGTTGAGCTGTGAGACTCAGGCTCCAGGGGTCAGTTCCTGCGAGAGGACTAGGGTTGGCTCTCGGAGACAGCCTGAGGGGCTAGTGAGTGGTCTACCATGGGCTGGGGAGCAGAACACCATAGCCAAGGAAACTCGGGAGGAGGTCTGGGCCCACGGGAGAAGCAAAGCGCCATTGTTGGGGAGGGCAAGAGGAAGAGGGGTAGACCACCAAAGGAATGTATTTACCTGTGCACATGCGGAATCTCTGAGGGTGGGGTGCCTCTGGTGCAGGCACCACTTACTCAGGCAATGGGAGACTGGGAGCCTCTTGTGTGGGCTACAGGTGGCCGGGCACCTCTTGCGTGGACAAATGGCAGCTAGTGGGCTAAGAACAACTTGGCACCTCTTGTGTGATCTATAGGGGATGGGGACAAACCACAGCAGTCATCTCAGAAACCAAAGTAGGGGCATGGCCCACCATCACTAGGGGTCTGTGAATAGGCTCCACCTGCAGCCTCAGTCACTTGAGAGGTTGACAAAAAAGAGTGCACTGCAACCGAGCACCATCTATTGTTGCTCTCACTCCCTTGGGAACACACCCACCCCGCTGCTGCCACTGACAAAAGCTCTGGGCACCACCCACACATGCCTGATCGCTGTCACTTCCCAGGACCCTGCAACTAGAAGCAGCCTGTGTAGCACCTCCTGCATGGGCTAAGCAGGATCAGGTTGCTTCTTGGGTGGTCTACACGTGGCCAGGGAAAACCACCAGTTATCTCTGACTCCAGAGGTGGTTGTGGCCTGCCACCACAAAGGGCCTGTGAATGGGCACCATTTGTGGCCCCAATCACCTCAGATGATCCCACAGAAGAGGGCACTGTGACTGAACACCACCCATTGTGGCTCTCACTCCCCTGGGAACTCGCCCACCCTGCCACTGCCACTGCCACTGCCACTGCCAAATGCTCCAGGCACCACCTAAATCTACCTGAGGCTCATTACCACTTGCCAGGCTCTGCAACTAGAAGTAGCCTGTGCCACCTTCCTGCAGGTCCTTGCTACTGTCAAGAGCCCAGCAACCAGGCACTGACTACTAGCCCTGCCTGTTGCCTCTTTCTCCTTGGAAACACACTCAGCACCCTAGCAAGGGGATAACGGCCTGCTCACACTAAAGAAAAAGACAGCAAATCTCCAGACTCTCATGCCAAAAATAAATAGTAACTCCCCACAAAATACAAGGAGGAGATCTTACAAAGAAATAGCCCTCCAAGACTACAGTAGTTGGTTTCTCTAAACTCACAGAATAAGAAAAATATAGGCGAGATGAAGAAGCTCATAAACTATTCACACTTAAAAGAACAGGAGAATTCCCCTGAAGGAGCAAACAATGAAACAGACCTCTGCAGTCTAACAGACACTGAGTTCAAAAAGGATATAGTGAAAATACTGAAGGAATTAAGGCCATGATGGAATTAAGAGTGTATATAAACAGTAATTCAGATTACTTTAGAAAGGAACTAGAAAAATATAAGGAGGAGCCAAGAAAAGTTAAAAACTTCGTTTGCAGAGATGCAAACTGAGTTAAAGGCACTAAAGTGCCTTGAATAATGAATAATGCAGGGGAATGAATTAGTGACTTGGAAGACATAATATTGGAAATCACCCAATCAGGACAGCAGACAGAAAACCAAATGAAAAAAAAAAAAAAAACATGAAAGCAATATAAGAGATCTATGGGATAATATAAAGTGGGCCAATCTACACATAACAGGGATTCCAGAAAGAGAAAAAAAAGAAAAGGGGATTGTAAATACATTTGAGGAAATTATGTCTGAAACCTTTCCAAATCTAAAGGAAACAGATATTAAGATACAGGAAGCACAGAGAGCCCCAAGAAAGTTGAACCCAAACAGGCACTCACCAAGACATATTATAATAAAAATGGCAAAATTTAAAGATAAAGAGAGGATTCTAAAGGCAGCAAGACAAAACAAAGAGTTACTTATAAGGGAAACTCCCATAATGTTATCAGCTGATTTCTCTGCAGAAACACCACAGGCCAGAAGAGAGTGACAAGATATATTCAAAGTTCTAAAAGTGGAAAATGTGCAGACCAGAATACTCTGCCCAGCAAGAATATCATTTAAAATAGATGAAAGGTAAAGAATTTCTACAACAAACAAAAACTAAAAGAATACAGCAGTAATAACCCATTCTAAAAGAAATATCGAAAGGGCTTCTCTAAATAATATAAGACATAGGATGGAGGAGATCACAACTGGAAAGCAATCACTTAAATAAGCCAGTATATAGATCTAAAAGGAAAAAAAACTGCTATAAAAGTGATGATAAATACAAGGAACAGCAAAAGAACAAACATGAAGATGTTAAAAAAGGATTTCAAAATCATAGAATGTGGGGAAGGAAAGTAAGAAAATCTAGACTCTTTCTGTAAATAATGTGTTTGAGCCTATATGACTATCAGGCTAAAGCAAGCAGATAAAGAAAGGGGTTAACATACTTAAAAAACAGGGCAACTCCAAATCAAAATCAAACATTACAAAGCTAAAGAGAAAAGGACACGAGCATAAAATAAATGGAAATCATCCAACCAAAAAAAGAAAGGAACAGAGAAACATAGAATCAACTGGAAAACAAGGTTTAAAATGGCAATAAATACATATTTATCAATAATTACCTTAAATGTCAATGGACTGAATGCTCCAATCAAAAGACACAGAGTGACAGATTGGATAAAAAAGCAAGAGCCTACACCATGCTGTCTACATGAGACTCATCTTAGGGCAAAGGACACATATAAATTGAAAGTGAAGGGATGGAAAAAGATATTTCCTGCAAATGGACAAGACAGGAAAGCAGTGCTGCAATACTCATATCAGACAAAATCGACTTTAAAAGAAAGGCCATCAAGAAAGATAAATAAGGACGCTATTTAATGTTAAAAGTATCCATTCAAGAAAAGGATATTACGGAGTTCCCATCGTGGCTCAGTGGTTAACGAATCCGACAAGGAACCATGAGGTTGCGGGTTCGATCCCTGGCCTTGCTCGGTGGGTTAAGGATCCGGCATTGCCGTGAGCTGTGGTGTAGGCTGCAGATGCGACTCGGATCCCGTGTTGCTGTGGCTGTGGCAAAGGCCAGCAGCTACAGCTCCTGTTAGACCCCTAGCCTGGGAAGCTCCATATGCCACGGGTGTGGCCCTAGATAAGGCAAAAAGATAAAAAAAAAAAAGAAGAGGATATTACAATCATCAATATATATGCACCAATTATAGGAGCACCCAGATACATACAACAAATACTAACAGGCATAAAGGAGAAATTGATGGGAATACAATAATTGTAGGAGACTTTTAATACCCCATTCACATCAATGCACAGATACTCTAGACAGAAAATCAATAAGGCAGCAGAGATCCTAAATGACATCATAGAAAAGTTTGACTTAATTGATACTTTCAGAACACTACATCCAAAAAAATCAGACTATACATTTTTTTCAAGTACATATGGAACATTCTCAAGAACTGACCACATATTGGGGCACAAAACTAACCTCAACAATTTTAAGAGTATAGAAATCATTTCAAGTATCTCCTCTGATCACAAAGGCATGAAACTAGAAATCAATCACAGGAAAAGAAATGAGAAAAAACTGACTACATGGAGACTAAACAACACGCTACTAAAAAAACAATAGGTCTGGAGTTCCCATTACGGCACAGTGGCAACAAACCCAACTAGTAACCATAAGGATGGGTTTCGATCCCTGGCCTCACTCAGAGGGTTAAGAATCTGGTGTTGCCATGAGTTGTGGTGTAGGTCGCAGATGTGACTCAGATGCTGAGTTGCTGTGGCTGTGGCTGTGGCATAGGCCAGCAGCTATACCTCTGATTCTACCCCTAGCACAGGAACTTCCTTAAAAAAGAAAAAAAGAAAGAAAGAAAAGAGGTCAATGAGGAAATCAAAAGGGAAATAAAAAATACCTTGAGACAAATGATAATGAAGACACAATCATTCAAAATCTGTGGGATACTGCAAAAGCAGTGCTTAGAGGGAAGTTCATAGTGATATAGGCCTTCCTCAGAAATGAACAACCTCAAATTAGCAACTTAACCTACCACCTAAAAAAACTAGAAAAAGAAGAAAAAACAAAACCCAAAGTCAGCAGAAGAAATCATAAAGATCAGATCAATAAAATACAGATAATCAATAAAATACAGATAAAAAAATAGAAAAAATCAATAAAACCAAGAGCTGGTTCTTTGAAAAGGCAAGTAAAATTGACAAACCTCTGGCCAGACTCACCAAGAAGAGAAGAGAAAGAACTCAAATAACCAAAATAAGAAATGAAAAGTGAGAAATCTCAATGGATACTGCAGAAATACAAAAAACCGTAAGAGAATACTATGAACAATTATATGCCAACAAATATGACAACGCAGAAGAAATGGACAACTTTCTAGAGACATACAGCCTGCCAAAACTGAATCAAGAAGAAACAGATCAACCGAACAAGCCTATTACTAGAAATGTAATTGTATATGTAATAAAAACACTCCCTACAAACAAAAGTCCAGGACCAGATGGTTTCACAGGTGAATTCTACCAAACATACAAAGAATTTATACCCAACCTTCTTAAACTTTTCCAAAAGGCTGAAGAAGGAACACTCCCAAAGACATTCTATGAAGCCACCATCACCCTAATACCAAAACCAGACACTACCAGATACTACCAAAAAAGAAAATTATAGGCCAATATCTTTGATGAATATAGATGCAAAAATTCTCAATAAAATTTTAGCCAACCGAATCCAACAACATATAAAAAAGATCATACACCACAACCAAGTTGGATTCATCCCAGGTGCACAAGGATTGTTCAACATACGCAAATCAATCAATGTCATACACCACATTAACAAAAGAAAAGTCAAAAATCATATGATCATCTCCATAGATGCAGAAAAAGCATTTGACAAAGTCCAACATCTATTCATGATAAAAACTCTTACCAAAATGGATTTAGAGGGAACATTCCTTAACATAATAAAAGCCATTTACGACAAACCCACAGCAAATACAATACTCAATGGAGAAAAGCTGAAAGCTTTCCCACTAAAATCTGGAACAAGACAAGGATGCTCACTCTCACCATTTTTATTCAACACAGTATTGGAAGTCCTAGCCACAGCAATCAGACAAACAAAAGAAATAAAAGGTATCCAAATTGGAAGAGAAGAGAGAAAATTGTCACTGTATGCAGATGACATGATACTATATATAGAAAACTCCGCACAAAAACTACTTGAATTTATCAACAAATTCAGCAAAGTAGCAGGATATGATTAACATTCAGAAACTGGTTACATTTCTGTATGCTAACAATGAAATATTAGAAAGGGAATACAAAAATACTATACCTTTTAAAATCACACCCAAAAAAATTAAATACCTGGAAATAAACCTGACCAAGCAGTTGAAAGACTTATATGCTGAGAACTATAAAACATTAAACAAGGAAATTAAAGAGGATCCAAAGAAATGGAAAGATGCTCCTGGGTTAGAAGAATTAATATTGTAAAAATGGCCATACTACCCAAAGCAATCTACAAATTCAGTGCAATCCTTATCAAATTACCCATGACAATTTTCACAGAACTAGAACAAACAGTCCAAAAACTTATATGGAACTATAAAAGACCCAGAATTTCCAAAGAAATCCTAAGGAAAAAAATCAAGAAGGAGACATAACTCTCCCAGACTTCATACAATATTACAAAGCAACAATAATCAAGACAATGTGATACTGGTACCAAAACAGACATACAGACAAATAGAACAGAATAGAGAACCCAGAAATAAACCCAGACACTTATGGTCAATTAACCTTCAACAAAGAAGGCAAGAGTATAAAATGTGAAAAAGACATCAAGTGGTGTTGGGAAAACTGGATAGCCACATGTTAATCAATGAAACTGGAATACACCCTCACACCACGCACAAAAATAAATTCAAAATGGCTTAAAGATTTAAACATAACACAAGACACCATCAAACTCCTAGAAGAGAACACAGGCAAAACATTCTATGACATCAACCTTACAAATGTTTTCTTAGGTCAGTCTCCCAAGACAACAGAAATAAAAGCAAAATAAATCAAACTGACAAACTTTTGCACAACAAAGCAAACCATAAAAAAAGACCACCGTAGAATGGGAGAAAATAGTTTGAAATGATGCAACTGCCTTATAAAAACAACTTAAGCAACTCAACAGCAAAAAAAAAAAAAAAAATAACCAAAAACCCAACTGAAAAACCTGAATCAACATTTCTCCAAAGAAGATGTACAGATTGCCAACAGGCACATGAAAAAATGCTCAACTAATTATTAGAGAAATGCATATCAAAACCACAATGAGGTACAACCTTACACCAGTCATAATAGCCATCAACAAGTCAGCAAAAGCAAATGCTGGAGAGGTTATGGAGAAAAGGGTACCCTACCCTCCTACACTGTTGGTGGGAATGTAAACTGATACAACCACTATGCAAAACAGTGGGGAGGTACATCAGAAAGCTAAATATAGAACTACCATATGACTAGCAATCCCACTCTTGGGCATACATCAGGACAAAACTTTCCTTGAAAAAGATACATGCATCAGTATGTTCACTGAAGCACTATTCACAACAGCCAAGACATGGAAACAACCTAAAGATTTAGTGACAGATGAATGGATTAAGAAGATGTGGTATATATATACAATGGAATACTACTCAGCCATAAAAAAGAACAAAATAATACCATTTGCAGCAACATGGATGGAACTAGAGATTCTCATACTAAGTGAAGTCAGTCAGAAAAAGAAAGACAAATGCCATATGATATCACTTATATCTGGAATATAATATAAGGCACAAATAAACCTTTCCACAGAAAAGAAACTCATGGACTTGGAGAACAGACCTGTGGTTGCCAAAGGGGAGGAGGAGGGATTGGGATGGACCGGGAGTTTGGTGTTAAAAGATGCAAATCATTGCATTTGGAGTGTATAAGCAATAAGATCCTGCTTATAGCACAGGGAATTATAATCTGGTCACTTGTGATGGACATTATGGAGGACAATGTGAGAAAAAGGGTCAGGTACAACCCTGACATTGTCACTTTGCTGTACAGTAGAAATTGACAGAACACTGTAAATCAACTGTAATGGAAAAAATTAAAATCTTACAATAAATAAAGGTAGTAGAACCAGAACAACTGGCATGGATTAACTGGTATGCTAGCAAAGCTTAAACCATAAAATACACTTTGTTTCTTTCTTTTTGTTTGGCTGTTTGACCCATGTGTCCCTTCCTCCAGACAATAAGAAGTCTTGGCTTTGATCTGTGACTGGTGACAATAGAATGGTTCCAGATCAGCAGTTCTCAACTTCGCTGTTTTTGTGGCACATTTTTTGAATGCTATAATTTTTGGCACTTAAAAAACACCAACACTAAACAAGCCAGGAATAATTATAATACAAGTACTCCTGAGGATAATGTTTCATACTTTCTGAAAGCATCTAGCTATTGTGCTGTTCACATGGTCACACTTTAATACTGTGCCACTTCTTAAAATAACTTTCTTTACAATGACTGTACTGTCAGAAGGCAAAGTCCTCACATGTTCCACTGAATCCCTAATTTTTCTTTGGTTGCAACTTGACAAGGTGTTACCATTCATGTCCGTAATTTCCAGCATAGGCCCCTACTCTACAGCCCATTGTGCGACTTGCTTAGCTCAGTGATTCATCCATTGGACAGCATCCTTTCCAAGATGTAGCAAAAATAAATCAAAGGCTCATAGTACAACAATGTAATGCAGTACATGGTTTGTGAATCTCTCTTCCAAAGCCATGCATCTTGCTTAAGCAGAAACAATTGTAGGGCCCAGGAGAAAAGGAAGAGGTTTGAGGCGGCTGGCAGAGATCAAGAGCTCTAGGTGTTAGGGAGAAATATTCCTCCTTTGATGCACTTCCTAAAGGATTCATCTTTCTACAGTGTTGGCCTGGAATCAGAACCAAGAAGGACTATACGAGACATTACCATAGGAAAGAGGACAAAATAGGGCCTGAGCTCCATGTGGTCTAGCCTAGAGCCAAGATTCTGCATGGGTATTGGAATCTAAAGCTTTAGAGTAATAATAGGGAGAGTTCCCTTGAGAACCTGCAAGAACATTGGGGGCTGATTGAAGACGCTGGGATCCAGGATCCAAGCCAATCCTCTGCCTTTCTACCTTATGGAAACAATTAGTATAATATAGAAAAATTGCCAACTTAAATCTTTTGTGACAAAATGCATGGTTTACATGTATAATAATTTCCTATGTTCATATGTCCATTTTTTAAAAAAATAACAATAACCACAGCATTGAACACTCCTCAAAACTGAGGCTCTGTCATGAAGAAAGGGGTATGGAAAGAGACCATTGCTAAGTTCTTCATCTGACATGGATGGAACTGAAAAGACAGTATTTCTTCCTTGATAATTAGACAAATACAGTTTTTAAATGCATTTGAAAAATTAGAAGTTAAAAACTGAGAGGATTAAAAGCAGATATAGATCTTCCAAATAACACAAGGTATAAATGCAGATCATACATTATCCAGATAGCTAAAAATATTAAAAAGTGAGGAAGTAAAAATAATTTTTAAGAGAAGGGGAAAGGCTCACTATTTAAAGCAAGTAAAGAAATAGAATTTTTTAAAAAGCTCTATAGTATGATTCAAATTTAGTTTTTAAAGTATTATTTATGGATGCATACATATGAATATATTTGTACTCACATATGCATTCAGAAGAAAATAAACCCAACTGTTGGTCTGTAATTGGTGAGTAAGCTGTGGTTTTTATTTTCTGTAATTTTTCTCCTACTGATCACTATAAGTATGTATTACAATTATGGTTTAAAAAAATTACTATGGAGCTTTTAAATGATAAAGTCTATGGTTAGAAGTTAATATTCAAAGGACATTGGGGAGGGTAGACGACAATAACAACAGTCTTGATGGTCAGAGTAAATGTGTCCCCCTCAAATTCATATGTTGATGCCCTAACCCCTAAAGTGATAGCATTTGTAGGTGGGGCTTTGGGGAAGTAATTATTGGGTTTAGATGAGATCAGGAGGGTAGCATTCTAGCTGCGATTCATGTCCTTTTTAGGAGAGGAGAAGACCAGAGCATCATGCTTGCTCTTGCTCTCCCCCCACCACCTCTCTCTCCTCTCTCCTCTCTTGCTCCCCCGCCCCACTTCTCTCCCCACTTCTCTCTCCACTCTCTCTCTTCCCCACCTCCTGATGTGCAGAATCTCACAGGAACCCATCTGCCACTCCAATCTCAGACTTCCAGCCTCCAGAACTGTTTGAAATGAATGTCTGTTGTGTAACCTGCCCAGTCTATGGTATTTTGCTGCAGCAGCCCGAGCTAGGACATCTGGCATCAGGCCACCTGATAATAGGGTTAAAATTGCTGGAGTTTCCTGGTAGCGCTGTCACTGCTGTGGCTCAGGTCACTGAGGTGGCATGGGCTTGATCCCTGGCCTGGTAACTTCTGCATGCTGTGGGTGTGGCCAAAAAAAAAAAAAATTACTACTGACTAGCAGGGTGACCTTCAGTGATTAAAAAAAAAAAATACACTAGCAGATTCCATGGTCTCTAAAATCAGCCGTATCTGAACAGCTGGACTTTAAATTACTCTGAAGCAGCTGTGGTGAAGGGTGTTCAGAGTCTTGCCGTGAAGGAGATGAAATTCACCTCAGTGCACCACCGACAGCCGCCAGAGCTGCACTCAGGCTAGAGCCTCTTACCTAAGGGGCTGCTGTTCCTCTTGCTCTGCTCCTCTGCTAGCTGAACCCCTGACAGGTCACAATCAGAGGTGCGTGGACCCTTGTCCAGAATGTAGCTTAATGGATAGGTGTGGTTTCCCTCAGGTGAAGAAGACATGGCATCCTTTTTACAAAAATAGAGCCGTGTATTTTAAAAGCTAAGTTTGAACAGAATTAAGTCTAAAATGACAAGCCGCCGATGGAAGAAAGTGCCCTTGGGTATGATTACAAAGTAACATAACAGGTTTTGAGTAATTCAGCCCCTGGACCTAAAGAGGGCTAAGAGGTCTCCCCAGGCCCTCTGCTTCAGAGGGTGCCTCGTCACACAACAGCATGTGTATTGTTGTTGGCTTGGCTTTATTCTGTTTCGTTGGTCTTCTAAGGAAATTTTTTGGAAGTTCAATAATTGACAGAGTGAAAGACTTTATGGGAGAGTAATGTGGGACAAGCTGAACTAGAACCGGCTGGACTGGGAGGGGGTCAAGGGTGTGTTGGGGGTAGGGGAGCGCTGGGGAGCACAGCAAAGGCAGCCCCTCCCCTGGAAACCTGAGAAGGACCAGCAGCCCCAACTCACCTGATGGGGGCTCTGGGTGTGGCTCTTTTCCAAGGTGACTGTCTCCTCCCTCCCATTTGTGCTGTTTAAGAGCTGCTAAGAACCGTCTGAAAGTCCTTCATCAGAAAAGTGACATGTGTGGAAGGGGGACTGTCCCCTGGCTCCACGAGGCGCTGAACCGAGTCAGTCCTTCCTGGATCAGAAGTGTTCGGCCTCACCCCACTCCCGCCCACCCTGACCCTGGGGATCTGGTAGCAACGGGTCATGCAGACCCGCAGGCCCCCTTTCACCTGCACTTCTCCATGGAGATCTGAGGGGAACCACCCACCCGGCCCTACCCAGGGGTCTATCTTGATTTATAACTTGGAAAGAGACAAGGGGAAGTGGGCCTCCATTTATGGCCTTGTCCCGGGACTGCAAGTTGGTGGGTCTGATTCCATGCAGTGCTTAGAGGAAGTCTACTGCCTTTGTAACTACAACACAAAGGCTCAACAGTGTGGCACTAATAGCTTGGGCTTTGTAAGCCTACAAGGTCCACCGTAACTCGCACACCTGGAAACTGCCTGGTCCTTCCAATCACAGGACCCAAGGGCCTGCTGGCAGTCCTGCTCTGGGACTGTAACCTCCAGGTACCACCTGGGAAAAGCCTTCTGAGAGTATTTCTTTTCCCCATTTCTTTTTCTCCAGCCTGTGATACAGTGTTTCCTCTGTCCATCCTTCATATGACACCATGGGTACACAGTTCCCTTTGACAAAGGAGCCTTTAAAAGCCCCGTAAAAGGTAACTTGAAAGAGTCACATACTTATTCCCCTGATGGGGAAATTTATAAGAACTCAAGCTGTGACAACCAAAACCAGAACATTGTTCTCAGAGCTTGAGAAGCAGCTTTCCACCTCAGCATGCAGGGCTTCTAAGTCAGGACAAGTAGGAGGGACGCCACCCTGGGAGGCAGGTAGCCCCGGATGCAGCACTGGCTCTGTGACCTTGGACTGGCCGGGTGGCTCTGCTCAGCCTTTCTGGGCCTCAATTTCCTCTGCTATATAACAGAAATAATAGCATACTCTTTGTCTACATCACAAGGCAGAAACGGGGATGAGATAATGTCATGAAAGTCAGAGTGTATTTTTTATTTTTATTTTTTATTTTATTTTATTTTATTTTTTTTGCCTTTTGTCATTTTATGGCCGCACCCGCGGCATGTGGAGGTTCCCAGGCTAGGGGTCTAATCGGAGCTGTGGCCACTGGCCTGCGCCGCAGCCACAGCAACGCAGGATCCGAGCCGCGTCTGCAACCTACACCACAGCTCACGGCAACGCCGGATCGTTAACCCACTGAGCAAGGGCAGG
>PVHT020000141.1:988429-1022917 GCA_004024745.2 Catagonus wagneri
GTATTTTTTAAATGATATAAAGCACTTGGACAATTTAAAAGATTTATGCAGATGTATTACTGTTACTATGTATACCAGCGCTGTCCCAAAGAACTTTCTGTGCAAAAGAAATGTTCCCTATATGTGCTGTCCGATACTGCAGACACATGTGGCTATTTTCTTCGGTTTTAAGGCTGCACCTGGGTTCTCAGGCTAGGGGTCAAATTGGAGCTGCACCTGCAGGCCTGTATCACAGCCACAGCAACACCAGATCCATGCCGCATATGCAGACCTACACCACAGCTTGTGGCAACACTGGATCCTAAACCCACTGAGTTAAGCCAGGGAGTGAACCCACATCCTCATGGACACTATGTCCAGTTCTTAATCCACTGAGTCACAGTGGAAACACCGCATTTGACTACTGAATTTTTTAAATGTGTCAAGTACAACTGAGAAGCTGAATTTTTCACTTTCCCTTTCCTTAATTTTAATTTAAATAACCACATGTAGTAGTAGGGACTGTATGAGGTAATGCAGACAGAGACTTTAATAGACAGCTGCCCGTTTGGGCCTGCTCAGCGTCTGTTTAATATTTCTCTAATGACAAAACTGTGATGGTCAATTTTATGTCTCAACCTGACTGGACTAAGCCATGTCCAGAGAGCTAATAAAACATTATTTCTGAATATGTCTGTGGAGAATGTTTCTGGAAGAGATGAGCTGAACTGAGAGATGAACTGGTGAACTGCACAAAGCAGATGGCCCCCACCTATGCGGTGGGCATCATCCAATCTGTCACAGGCCCACACAGAACGGAAAAGAGTAAGGATGAATTTGCTCTCTCTGCTTGAGCTATGGACTCCGTCATCTCCTGCTCTCAGACTCCTTCGCTCCCAGTTCTCAGGCCTCCAGATCTGGGCTGAATGACATCACCAGCTGTCCTGGTTCTTCCTCTGGCAGACAGTAGACAAAAGACCTGTGGGCCTCCATGACCGTGTGAGCACATTCCTACGATAAATCTTGTCTCCACCTACACAGCTGTATTTCTATCTGTATCAACACCTGATCTGTCCTATGGGCTCTCTTTTGCTGGAGAACCCTGATTCATACAAGTGCTTGGGCATCCTTTAGAGGAATGACCTCTCACCCACAAGAGGTGATACAAGTGGTTGTCAATTGTCACGTCTTGCTCTAGCCCACTGCACACAGCCCAAGTGAGGCCAGCGTTCATCTGCCAGGACTTTGAATTTCGAGGGAAGTTTGGCATGGATGGAGAGAAACCAAAAATCATCGGAAGTGTTCAACCCGGTAGCAGTGGTACCTCTCAGGCTCTTAATTCACTCCTGCTGCTTGCTTTTTCCACACGTTCATGGTTCCCACCACTTTCAAAAGCCAGTTCTTCAACTACTGCTCCTCTGTGGGCCACCCGACATAGTGTCAATTAAGTTACCGCTGACTGCTGACAACCTCACCAATGTGTGTAACAATATATTTCCAAAATACTCGTTTCTGACAATTTCTTGAGGACCCCACGGGGACTGAGCCCCAGAGAGCCATAGCAGTAACCCACTTATTAACACAGCCTTGTTGGATTTTCTCACTTTTCCATCTCACACTATCATTTCCTCACATGTATTTCGTAGGTTCATCTCCCAACCCAACTATTTACACCTGAGTCCTGGTCTCAGGTTTTCAAGAATAGAGAGGAAGAAGCTGAAACCTGGTAGTTCGCTGTCTTTACTGAACTGGAAGACCCACTGGTCCTAAGAAGTACCGAGGCCCCTGTCGCTGAGCAGAGCCCTTATCTTTCCAGCACTGGAGACTTCCTGCAGGAAAGCTGCCAAATACTGCACAGCAGTTACA
Source organism: Catagonus wagneri (assembly GCA_004024745.2). Classification (NCBI taxonomy): domain Eukaryota; kingdom Metazoa; phylum Chordata; class Mammalia; order Artiodactyla; family Tayassuidae; genus Catagonus; species Catagonus wagneri. The sequence continues at coordinate 990,275 of PVHT020000141.1, forward strand.
CTCTCAACTGAGTGGGAAATTCTGGGCAGAAAGAAGTGCTCATTTGTAGTCAACCTTTTGGAAGGCTGTGGCCCCAGAGAGAACTGACACCCCACCACCACCATGGCTCTCCACCCTCTCCTGTTTCTCTAGAAAAGTGGGGTCAGGAGGGATAGAGAGACTGAGACTAGCTCTTTAACATTCCATGGCTGCAGAGGATGATGATCCCTAAATGGATCAGGACCTTGGTCATGATTCGTGCCCGAGGTGGATGACATGTCAGCTGAGCAGAGAGGAACAACCAGATCATTCAAAGTGCATCCCAGTGAAGTCTGCCAGAAATGACGTAATCTCCGAGGGACGTCAAGCCCAGCACCCATATCTGCAGCTGCTACTATCTACCAAATGCAGCTAAGACAGATCCATCATCCCATCACAGATCATAAATCCAAACTGCAATTAAAATGCAAAAGAGAAGATGCCAGCTTCCTTGGAACATCAATGGAAAGCTGCTCTTATTTAGGGTTTTTTCTCTTCTCTTGTTTTGATCCATTGCCATTTGAAGAGATGAGAACACAGGTTTCAGTTTTGCTTTTACATTTGCCTGAGCTTTTTTTGACATTGGCTTTCTTCTCTTTAATTTTTAGTTTCATCCAGCACAAGTAGGGGGTAAGAAAAGGAATGATGAAAGGCTCAGGCATCAGAAATCCAAGCTCTGATTCAAAACAGCCATCCTGATGAGTAGTTTTCAAACAATGGTCCAGGAGCCCTAGGGCTCTGACCAGGCATCCGTGGCCACTGGGAGCCAGGAACGGAAGAATTCTGACCCCCATGCCTGCTTTACCACATCCATTCTATTTGATGCATTAGAGCTCTGTACACGATTTATTTTTTGAGAAAACCTAACATTAAAGTTGAAAAACAGTTATATTTTAATACCACATTTACATACTCATTGAGCAATTCTCCTTTAGGAAAGAACGGCCCCTCCATTTGCTAGCTATGCGAGGGACTCAAAGCTTTTCTCATGTATTCTGGTTTGCTAAGAAATGTGAGCATTTGTCAGTAGTGTTTTTGTTTTGTTTTCTGTACGCACACGCTCGTGACATGCAGAAGTTCCCAGGCCAGGGATCAAACCCGCACCACAGCAGCAACTCTATTCACAGCAGTGACAATGCCGGATTCTTAAGTGCTTGGCCACCAGGGAACTCCCTATCGGTAGTTTTTATTGTTTGCTGGTTAGTTAGCTTTGCTGTGAGGACATCTCCTCCCCCGCATTTTCAGGATATTCTAACTCCACTGGGTACAGCACTGGGAGGACACAGTGCCCTGCTTCCCTCTATGAAAGACAAAGGAAGGAACCCTCCTTTTCCCACCCCTGGTGACCACAAGGCAACATGGGTTCATCCAATCGGGTGCAAAGACAGTTTTTGTTACTCAAGAACCAAGACTGACATGGTGGGAACTTTTGCATGTTACGAGCATGTGTGTATCCCAAATCTCAGTGGCTGAACCCAAAGGTTTACTTCTCCCTCGTGCAGTTCTGATGCAGGATGGGTGGCTCTCTGTTTCTCTGTCTGCCCTTCAAGAAACAGCAGGCTCATTACTGCTTGTCAAGACCTTGTGGCCAAGTGGACCCATATGACCCCAAATTCTTACAAGTCTCCTTAGAAATGTTTAAAAATTCTTGAAACAGCAGTCTGAGCAGCATGCATATCAGCGGCTGCCACGCTACTGTTTTATATTATTTATCATTGCTGTTGTGATTACCGGAATTTATGGCAGTCATTACCCAACAGCCACCCCGATGCTCTCAGCCAGCAATCTGTCACTCTTCTCCTTGGTGGCAGGGAGTAGAAAGGACACTGGCAGTTACAGAGCACCCAAAGCTCAGGGAGTCTTTGGTAAGGATGATGCAATCCTCCCTCAGAGAGCTGGTAAGATCTTGACGATGGGGAGAAGAGGAGAGAGAGAAAGCAAGGAAAGAGAAGCAAGAACTAATGAAGGCAGCCAGGCACCTGTCAGAACTCTAAAAGCTGAAGCACCAGAAAGGAAAGGGACAGGGTCACAGCACAACCTGGGTCCAAGTATTTGAGGGGTTGGTTGTACCCTGAGCAGTTTAAAAGGACGCCTTCATTCACAATAAACAACAAAAACAGACACAATGGGGAGTTCCCATTGTGGCTCAGTGGGTTAAGAACCCGACATAGTGTCCATGAGGATGCGGGTTTGATCTCTAGCTTCGCTCACTGGGTTAAGGATCTGGTGTAGCCACAAGCTGCAGGGTAGGTCATTGATGCAGCTTGGATCACGAGTTGCTGTAGACTGTGGTGTAGGCTTCAGCTGCAGCTCCAATTCGACCCCTAACCTGGGACTTTCCATATACTGCTGGTGTGACCCTAAAAAGAAAAAAAAAATAGATACACCTAAAAGGTGTTTTTTTCCCCCAAGGCCAGAAAGCAATGCTGGCTCCTTTATCCTGACTTAGCATTCACAGTGCAACACCCATGTTTGCCCTGTGATTCATAAACTAATAAAAGAAAGACCTCATCCGCTCAAGAACATAACCGCACAGAGATGGAGCCGACCCTGTCAGACACCATCATTAACTTCACAGGTTAATTTCAGTGATTGCCAATTTGTAGGCAAAGTTCTTCAGGAATACAAATGCTCTTGGTTTACCTGAACCTCTCACATTCTTCCTCTTAGCCCCAGTGCCCATGGGTGAAAACAATACAGTCTGCTGACTGCCATCCTAAGGTTGTGACAACCATGACACCAATATTAGGAAAGTCCCTAAGATTTGAAAAACAAATTCTGTATCTGTTTCAAAGTGCTTATAGCCCATTAGTTCAGTTGATTTTTATGAGAACTCTCTAGAATGGGACATTATGTTTCATTTTGGGGGCCACGAGCTCAGTCCTTAAGGAGAAGGATAATGTCTTTCAGAGGCTACAGATCTCCAGCCTAAGCACAGCACCTGGCACAAAGTAAGTGCTGGGACATGTTTACAGAAAGAATGAGTAAATAAATTAGGGAACTTGTGAAAGTGATTTCTATTAGAACAACAAGAACACTGAAGTCTGTAGAAAGTGTTATTTGCTTAGGTTCGCCATGCTATTTGGTGGAAGAAGTGGTATTGTGCCTCCTAGTTTTGTGCTCTTCTCACTTACATACATTTCACTGTACAGATATTGCTTTTTTTTAATAACCCCAAGGAAGAAAACCTGACCCAATGTGCACACAGCAGGGACAAGCTAATCCAGTGCAAGACATTATTCTACTTTCTTAGTCCTATTTCCCATCAGCTAATATGGAACAAGGATTAACTACAAGCCAGCTCTACTTTTCATAGTTGAAACTGATATTTTAATATACCCATGGGAACTGATAAACAGAGTGTCCCAGCCAGGCTCACAGAAGGCCCTCAGCCTTCTGAAGAAAGTGGCTTTGGTTAAAGAGGCACAGAGGAGCTCCGCTAAAAGAAAGAGAAAGGAGTGATGATGCAGGAGTGGGAGGGAGAATGGAAAGATGGAAGAAAGGCAGGGAGTGAGGAAAGAAGGAAAGAGGGAAAGAAGGGAGGGAGGGAGGAAGGAAGGAAGAAAAGAAGGGAGAGAGGAAGAAAGGGAGGGAGGGAGGAAGGGAGGGAGGGAGGGAGAAAGGGAGGGAGGAAGGAAGGAGTAAGCCAAGAGGGCGTCCTGCCCCCAATAAACTAGAGGGCCACTTTCCAGTGTACTACCTCCATGGCAACTTTATTCCATGGTATGGAACCTTCCTGCGATCAACTTCCCCGTGTACACCAGCACAGCATCTCCTACTGAGATAGCTTCCCCCAGGGCTACAGAGCATGGCTTCCAGCAACTTCTACCAACATAGCTTTCGGCAGAGGGTCACTATACCCTCTCCAATGAGGTCTGGAGCTCAGTCTGGGGGAGGGAACATGTTCTAAATATTCTTCCTTCCTCAAACGTTTTGATTCAGCTCCAGGGGAAGTAGCTATCCCCCTGTATGTACGGCTCCTATATTCCTTAGAGTTCTTTTGACCCCTTAGTAGGCAATCTCTTGTTATAATTAATAATTCTTTAAACTTTCCCTATTCCAATTACTGTGCACAAATGTTCATAGTAGATTTATCTGTAATAACCTTAAACTGGAAAAAAAATCCAAATGTCCATCAAGAGACAAATGTAAAAACAAACTATAATATATTCATTAAATGGAAAACTAATAAACAATAAAAAATGAAGGAGTACACCTAAGAATGGATGAGTCTCAAAATAATTATGCTCAGTTAAAGAAATCAGGCAAAGAGGTATACATGCTATATTGTTCCATTTATACAAATTCTAACAATGCAAACTTATCTATACTGACAGAAAACAGATCTGTGTTTGCCTAATAATGCAAGTGGAGGTGTATTACACAGATGTATTACAAAGGGTCCCAAGGAAATTTGGGGCAGAGGTGATGGAAACATTTATTATTTTTATTATGTTGAAGGTTTCTCAAGTGTATATATATATATATGTCAGAGCTGATCAGATTCATAGTTTAAATATATGTACTTCAACTCCACATCAATAAGGTTGGGAGAAAAAGACAAAAAATAAATAAATCTTGTTTTGTCAGATCTGTCAATATTTTCTCATACATATCTTCTATTTCCAAACTACAATATTTGTTTGCCATCCAGTGGTGCAATGTTCATTTGCATTTTCTCTTGTTTTTTATGACTTGATTTTTGAAAGATATTTCACTCTTTACTCACATCAGAATTTAAATGAGAACTTAAAAAACAAACTGGATTTAAAGGTACAGTGGGAGAACACATAAACTATTGAGTTGCACTTGCTTCTTATTCAGCATTTGGAAATAAAAGTCCTACTGAGCTAAAAGTGGTCAATGAAGAGAGTACACCTTTAATTGGTTAATTGGGAACGCAGTCAGCATGTTTCACCTTCAAAATGAGAGAGAAGTGTCTCAATTACCCAGCAAATGCCTGAGTGTGCCACAATTAGCTAATTATTGATGGCATTATTTCTGCGCTTGATTAGTAAGGCAGTCACCATGAAAGAGAATACTAGTGTCAAAAATCCAAATCCAGAACTTCCAGAAGTCAAGTTTAGTTGGTATGTTCCAGTAAAGGAAAAAAATATTAATGTTTAGGGCGGAGGCCACATATTTCTAGTCACCAATCACACTTGGTTTAGGAAATCTGTTTGAATTGGGAACGAAAGTCATAGATTTCACAACCATCTTTTTTTCAAATATTCTATTCTTCTTCATTCATAAACCATCCAAACTTTTCCATGTTTTAAAATCCTATCTCCGCAACTTTTTCTGGTCCCTCAAAGGGCACAAAACTGTAAGTGAAAAGGTTATATTAAATCTATTCCTACATAAAAAATAATGGCATATATAAGGCAAAATAGTTATAAGCTCCATTAGAAAATCCCTTAACAACAATATATTATCTGACATTTCTTGGGGCTATAATGTTCCCAACCTTATTACAGCTCATTACTTCTTTCAGTAGTATTGGATCTTGAAATATTGAAATTAGAGGTAGTTTGGTGTGCCTGGATCTATTTCCGACTGAGCAGCACCATCTGAACGGAAACTAACACTCATGGTACACTGTAATATGAATACTGAGGATTTGGACTCAGACAAAACAGAAGTAAGTTCACAATTCAGTCCTTTGCTTTTCAAAATACATTGAATGGGTCAACTCTTAGAAGTACATTTTTTTCATCACAGAATAGAGTATGCCTGCTTTGCATAAGCATTCAGGCTATGGCAGCTGTCCATCAATGAAGGTTCACTGGATGGAATTTCAAGGACAGATATGCACAGTTGTATGTCTCACACCTGAAGCATTTGGGGATCACCAACTATTTTGCCATTTAAAAAAAAAAAAAGGACTCAAGATCCCATCCTATGGACCTAGAAACTATCGTGCTAAGTGAGGTCGCTCAGACAATGAGACACCAACATTAAATTCTATCAATTACACGTGGAATCTACAGAAAGGACACGTTGAACTTCTTTGCAGAACAGATACTGACTCACAGACCTTGAAAAACTTATGGTTTCCAAAGGAGACCGGTTGAGGGGTGGGGGGATGGCTGGGGGTTTGGGATGGAAATGCAATAAAAGTGGGTTGTGATGATCGCTGTACAACTATAAATGTAATAAAATTCACTGAGTAATAAAAAAATTAAAATAAAAAAAGAATAAAAAGATCCCATTCTACACTCACTACAGAGAGCTCAGACCCCTATCAATCATTTCTGATAATTACTTAGCGGCCATGGCCTCCGTTAGCTCCGTTGCTGCCTGTGGTCCATTCCTATGAGTGTCCTCTCCGAGCTTCCTCTTGAACACTTCCCTCTTCTTCACTTCCCATGTAACGTCCTTTCCCTTGAGCCTCCACCTTTCACCCAAGCATGGAAACACCCTCCTCTCTTTCACTGCCACCAAGTACTACTGATACTGCTGTGTGTTAAGAAACTTTCGAGTTTCAAGTTTTTAAGTATTAAAGTTGTTATATTTATGAATTTATTCTCATGTATAAACACCATGAACTGCTAATCTCATCATAACCATATCATAAATACTCCTGATTGTGACAGACCTTGTGGTAGCATTTTGCCCAAAGACTTAATGAAAACAGATTAATTCTCACCCCATGATAATAGATGGATACAATTCCCCTTTTCATCTTTGTGAAGAAGAACAGGGAAATCATAAGACACAAGCCAAAGTCATAAAAATCCAATTTTTAGCAAAAATAAAACTGTTCCATGGGTCCCTGATACACTTTAGTGCAGCCAGACTATTCGTGCAAGAAACATTTAATAAGTGCTGGGGATTGTGCTAGGTTTTAGGAATAATGGTAAACAAAATAGTCATGATTCTTGCCTCATAGTGCAGGGAGTCCAGTGAATATATACACAGAAAAATAAAAGGTCCTGAAAAGGACCCTGGAAATCAGATCCCCAAAATCCACAGAAAGAAGACCATAGAAATGAAATTACTTACTAAAGGCTACACAGATGGTGGCTAAAGCCAGATTCCGTAATGAAGGACTTAAGCTCATCTCCGCCATTATCTAACTGTATTATACGACCTCCCAGTTGCATACAGTGGACTTGTGTGAAAGAGTTTCTAGAACTCTTTCATGTCACAAGAGCCCCTAAAAGCCTACAGCAGGAATAGCAGTAGCAGTAGCAACATGTATTAAGAGTTTTCTAGGTTCTGAGCACTTTTAATGGATTAACCCATTCAACCATCAAAACTCTTCAAGGCAGGTGTTGCTACCCTCACTTACAGAGAGGTAAAGCCAACTTACCAAGGTGTCTCAGAGAGAGTTACACTCAGAGCTTGCACTCAAATCTCCTCAGGTCTTTCTTATGACAAAAATCAATGTTTCAATCTCTACACAGATACAGAGAATATCTGTATACAGAATACAGAACACAGGTTCATGAAAGATTCCTCTGGACTTTTAATCAGGATATAGAAGATATATAGTGTAATTGACAAGAAAAGAGGTCCCCAGATGACACAGCAGAAGCAGCTTTGTAACAAGTTCCCACACTCTCTGGAAGGTTGGAAACCAGGACATGTCTGTAGGTGTTTGTATAGCTTTGGACTTTGCTAAGTGCATTTTGGCACTCATAATTTTTTTGGTACTTTACCAATTAATATGTTGTTAGACCAGTTAAAAGCAGATTTCAATGGTTTCTTTAGTTCTTCATATTGAACACAAAGGTCTACACTAGTTCTGCATAAATAATGATTCAGGAGTTTCTGTCGTGGCTCAGCGGAAACGAATCCGACTAGGAACCATGAGGTTGTGGGTTCGATCCCTGGCCTCACACAGTGGGTTAAGGATCCAGCGTTGCCGTGAGCTGTGGCAGCTCAGATCTGGCGTTGTTGTGGCGGTGACATAGGCTGGTGGCTACAGCTGCAATTAGACTCCTAGCCTGGGAACCTCCATATGTCGCAGATGCAACCCTAAAAAGACAAAAAGACAGAAAAAATAATGATTCATCTATGAATTTTTACTGAGTGCATATTATGTATTAAGCAGTGCTTGTAGTGCTCTGAAGATAGCAATGAACAAAATCAACATTATCCGTGTTCACAGATTACATTTGGGCAGGAGTTCTGATTTTAGTCTCTCCCTCTCTTCCCTAGCCAGCCTTCGTGCCCTATTCTTTCACCACCATCCCCCTAAAAATGTCTTCCTCGAGATCTCCCCTTTCCTAATTTCCAGCTTCTTCCCATTTCTACTTCCAAACATTCTGCTGATGCTGTTTTCTCAATGAGCCTTTGGTTAACAGAATAAACCAGGTGAAGAGGAGTATTGGCAGGGTGAATAATGGTCCTAACCCCTAACACCTGTGACCGCCTCCTTGCATGGTAACAGGGACTTTACAGATGCGATTAAGTTAAAGGATCTTGAGATGGAGAAATTATTCCAGATTATCTAGCTCAGCTTTACATATAATTACAAATATCTCTTTAAAAGAGGGAGGCAGAAGATTTGAAGACAGAAGAGAAGGCCATGTGCAAATGGAACACACAGTGAGCTTTGAAGATGCTCTATTGCCGACCTTGAAGATAGAGGAAGGGGCCATGAGCCAAGGAATGCAGCTCTGGAAGCTGGAAAAAGCAAGGAGACAGATTTTCTCCTAGAGCCTCTGGAGGGAACATGGCCCTGCAGACACCTTGCTTTCAGCCCATTGAAACTCATTTCAGATTTCTGAAACGCCCAGAACTGTAAGAGAATAAGTGCATCTTGTTTTAGTTTGTGGTAATTTCTTATAGCAGCATGAGAAGCTAATATAGGAGGTGGGTCTAAGACTCTTCATGCAAATCCACGTTTCCTGGTCTCATCACCAGTTGGATGGCATTTCTCAGCTTCCCTTGCAGTTGCTCTTGCCTACCTTTATTAAAATCATCCACAGACTTTAACGATGCCATGGTCTTGAAATTCTCTCTTACGGATTCTTTGATTCTTCACTACTCATCTCTACGACCACATTATCTGTGCCTCCTCTGAGCAGATCCTCACCCTTCCTGTCTCCACAGTTTCTGCTTTTCCCTTTGTGTATCTCCTGACAATCCCACTGAGGCCTTTATCTACTACAACAATGCCATTATGACCAATTCTACAAACCCAGTCCTGGTCTTTTAATTTTCCAAATAACTTTACCCATCTGATAGACCCACCAGAAATTTAAATTTATCTTTATTCCAAAAATTTAACTTTCTTCTTCTTCCCTATTTTTGTACCAGGCACTCTTGTTACCTCAGTCAAACGGAATAAAAACTTGAGTCATCTTTGTGGAAGGGAGAGGATTTGCATTAATTTTTGATATAAATTTCTTACAGTCATTCAATTGACATTTACCAAATGTATGTCATATTCAGGTACCATATTAGGCCACAGACACATGGATGTACCAAATGAAGAATCTGCTCTCATGGAAGTGATGCTAGTAAGGAGAGTATACACTGAACAAATTAACAAGTAAATATGTATACCCGGGGCGGGGGGGGGGGTAATAAGTACCACAGAGAGCAAGAAAGCAAGGGAAGAAGATATGGCAAAGACCAGTAGCTATTCACTCAATCCATATTCCAGAATAATATTTCCCAGTCTTCATGCAGTTAGGTTGAGCCATATGACTAAATTCTAGTAAACGGAATGAAACAGAAGTGAAATGTGTCACTTTGGGATAGAGCTCTTAAAAAGAGGTACATTCTTATGTTAGCTCTAGGGTATATATATCCTCTTGAAGGGATCCAGAATACACCATAGTAGCATAAGGATTATTTTGAATTGAAGACATATGAGACTCAACAGATGCAGGAAGAGTTTTGTTTTGTTTTGTTTTCCTGAGCTCTCCTTAGCAGCCTAAAAGCAGAGGCTCAAAGGAAGTCAATGATCATAAATCCCTTCCCCAGAAGTTTTGCAACCAGGGAAAACTGACTCTTATCACCAGTTAAGTTGGCACTGGGATAAGAAATTGCTTGAACAGGCAATTATTACAAAATTGTCTTATCTCCCATTTATTCTCCTAAGACCCCATTTATCTTCCTAAAATTTAGTTATTTCCCCATAAGCACTCTTCCTCTATTAAGATGGCATATAAGCCCTCAACTCTATCTGCCTCTCTGGGTCACATTTTTCATGAGCTCCCATTTACATACATGAATAAACACTGCCTTGTCTTTGTTTCTGACTTTTGTCAATTTAATTCGTAGTCCCCCTATGACTTAACCTAAACCTGATTTTTCTACTTAGGTCATTAACATAATAGATATTTAACTATCTTTGCATTCTTAGAATGAATCCTACTTGGTCGTTGTGGCAGAAGCTGCTCATTGTCCACCAAAATATATTTTCCCCTACAGCCTCAGTAATAGAGTTGAAGCTGGGACTGTGGCAGCTGAGCCTTAGACAAGAGAGGGCTGATAAATATTTTTAAAACTGGCCTTTGAATTGGAGGAAGACATGATATGTAGGATTTGCTTAGTTTCCATGTTGAGTCTACACTATGGCCAGTTTCAAACTATGAGTGTGATACCACTAAATACAGAATTAGCAGATATTTTCCCAGCATGCCACTGTTTATCCAGACTGGCTTGCAGTTAGATGTAACCAGGTGACTATATTCTTGTCAGCAATATGAGAAGGAAATTGTGCACAATTTCTTTTACCTTAAGATAGTAATCAGGAGTTTCCTTCGTGGCTCAGTGGTTAACAAATCTGACTAAGAACCATGAGGTTGCAGGTTCGATCCCTGGCCTTGCTCAGTGGGTTAAGGATCCGGCGTTGCCGTGAGCTGTGGTGTAGGTTGCAGATGCAGTTCAGATCCCGCGTTGCTGTGGCTGTGGTGAAGGCCGGCAGCTACAGTTCCTGTTAGACCCCTAGACTGGGAACCTCCATATACCACGGGTGCGGCCCTAGATAGGGGAAAAAGACAACAAAAAAAAAAGTAATCAAACATGTCCCATATTCTCTTTTTCTCTTTTCTGTCACCTGGAACCCATGGTGGCCCATTTTTGTTTTCATGCAGGTGATAATGATGTTCTAGTAAAAGAACGGTCCTAGATCAGTAGCACCATTATCAGCTGGGCATTTTTTTTTTTTTAAGGCAAATTCTCAGGCCCCACTCAAAATCTACTACACTAGAAAGTCTGACAGCGGGACCCAGCAATCTGGATTTTTTAAAGCTCTCTAGGAGATATGTGATTTGCAGTAAAGTTTGAAACCCACTGTGCTAAGTAATAATGAAGCAACGGATGTGAAGTAACCTGAGTCCCTGAGTGAATACACAGAACAACCAGCTTACCTGCAACCTTACAGAATCAATAGGAAAGGAAAATAAATGTCTATGTTCTTTAAGCCAACTGTTTTTTGAGTCCAAGCAGCTTTGCTTCAATTTAGTTACTATAGCTTTGGCTTTTTTCATTGGCATTGAATATGCTGTAATAATATTTTACTTACAATTTAATGTACTGAAATTCTATTTAAAACTTTTGCATTTACATTTATAGTTGAGACTGATGTACATATTTCTTTTATATCTGCCCTAGTCCAGTTTTCATAGTAAGGTTATACTGGCCACTGTAGGGTTGTTTTGTTTATTTTTTGTTTTTCTTTCTCACTTTCTAGGCATACCATTCCCTGTACAGGGTCTTTTATGATTATCTCCACCTCCAAGTCTTACGGTGCTGGTGTGGGGTCTCTGTTCTATAACAAAATGGGTCAGATCCTCTCACCTGCCAGTGGCCAGCTTGCTTCAGTCCCTGGTAATAGGTGACATTTGTAGCTTCTCACCTCCCAGGCCCCTTACTTGGCCTAAACAGTAATCGGCAGCACTTTCCTTGTGAGAAATGGTTTAATAACACTAAAGTGAAAAATCATAATTCCCTATAGCAGCCATGATTTAGAAATGGAAGTTGTTAACTGGATATGTTTACAAGTCTGATTCTTCCTACCCATCATTTAACTTAGAGACATTTTACACTAAGACAGCAAAATCTGCTTAATCTCACGACATGCTGGTCCAAACTAACTCAGTTACAGTAACTATGCGCAATAGATTATAATTCTTTTAACATTTCGTTCCTTATTTTAACTGAGAAAGGTAATGACCAGTTCAGGATTTTGGATTTCACCAAGTACTTGTAAAATATAATGCATCCTTACTTTTCCATAAGGTAAGGACAGAACAAGAAATCAAGACTTATAATCCTTTCTACTTTTTTTTTTTTTTTTGGCTTTTGTTTTTGTAGGGCCACACCTGCCGCATATGGAGGTTCCCTGGCTAGGGGTCAAATCGGAGCTACAGCTGCCGGCCTACACCACAGCCACAGCAATGCCAGATCCGGGCCGTGTCTGAGACCTTCATCACAGCTCACGGCAACGCCAGATCCTTAACCCACTGAGCAAGGCCAGGGATTGAACCAGCAACCTCATGGTTCCTAGTTGGATTTGTTTCCGCTGTGCCACAAAACAGGAACTCCCATAATCCTTCCTACATTTTGAATCTATGCTGTCTCACATATCTGAGCATTTCTCTGATCCAATTAAATTCTTCTGTAATTCATCTTCCCCCTTTTCCCTTCCCAATGCCAAGGCTATTGTGATGATATGCAAACAGGTCTTCTTTGTCCATTTTATTCTCTCCCCACATGATGTTACATTCTACCACCACAATTCTAACTACACATCTAAGTTGTTGATAACATTTGAAAGTCCCCACATTCACCAGTGCATAAAGAATGCATTCTTAGCATCAAATTCCCAAGGTCCTCAAAGGTCTGGCTTATCTCTAAATTTTACCCAAATACATGGGAGGACTCCAAGAGGACTTTACGACTTTAATACTGCCTTTCTCGTCACCTCCAGTGTCCTTGCCCACAGGATACTATCACCGTTTGTCCTTTGAAGCCCAGGTTAGATGCTCTGCCTGAGGTCAGTCTTCCATAAATGTTCTTGCTGGCAATTGTTTCACCTTCTTCTGAAATCCTATAACTTTTCCTATCTCTCTTCTGGCAATTTTTAATGTTTTACTTTGTATTTTAGTTCTCTGTGTCACTTGTGCTTTTGTACAATGATTTGTACACTTGACACACCTCAATATGGTGCTTGGAGGAAGTGCTCATGACCTGAGTGTGAGTGTATAACTCATGTTTTTTGTTTTTGTTTTTGTCTTTTAGTTAAATGGGGATAAAACACCATTGCTACCCCTAACCACCACTGTGGTTTGCTCTGGCCAGACTGGGAACTGACTAATAATGTGATCCAGGATGTGTTTTCATAAAATTCACATTTCATAGCTTCTGGCAGTTCTTTATGCCACTAAAGTCATCTCAAGGTTAATAATCAATTAAGTTAAATTTAGCATAGCACATTGGTGAGTTTTTAGATATGCAAATGATGGCTATTATTTTAAGAATTTTTACCTAAGGCTTATTTTTAATGGGCCTTTGTTACTCAAAACACTTCTGTCCTATCTTTTATAGTTTGGGATCCCAGCACAGTAAAATCTTTCCAGAACTCTAACATCTTTGAGTTCTGGACTCCCTCCATTCCTTCAACTTCTTCTTCTAAACCAGCCAATTCTTTCTTTCTGGAGCTCTTCTCTCTGTGCCAATACCTTGATAATGGCAGCCAATTAAAAAACCAGTACATACTCCTAACACATTGCTTTTCAACCTTTCACTCTGGAACTAGAGGTTCAGAGACATAGGATCTGATCTCAAGTCTTTACAGGGTGAGAGTTTTACCAAAAACATTGTCACTGCATAAGCTGGGATCCGGGGTTTCTGTCTATGGTATGTTTTCTCACCACCCATCTGCAAAGCCAATGCCACATATCTTAGGTTTTCCTTACAATAGCATGCCACTTAAATGATATTAGGAATTTGTAACTTTAAATCAACACTAGCTTCTCTAACCCATAAATTGCAAAATTTCCCAAATAAAGCTTACTTCTCACTCACATAAAATCCAGTTGTTGCCAGGAGAGAATTTCATTCCAGGTCAAGCTGGGACGCAGAGGGACAGGAGCTCTTGAAACTATGTACAAGCCCCTAAGTCTTTATGCTTTGAAATTAAAGTCTTTTCCTTTAGCCTCTCAGGCCTCCCCTCAGTCTCAAAAGGCTGACTTAAGAGTTAATGATTAGGAAATTTTGTTACAGCTAAAAAAAAATAAAACTAGTTAAAACAGTCTCTGTTTTGCCCTGCCTTGGCCCACTAACTTATTACTAATGTTTACTTCCTAGTTTGAGTTATATTGCACCTAGTGTTTTCTTTTGCTATTGGAAACTCCCTAACACCCCTTCCCTGTAAGCAATATTCATCCCAGAGAGAAGGTCCAGGAACGATAACCCCGAAGACAACCAGGGACCATCAGTGGGCTGACTGACACCGGCCTTGATGACTCTGAAATGACCTATGGAGAGAGAATATACACACCTTAATCAATAACCCTGTCTTCTGAGCTAAACCTATAAAACCCTTTGCTCTCTCCTCTCAAAAGAGGACACAGTTTTGAGCCATTAGCCTGCTGTGTCCTCCTTTGCCTGGCAAAGCAATAAAGCTGTTTTTTCTGCTTCACCCAAAACTCATCTCCAAGACTTTATTGGTGCTGGTAGACAGAGACTGCTTTTCAGCTACACTCTGGCATCTTCTACATGAGGCTTGTGTGGCTTCCAAGGTTGCCCTGGATGTTATTCCTTCCTTGGAGAAGATGTGGAAGCACACAGAAGATTTTATGCAACAGGCCTGAAAAAAATATAGATACAGATACAGATACAGATACAGATACAGATATAGATATAATGTGGAACTCAAGCCACGGCATATTAGCATAAATACAAAACCTGAAGCTGACGCTCATGACCAGCCTGGCTCTCTTTCAGTAGAGATGCAGCCTGCCCTAGCAAGCTCTCCTTTTCTCAGTAAAGGGATGGCTTACTCAAGCAGGCCCATATCCAGAATGAGGAGAGTTTCAGACCCTCGGCTAATCAGTCAAGTCCCACTACCCTTTCCCTTTCTCACTGGCTATAAAAAGAAGCAGCCAGCTTCCATTGGGGTTGGCTCTCCCTGACCACCAGGAAGCCGTCCTGCTGTGCTAGCAGAACTTCTTATCTCAATAGATTCTTCTTTCTCTTCACTTCACTGTGAGTCTAGGAAATTTTTCTTCCAACCATGTTAGAACCATAATGATAGCTATAGATATAGATATAGATTGGACATAGATATATAGTTAGAGACATAGATATAGCTATAAATTCTCTCTCTTTAGTCTATCAGCCAGAACTCTATTACCTGGCCATAACTAAGTCTTTGGCAAACTTAGAAATGTAGTCTGGCCACGGCCCAGGTTTGCTGAATCCATCACCCGTGTCATTGATAGGGTGACTCATGGACTTGCAAGGAAATCTGCAACTGTGACTTGAGAAGAAATATCTTAAAATGGAAAGAGCTTGGTCATTGACATTAGGCAATCTAGGCCCAGGCATTTATTACACATGTGACCTCAATTGATTTCATTAACCTCTCTGAAACTGATTTCATCTGTAAAATGGAGCTGTAGTACCTATTTCATAGAGAGCTGTGATGAAATGTGAAATAATATATTTAAGAACAAAGTACCTGCCAAAAACATAAATTAGTATTTATGTCAGAATTGTTGACAGAATTTTGTGAGGAATCAGAAGTACAGCCTAACATCAGTTTCACGTTCCTTATCCTAAGCAAAAAAAAAAAAAAAATGTTAACACAGAGCTGACATTTATGAAACTTCCAATTAACAAATAATTCCTTCCTATTATGAAGAAATACTTAGACCTCCAAAAATCAGTAAAAGGGAATTCAAAAGGGTGTCTATAAAAATAAATGTTTGAGTTCCCATTGTGGCTTAGTGGTAACAAACCTGACTAGTATCCGTGAGGATGTGGGTTCAATCCCAGGCCTCACTCAGAGGGTTAAGGATCTGGTGCTGCTGTTAGCTGTGGTGTAGATCACAGATGCAGCCCAGATCTGGTATTGCAGTGGCTGTGGCGTAAACTGGCAGCTGAAGCTTCAATTTGACCCCTACTGGGATCTTCCATATGCTGCAGGTGCAGACCTAAAAAGACAAAAAAAAAAAAAATGTTGCTTCACAGCACAGATGTTCTAAATAGAATAAAACAATAAATAAGCCAATGCAAAATATTTGCATAAGGATTGGATTTTTATCATTTGCAGCAGTGTCCCCCAAAGCTAGTAGAGCTGGTTTCCTCTTGGGCAGGGTCTGTGGGATGGTTATCTTGTTTATATGAAGACAAAATTGTTTTTAGAGTCCAAATCTAATACGTTTTCCATCTGCCACTTGTAATTAGAAAATTTCTGCCTATGAGCAAGTGAAGGCTTGAAACACACTGAATATATGCAACCAAGCCTTCGGGTGTTTTCATGAATCACAAGAAAAAGTTCATGGCATGAAACTTGCCTAAAACTACATCCAGGAATGTCACCACCTCTTTGTACCAAAGCAATACACAACGATGTTTTTACTCCTCATTCTGGCACATTTAATCCCCATTCCTCATTTTGTTGAAAATATCCCTGAAAAATCCAAACTTCACAAAACTGGAAATAATGTTTGAAAGTTCCAAGTGATCAAATAAAATGTGGTGTGTGTGTGTGTGTGTGTGTGTATGTGTAGTGAACAAGAAAGGACAGGGAGTGAGTGAGCCTCTTGAAAAATAAATCCAATTACTGATTTAAAAGTCAGCTCATTTGTGGAGTTCCATTGTGTGGCGCAGTGGGTTAAAGATCTGATGTTGTCACTGAAGCAGCTCGGGTTGCTGCTATGGCACAGATTTGATCCATGGCCCAGGAATTTCCACATGCCACAGGTGTGGCCAAAAAAAAAAAAAAGTCAGCTCATTCAGAATGCGGAATTATATGCACTGTTGGTGCCGTTGCTCTGTGAAGATTTTATTATTCATACTGAGATTTCAGGAAGATCACTGTCCAAAACCCAGTGTTTCTGATTTCTGCCTGTAGCCTGATTTCTGCCTGTAGCCTGGGGCCCACATTATTTCCTGATTTGTTGTAAGAATGTTTACTGGTGCCCAGATGCTGGTTTTCTTTCGTTTGGCAGAAGTAGAGAGAGAGGAGGAGGAGAGGAGGGTGCTAAGACATTAAGGCAGTAGAGGATGTGGTAGTGTTTGCTTCTTTCTCTATTTGTGGCAGTGATGTTCACATGTGGTTACTGAATTTACACAACTACTTTGATGAATCGAAGTCATAGTTTTTTACCTGCCTCCTCCTTCTTTCTCATGGATCTAGGAATCAAAGTTAAAGGGCTATTTGGGATCATTTTTTGTTATACCCCAAAAGCAACTCTTAATATGTAGCAGAATCTCTACCCACTGAAGACTTTAATCCTGGTTAAGAGCTAATAAAGAAACCCTTCATGACACTTTTCCCTTTACAGTGCCTTACAACTGTTGAAACTTTTTTCATGAATACATTTCATTTGTTCTTCACAAAAACCATAATCAATTTCTTACTAGGCATCGTTAACCCTATTTACAGGTGGTTGAAAATAAGTCTGTTAAATTCCCAAAGTCACAGAAAGATCCAGAGCTAGAACCCAGTCCTCCTGATTCCTAGCTCAGGGATTTTGAGCAATTGTCACTCTCTTACAAAGGGAAAGAATCTTCCATTCTCCCTGGATGTACCAAGACATTCAATCAAGCTTAAGTTAAATTAAAATCCCAGTTTTCTGAGTGCCTGTTACTCCTACGAGTCTGGGCTGGAGGCCAGGGCAACACAGATCATGACAGAAGCAAGAAGCAAGATACCATGTCATTTGTCCTCAGTACAGGCATTCATATAGGCATTTCTGCAAGACCTTTAGGAATCCCTTCAATTCAATTTGGTTCATTCCAACAAATCTATAAGAAGATTTTAATCTTCTGTCCTAACATCCAACCCAGTCAGGCTCTAGCACACAGTACAGGTATATAAGGAAGGGAAGAGATCTTAAGAAGAAATCAGACATCTGCAACCAATTGTATTTTCCAGAGAGGACCACAGCAATCCCATCCCATAAGCTCTTCTTACCATGTATTATGGATTGAATGTTTCTGTCCCCTACCAAAAAAACAAAAACAACAACAAAAATATGTTGAAACGCTAACCCCCAATGTGGTGATATTAGGAAGTGGGAGTTTTGGGAGTTATTTGGGTTTAGATGAGGTTAAAGGGGGTACCCCATGATGGGATTAGTGCCCTTGTAAGAAAAGGAACAGATCCCAGAGCTTCCTCCCTCTGCTATACAAGGACACAGCAAGAAGGCAGCCATCTGCAAGCCAAGAAATGGGCTCTCGCCAAGAACTTGCCAGCACCTTCACCTTGGACTTCTCCATCTCCAAAACTGTGAGGAGTAAATGTCTGTTGCTTAAGCCACAACATGATGTGATGTAAGCTTGACAGTTTTTCTGTTAAGTGGTGGTCTCTAGGTCACCATTCCCTTGAATATGGGTGAAAATCCGGGACCACTTAATACCAGCAGGGCACAATAAGAAACAAAAGCAAAGCTATGTGTCTTCTGATGTTAGATCATAAAAAGGCCATACACATTACTTTCCTGGGATGCTCACTCAAAAAACCCAGCCTCCACACTTGAAGGAAGCCCAAACTATCACACAGAGGGACTCAATGAAGAGGCTATGTGTAATATTCCAGTCAGACAGACCAATGGAGGTCCCAGGCAAAGGTGGCCATCAACCACAGACATGTGGGTAAGATGCCTCGTGATAATTATAGTCTCCAGCTATGAAGCCACTTTGAGCTTTGAGTTTTCCCAGCTTAGACCTCAAAAAATGTGAGACAGAGACAAGCTATCACCATTGTGTTCAGTCCACATTACTGACCCACAGACTCCAGGAGCAGAGTGTTTTAAACACTAAGTTTTGGAGTGGTTGTTGCAGCAGTGGTAGCTGGAACACTGTCCCTAATGTGTGATTGAAAATGATTCCTTACCTTCATATCCTCAACCTGCAAACAAGTGGGGTGTGGGCGCAGGTGAGCTGGGTGAAACAATGCTTAGTAGAGACCAGACAAGCTTCTGTGCAAACTCACTCACAGGAAAAGTCTGTATCCACTGCTTGATAACATCAGCACACCTTTTACTGTCCATAAGGCACACTGTACATTATTTTAACTATTGTGTGCAGATGCCTCCCTCCCATTCTAATAATTAGGTCCTTGCTGACTCAGCCCTTCTTCAAGTGATCAGCAATCAAGGGAAACTTTGATCTCCCCGGAGCCATGGTCCAGCAGCAGTTTTAAGCAAATGACAGCAGTAGCGGCATTTCTTTTCATCCCAATGACATTTATACTCATTCATCATTTGCCAAATTATTCTTAAATTTTGAGAATCTTGGTCTAAAGCAATATTATTTGGATTCCACATCAGTGGATCAAACACCCTGAAAGACCCAGGAGAGGGGTGCTGTGTGAGGCTCTGACTCAGAAAAGCAAAAGTATATCCAGAATATAAGCCCCCTCAAGATGAATCACTGCCCCTTCCAAGAAGGAGGAGTTCAGAGTAGTGAACTTTCAACCTAATGCCTGGTTGGTCTTTTTGGGAGATGGAGATTTATAATGGCCACATCTCTCCTGCTGGCAGCTTGGGCTTTTGGCAGCAGCGGTAGTGAGGTCAGCCTTGGTAGCCAGGAGGCCATGTGTAAGGTCCACCTCTGCTACTGTGAAGACTCCATTCATGTGTCCAGTTTGCCAGTACTAGGGGGCAAAGGACGGTGGGGGGTGGGGGGGGCGGTCAATGACTGACTTTGAACAGTCAAGGCATTCTGTCAAGTTAGTGGTTCAGTGCCAGGTCTGTGGTTGACTCTGTGGTAGGCAAACACTAAAGTTTTCACACTTTATGACTCTTCACATGCTACTTCCCCAGTCCTCCTTGTCTCCTATCCTGCAATACTCCCTTTCAGGGCCATGAGCAAATACCCAGGTCATTTGCTCCAGGTCATGAGTCCATGTGTATTCTCACCTGCACTGTCTCCTCCACACAAAGTGGATGACCATATGCACCGCCCAGAGCTTTGCCTATGGGAAAATTTTCCCCCACTGATATCTATCCAGGTCTCCCCACAGTGGGATTTAGAGTAGCGTCAGTCCATTTTCAGTTCACACTGACACATCAGGCTGACCCAGTAGTGAACCAAGCTTGCTCTTCACCATCATCTGTGATCGGTTCATAAGGTATACACGAAGCGGCCATGGGTTTAAGCTGAAGGAGAGGCCTCAGCTCAACAGTGGTAGGCAGCATACAGTGGTCTAGGCCATTACTTATCAGCTAACACATGTCCACTGGCCCATTTCAAGCATAATCCAGATGGACTACTTCTGCCATCCTATTACAGATTATTGCTGGGCCCATCCAAATTTGTGACTCAATGGGTGAGAGAACCCAAGTTCATGAAGAGGAGTTCTGGACATACAGTCACTTATGTGACAGCCCCCTGGCCATATACTCTGTCTCTACCAGATCCAAGCAGCAGCCAGGAGCTGTTTTCTAAATGGTATAAATCTGTGCAGCAGATGAAATGGACTTGCTCTAGAATGGCATTGTCCAATATGATAGCTACTGACCACATAAGATTATTTAAATTTAAATTTAAATTTAAATTAAGTAAAATGATAGCCAGCCAGCTAACCAGAGAGATAGATAGGTAGATAGATAGATAGATAGACAGACAGATAGATAGATAGTCAGACAAACACTAGCCACACTTTTAAGTGCTCAATAGCTATGAGTGGTTAGTAGCTACCATACTACACAGAACAGAGAGAGAACATTTCAATATCACAGAAAGATCTATTGCATAGTACTTTTCTAGAACCCTAGGGTTCTGCAAGGTGATTTTTCCTTTGGGGCCTGCAATATAGTCTCCACAGTGTCCTCCCTCAGCATGGACACATTTAGCACTGCAGGATCTGCCAGAGTATATGGTCTGGGCAGAAAGGCTGTTGACACCATAGCCTACTGCAGACTCTCCTATACTCAAAACTGGCAGCTTCCTATGTTTTTAATTACCAAGAATGGAGTAGTACTCTCAAATAAGGAATGTATTGTCTCCAAATATCAAAGGAGCTTACTAAGTATTGTGCTTCTTTCTTAGTAGTGGGGGAATGTGAGCTGCAATGGGTCTTTTATTTTAGATAAGATGTCTTAGTATGCCCCCAAACCTGGATCCCTACAAGGTTCATTGGGGTCCCATGCATTTTCATAGGTTTATCACACACCCTCTGGAGCACTTGCCACTTCTTGCTTATCTGGTTTAGTTACCATGTCATCAATACAGTGGATGAAAGTGATGTTCTAACAGATGGCCAGATGGCACAGATTCCTTTGGACTCTACCATGACTGAAGGTGGAAGAGTTAATAATACTGACCTGGGGGAAGACTAGCCAAATGCTTACTCTTCTCTGTCTCATGTGAATGCAAACTTCTTAGACTCAGTTTGAAGACAAATGGAAAATAACACATTTGCTAGATAAATGGCTGCATCCCACATGCCAGAGGCTGTATTAATCTGCTCCCCCACCAGCACTACCAAATACACTACATCCAGCTGAGCAGCTGCAGTTGAGGTTACCACTCAGTTACTTCAGTCATTGACTGTCACTCAGTGGTAACCATTAGTTTCAGGACCAGTTAATTAAGTGGGGATTTAGCAAGACCACCACCCTTGCAGTCATTAAGTATTCGAAAGATAGGTATTAATATTCCCCACATGACACGGTATTTATTTTAATTTACTATCCAGGTCAGGGATAGGAAGCTTGGAGGAGAGATCAGATTTAGAGACTTCCAACTAGCCTTCCCTTCTGTGAGATCTCTCACCCCACAGCAAGGCAACCAACATGAGAGTTCTGCCAACTGCCCACTCTGTCCTTTCTAATTATCCATTGAGGGGACAAGGAAGTAATATCTGTGTGGGCCCACAGACCACGTGGACTCACAATAAGCCAGGCCTGAGCTAAGACTCCACTCACTTCCCAAGGAGGTCATAGTGAAACCTTGGGTCTCCAAGCGCTGATAAGAATCAGACCAGGGGCCCAATAATCCTCAAACATCTGGGGATTCCACTTTCTCCAATGCAAATTATCCTAGCAAATGTCTGTATGTCCATTTGGGAAAAGATGCAGAGCATTACTACTGATTAAACATAGCATGGGGTTGAAAGATCCTTCCCCACAGAGTCTTGGCCTCTCCTTCAATCAATGGGTCTTGAGTCTGAGAAGTGGCCAAGATCCAAAAACTGAGCAATGGATCTTGAGTCTTGTTGGGGTGATGACTCTAAGGTTCCTGATCATCTTGATCTTATTGTTTATTTTGATTATACACATTAAGTAGTATCCTTGTTAACTACCCATCTGTTTTGTCTCCAAGAACACTGTTCCTATGCAGTATCCGCACAGCTCTCTGCAGATTAAAACTCCTGGCTACAACTCTGATTTTGCCACTTACTGTAATAATTGTTTGTATATTTCTTCTGATTGTTAACATGCCACCTGGACTCTAATATTTCTGATTTTTATCACCCCCATTACCATCAGGAGCCCAGTTCAAATAACAGCATCTCTTACTGTTCGCTCAGACTGCAGAGCTTCTGAGCTTCTTGGTGATTCATTATTACCTGAGAAAACTGAGTGTCCTCTGGACTCTCCCATAGAAGCCTGTCAGGCATTGGATTTTCTGGCCTTAAGGGTTTATCCACGATCACATCCCCACTTCTCTGAACCTTCCAAACCCTTCCTCTACCATCTGCCTGTAAATCTTAACTTTTATCATCCTTAATTAACTCAACATCAGCCTTCTACCTACTCCTAATTTCCATTAGAAATTCAGAAGGCAGGAGGCAAAATAAAAACAAGTACCTTGGAAAATAGGCTGATGGAATAGGTAGATACAAGTAAAAAAATTTTCTAATAGAATTTAATTTCTCCTTATATTTACATTGCTTGTCCCTATCTCTACAATTTGAGGAAGACATCAAAGTACCTCACAATCATGCAAATTCGAATTAATATAAACAAATTGGTAAAGAATCTTCAGGTCCTCAGAGAGCAGGAATAGAGCTATCCTGGAAATTTTACCAGTTGGGTTTTTATTGATTTATTATTTGTTGATGTCACAATGATAACCTCAGAGAACTACATCTGCCATAAGAATAATTATCTTCTAATGAACAGAGGATTTATGGATATGTAACTAATACCAGAAACTTGCTGTAAAAGCTACGAAATTGTGGAATACCACCTTACACTCTGCAAAAATCAATGAAATAAATGTTTGCTTTGATCCTGGAGTAGAATTGGAATAATTTACTTCCTTGTCTCACTGGACTTGCTGCTGAAACAGAACGTGGTTTCATCCTCCTGGGTGGCCTGCCCCTTCCTGGTACTTGGTTTTGCCCAGTAAAGTTCATTTTCAATCTTTAAGGGCTAGCAGTCTACACTACCATCCCCCTAGCTTACACAGAGAATACCCAAAAATGTAAATGTTTCATTCTGTTTTAACCAAGCAGAAAAATAATCTCATAGGAATGTGTTAATTAGATCTGTAAATCAGATTTTAAAATACAGTGATTCTTAACTTTTCCTGAAAAGAAAAGTCAGCTAGTAGATGAGTCAAGAAGAGATTTATGTTAAAAGGGTTGCCTCCCTCTGTGACCAGATTTGAAAATTTTTAGATATATACATCTATTTTTTAGAGCAAATTTCACTGGAAAAAATAGGCCATTTGGTGGTCTGACCTCCTTTCTCTAGGGAAATAAACTGTGTACCTAGATTCACATACTTTCCTTATCAAAAATGTAGGATCATTTCTTTTAACGTCTACCTAGCTTTCAGGTTAAAAAAAAAAGTTGACAAAAATGTGAGTTCTGTCTGTTTTGCCAGTCAGTCATCAAAGCCAGAATCCAGCTGTCTGATGTGAACAGAAAGACACCCTTGTCTGGTCTCATAAAATGGATTCTGGAGTCATTTTGCCTTGATTTCGGCAAGAAATGTTGTGGGAGTAGGACCAGACTTAGGAGAAGCAGTGGTAACTTCCTGTCAGGTTCTCAATGTGACTTAAGTAACTAGTAAGAGATGGAGAGAACCCTTTGGAAAAACACAGAACAACATAAATAGCATAAATTTTAAACTAGCACCATTGGACTGCATGGAAACATGAACCCCGGGAAGGCAAAGGAGCACCTTTCAAAGGATTGTCTGTTTCCCAAATTACCTTTCTCTCCCTTTAAGCTTCAAGAAAATGACATTCCTATTTCTGGCAAGGTTCAAGTAAACTCGGGGCTGGTTTGCCACACTTAAATTGCTTCAGGGTTTGCTATAATTAGAATTTTGCTCAGCAGCGCTGCGATAAAATACTGATCCCCTTCGAGTAGTAATTCTCAGAGAACTAGGACCTTACCATCTAGCCAACATGATGAAGGACTGTAAGAAACACCTTAGCCCTCTTAGACCAGGCTCAGTAACACAAAATAATTTGGGGTCTTTTGACTCCAAAAAAAGACATTAATGGGTAGCTGCTGTCTCCTGCGCTGAGACATCCCAATGGGTCTTTGGAGAGAATATAATTAGGTCATGTGGCCGTCAGATCCATATGCATCCTAATGACATTCACATTTATCTTTTCCCTCCCTTAAGACATTAGTGAAGAAGATAAAAAATGAACAGTCCTTGCCAAATACACAGTCCTTAGAGTTCAGAGAAAATAAATGTTTTAAGTCCAAAATAAGAACCATTTTTTTTTTTTTTTTTTTTTTGGCTGTACCCACAGCATGCAAAAATTCCCAGGCCAAGGATTGAACCTGCACCACAGCAGTGATAATGTCATATCCTTACCACTAGGCCATCAGAGACCTCCCAAGAACCATCTCTGATAAAAGCAGATAAACTTGGAATTCCCTTATGGTGCATCAGGTTAAAGGCCTGCCATTGTCACTGCATTTGCTTGGGTCACTGCTATGGCTCAGGTTTGATCCCTGGCCCAGGAACTTCCACCAAAGGTGCAGCCAAAAAAAAAAATTCTTGTTGCTTCCTTTCAGTTCTACTCATTCTCACTCTGCACACTCACTCTTTGCTTTTTCAGTCATTTTGTGTATCAGTATTTGGACACAGTGCCTATAAGTAGGAAATATTAAAAGGAGTGATTTGAGATCACCAAAGAGTAGTAAGCCACATCCCAAAAAAGAGGTTGATTTCCAGGCCTAACACACCTGACTATATAGTCTAAAGAGAGGAAAGAAAATAACCCATTGTGCAAAGTGGGAATGTTTTAAGCTGCAAGTAACAGAAAACACAACTAAAAGCAACTGAAAGAAATAGACCTGTAATTTGTTCTTGGAATTAGCAGACCGCTGGTATAAGATCAGCCACTCAATGCTATTAGGGCTTGGGTCTCTGAGATCTCCTTGAATTTTCATTCAGTTTCAAGGTGACCATTCCAACTCCAGATATATGTCCATATTAAAAAAGGAAGGAGTTCCTGCTGTGGTGCAGCAGGATTGGCAGCGTATCTGCAGCACCAGGATGCAGGTTTGATCCCCTGCCCAGTGCAGTGGGTTAAAGAATCCAGTGTTGCTGCAACTGAGGTGCAGGTCACCACTGTGGCTCAGATCTGATCCCTGGCCTGGGAACTCCATATGCCTTGGGGTGGCCAAAAAAGAGGGGAAAAAAGGAAGACAAAAAGTCAGCACCATTAGATCTGTAAATTTTCCCAGAAAGTTCTCTGTTGGCTAAAACTGTGTAACATGGCAGATCCCAGCTGCAAGACTGCAAATGTATCATACATTCCTGGTCTCCATATCAGAAGGTGACAAAAGGACCTATCTCACCAACCAATCAACAGTCTGCCACTCCCTGAAGATGTTTTCCTCAAGAGTTCAGCCATAGAAGAGTGCCATACGGTTCATCTTTCAGGGTACTTTTGAGAGTAAAAAAGGAGACACCGTCAATATTTATGCCAAGGAAACAGGAGCTTACAAGGACTGTCCTGAGGAAACTGTAAAATGTGGCCACCCTCATCATAGACAAGACGTTCTGAGAAAGCAGCCCCTCTTCCTTCAACGATCTGACCAGGGAACAGAAAACCTGCTTTTCCCGTGAGTACAGACCCTTGGGCTGGACCCAGGATCTCTCAATGTCCTTTCTTATATATGCCTTCACCTGCACCAAGTTTTGGAGAAGACCAGACCACTTCCCTATGGGAGACTTTGTGAAGATCATTTAGCAAATAACACTCAGAGGCACTTTCTTCTCTGACTTCCGTGCAGATTAAAGCCTTTCTTGACATTTTATCTCTGCCAGTCAACCTGACCACAGGAAAGTCAACGACATTGCTCCATAATGCAAAGTCTTAGAAATTAAATTAGACGGTTTTGTCTATTTACAGTGGGTGGGGGAGACACCACCCCCACCCTGACTGATTTCATACTGTGTTTTCAAACCAAGATAAAGAAAATGTTTACCAGCAGCATGCTTTGAAACCTCTCAGAACATTTGACTTTTCCATCCTGACTTTGCACTTCTATTCATTCCTAAAGACAGAAAAATAATCTGGGAGTGAAATTTGTACCTGGCACCATGATTAAAAGGTAGAATGAAGTTATTTCTAATCTTATAGTTGGAAATTGTTTCTGATGCCAAAGTATGTCACTGGAATACTTACAAATGGATGACTCTACTACCTTGAATTCTGTTTATTTTTATACGTCTTATCTTTCCAATTTGATTAAGATAGCTCTTTTTTTTGTCTCTACCTTCCACCTTTTACTCTAAACAAAATGCAAGGCTAAACAAAATGCAAGGCTATTTTTATGTCTTTCGTGATTTTTTAATGGATACATGCTTGTTGGAAAAAAATCAAATATCACAGAAATCAAAGAGTAGCGTGAAAAAAAGTAAAAAGTGAAAGTTCTCTGTAATCATAAACCATCTTTGCCAACTCTCAGAGAAAAAGTTAACACTTTGTGTATCTCTTTATTCTATGCATTACTAATATATATGTATATATAATTACATACAGATAAACTTTTTTCACTTAAGTCTACTAGTATATTCTACATCATTCACTTTAGCAACTGTGTTGTGTCACATATCTCTAATGATGCATTTAGACCTAAATATTTAAATCCTTAAGGTATGGAAGTCATTGTGGATTGAGGCAATTCTTTGGAAGGAAAAAAGAGAATTTTATATAACTATCCTTTAAAAAAGTATTAGAAAACAACACTTTACTATGGACCAAAGTATACAAATAGACTGTACTATTCATATAAAATATTATTATAAAATAAGACTTCTCCCCCAAGATATTATTTTCAAAGTGAGGGTAGAGATAACTTTGTATGAATGTCACACTCCATGGTTTGAGGAAGGTCTAAAAATAAATTTAACTGACTCTTTTATTAGAGCGGATGTCACTTCAAGGATCTTTTATTTTTAAAAACAAACCCCCAAAATTACCATTTCCATTGTCTAGATTCAATAGCATACATTGTCATTCTTTTATCTAGAATGTTAACATTTTCTACATATTTGACATTTTACTATATGAATACACTGCTGTGCTGGCATTTTCGCATAATATCTTCTTTTAAAGCCTTCTTTTTTGCCAGTATTGTGAATTTAATCAGCATCTGCTAATTAATGAACTTAAGTGAATCTTCCTTTCTCTCCAAATCTTAACTACCCATCCAGAGTTTTAGAATACGTTCTTAGGCTTTAAGATCTCCTAGAGTTTAGAGAACGTTTTCCTTCATTGCACTGTGATTATTTACTATTTATATTAATCATTTACTTTTTCTAACACTACATCTATAACACAAAAATCATATGTTCTGTAATTTTGCAGCTCTTTTCTTCTAATTCCCGAAAGCAAAAACTGCATGCATCTGAAATAGATGTATTTGTTTGAGGCTGATCCTGTTTCTCTCACTGGGAGACAATCTTTCTCCTAAGTTTATGATGCCATATTTTCTGGACACTTGACTTGATATTTACTTAAAATTACACAATACAGTTCAGGGAAGATCGAAACAAAATCCTCAAGGAAGTCTATTTAGCCTCTTAACGTCTCTTTTAACTTCTTAATAATGTGCTTTTGGAAAAAAAAACAGTGTTTGCTTTTTAATCCCTTCTCTCGTATCTTCCAGTCTCCACTTAAAGGTTGGTGTGCTAAAACCTATATCTACCCTCTGGGGCATTAGTTCTCAAAGTCTGGTCCACAGAGCCCCAGGGTCCCCAGGAAACTTACAGGGACTTTGTGAAATACTTTCAGGGGGTCCACGGGGTCAAAATTATTCTCATGGTAAAACTAAGGCATTATCTGCCTTTTTCACTGTGTTGTCATTGCACTGAGGTTATAAAAGCAACAGTGGATATCGAAGTTGGCAACTTACAATAAACCAAGGCAGCAAACCATACCATTGTCATTGTATTTTCACAAACATGCATTTGCAAAAACAACAAAACTGTGCCAATTCCACTTAAGAACATCCTTGATGAAGCAATACTCTTAATCTTACTAAATCTCCACCCTTAAGTACACTCTTTAATACTCTATGTGCCAAAATGGGAAGTACCCATAATGCTCTTCTGCTTCATATCAAATGCAATGGTTATCTTGAGGAAAAGCACTTGTGTAACTAAGTTGCAACTGAAACTAGCTACTGCTTTCTGAAACATCATATTTACTGGAAAAAGTGACCAACAGACAGTCAGGCTATTCAGAAATGAGTATTCTGCAAAACTTTTTCTCAAAAATGAATGAAGTAAGCCTGTTGCTTTGAGGAAAACGGTCTGCATTTATTGCTAGTGATAAAATAGTAGCTTTCCAGCAAAAATTGGAATCAGGGAAAATATGTCCATCATAAAGACTTCAACCTTAAAGACTTTTTATATTTTAGAATGAAATACACAATTTGAAGTTCCAAATAATGCAATGAACTAATATTTTCAACAAATGACCAAGACATAATGTCACAAAAATCATGTATGGATAAGAGGTCTGTTCAAAGTGTAATACAGACTAACAGACTTTAATATAACAGAAAAAAAGTCTATTGATATGGATTTAGAGTTTAATTTTTTTGGCTGCACCCACAGTATGTGGAGTTTCCTGGGCTAAATATCAAACCCATGCTACAGCAGTGACCCGGGCTGCTGCAGTAACAACTCTAGATCCTTAACCCACTGCACTACAAGGGAACTCCTTAGTATATTCTGTGATTAAACTCTAAGAAACTATCGCTTAATAAATTTTGAAACAGTATCAAAGAAATAACCACAGTCACGTGAAAAGACTATTCATATTCTCCTTTTTTCCAGTCTCCCGGATATTTTCTTCATATACTTCAATCAAAACAACATATGGCAACAGGCTGAATATATATGTGATAATTCAATTGTCTTCTAGTAAGTCAAACATTTAAAAGGTTTGCAAAAATAAAGTGATGGGGGCTCTACTCAATACATTTTTGTTCTGGAAAAATACAGCTTTTTGCATAAAGTAAATGTTATTTTTATTAACATAGAGTACATTTATTGTTTTTAAATATATTAATAAAAAAGTTAAACTACCAATTTTAATTTAATGCAGTAAATATTGATAGGTATAACCCCTGTAAACAAAAGCTCTTGGGGACCCACAATCATTTTTAGAACATAAAGAAATCCTGAGATTAAAAAATAGAGTTTCTAGGGAAAACTACATAACTGGGGAAAAAGTAAACAATTTCATTAATCAAAGGATAAGAAGCCAAATCAATTTTTACTATATCTCCGTAATACTTAATCTGGATTAGGTTCTTTTGGTTTCAAACAACTTTCTCAAGGAAATACCACATCAGCATGGCTACCAGCCATTTCAGCTCCAACAACCATCATAACTAACAGCTTCCCTATGGATTTATTGATTCATGGGATCAAGACTATTTGTCTCAGCTGACACTTATCATCTCTATGACAATTCTTCCATCCCATCTTGAAAGCTTGGTCACTGGTCAGCATACCAAGGTGGTTTAATCAATGACCTCTCTACAAGGGAGAATGTCCTGACATTGTTTTGGAAAGCAAAGGACTTTGAGTGAGGCCAGTGAAAACCAAATGCAAACAGTAAGTGTAACATGAAAATGAAGAAACAGGTCCAAAAACTCTATGCCATAGCCTAACACACCAGAGATAGGACAAATTATTGTCATGTAGACTAGCCCCATAGAATTAATCCTAAAACCGAGAATAGAATCCAAGTCTCAACTTGCACTGCAGAACTCTTGCAATCAACATACCTTTTAGTATCTTTTTCAGTCTTTGATGCATGGAGTGTTCATCCCCTTACTGCTTACCCACCCCAGCAACCACTAGCTCTGTCACATGTTGACCCTAAACCAATCACATTCATCTACTTTGAATTGCACTACTCCTCATCTTTCTGTAGAAGTAAGCCAGTTATTTGCATTGCATTCTCTAGGAGAAGAGAGAATAAATAAAAAACAGGGAATCTCAACTCACCAATACTACAAGATGCTGAGGTTGTACAGATAAAAAGCCCAGTACTTCCTTGCAGCTCCTATCTTTCACAAGACTTTCGATGTACACTCTTCTTTTCCCTTCTTCTCTATTGTCTTCTTACAAATAACCTGGGCTCTCCCCCAGGGATGCTGAAGAGAAAACACATGGATCTATTGATAAATCAATATTGCCCCCCCCCCCAAAAAATGTGTTGGTTAGCAGGACTTTTTTAGAAAACAAAAAAAATCTTATTATATATGAATTGTTTCCAAGAGCTTTAGTGGAACCGTTGACTGTCAGCACAGAGAACACTACAGTCAAAACAAAACTGTTCAACTGTTCCGTAACTGACATGTCAAGGTGGTTGCAAAGAGAGGATTGGAGTGTTTGACCTTTAAGGTTCTCCTTGCCTTTCATTCTATTCTCCCCTGAAACATAAAATTGTTTCAATTTGATGCTAAGGTTTACCA
The DNA here is from genome assembly GCA_004024745.2 of Catagonus wagneri. Taxonomy (NCBI): domain Eukaryota; kingdom Metazoa; phylum Chordata; class Mammalia; order Artiodactyla; family Tayassuidae; genus Catagonus; species Catagonus wagneri. Next base: position 1,021,359 of record PVHT020000141.1, read on the forward strand.
AAGCACATGAAGAAAAAAATAAAGGTCTTTTGAGAACTTAAAAACGACATCAAAGCTTTCCCACTGCATGGCAGAGTAACACCTTAGCCCTGTTAAGACAAGTTCCTCATACTTTCTTCTCTCTCTGTAGCAGCCACTGCTATGTCAAGTATAAATCCAACCTCGGTTCTTGCAGTGTTGTCCAGGTGAAGGACATCTTGTCCCCTGATCAGCACCTAGCCTGTGCCTGGTATGTATGGAATGTATGAATTCTGATTTAACCTGGATCTTACTTTTGTAAAACAAACACTGAAGCTGAAAGTGAGATAAAGTTATAAACAAGTGAAGGTGAAGTCGTACTACAGAAGTTTTTTTGTGTGTTTTTATAAAGCAGGTCTCAAAAATGACATAAAACTATCAATTTTTAATTTTAAAAAATTAACCCGTTAGAGTTCAGCACTATTCCTTGAGCAGGCTACATTTTCATGTGTAGCTTCTCTCTCTCTCTCTCTCTCTTTTTTTTTTTTTTTGGTCCTTTCAGGGCCGTACCCGTGGCATATGGAGGTTCCCAGGCTAGGGGTCCAATCAGAGCCACAGCTGTCTACGCCACAGCCACAGCAATGCCAGATCCAAGCTACGTCTGCAACCTACACCACTGCTCAAGGCAACAGCCGGATCCTTAATCCACTGAGCGAGGCCAGAGATCGAACCCTCAATCTCCTGGTTCCTAGTCGGATTCGTTTCCGCTGTGCATAGCTTATTTCCTCAGCTAGAACATCAACTTCGCTAAAGCAAGAACTGTTTCAAAGCACGTAAAAACCAGGTGTCCCACAATTTCCAGGGCTGCCCAAATTTCATATAATTACATTCTTTTACATAAAGTCAATATACTTAATACATAACCAAGTGATATTTAACTTTTATCTTTCTTGGGCTTTTATTTTTATCTTTTAAATTTTTTAAATTTATTTATTTATTTTTGCCTTTTAGGTCTGCACCTGGGCATATGGAGGTTCCCAGGCTAGTGGCTGAATTAGAGCTACAGCTGCCGCCTACACCACAGCTCATGGCAACGCCAGGTCCTTAACCCACTGATCGAAGCCAGGGATTGAACTTGCAGCCTCATGGTTCCTAGTCAGACTCGTTTCCGCTGCGCCATGATGGGAACTCCTACTGGACTTTTACTTTAACTGAAAAAAAATTAAATATCCTTCAGATTGTGCATCTATCATTTTATCCCTTTTTTTTTCTTCCAGAGTAACTAGCACAGAGACCTGCATGAAACAGAAGCTCACCATGATTCTTGATTACATAATTAGTCAATTAACCAATTAGTGGATGAATTTAGAATAAAGTGACCTCCCTAAAAACTCGTTCCTGTCATGGAAAAACAGAAATTCAAATTTTCTTTCACTTTAAAATATCTTTGGAGTTCCCTTATGGCTCAGTGGGTTAAGGATCTGGCGTTGTCACTGCTGTGGCACAGGTTCAATGCCTTGTCCAGGAACTTTCACATTCCACAGGCTCAGCTAAAAAAATTGACCAATTAATTAAAATATCCTTAAGGAAGACAATTCTTT